>JALBCR010004268.1:57500-485550 GCA_030710515.1 Abscondita cerata
ACTTATCTTGACTGATCTTTATTTCATACCCTAAATAGATCCTTTACTTTTAAACAACTCACATTTCTCAAAATTGATTTTTATGTAATTTGATTTCAAGTCCCTTAAAATATTTGATTGGTGTTTTTGGTGTTCCACTTTATTCTCACTAAATATGAGAATATCTTCAACGTAGTGGACACAATAATTTCGATGTTTTTTTTTAAAATGACTTGCATAGCCATAGGCCGCCGATGCCGTAGATAAATAGGTACTACCTTAAACTGGTACACTTCGCCTTCGATTTTAAATCCAGTGTACTTTTGTGACGGTCCCTTTTGCTATTGATAGGAATTCATTTTAGGGTCATAAAATTGAGTTTCAATAGAATATCTAGAATAAGTACTGGACATTTTCTTGCGTCCCGAGTATTGTTTCTTGGTATATTTCTACTTCTGTGAAAACCATCTTTTACAGCCATTTTTCTTAACGAGTTGCAGAACACCTGTTGGAATATGGATAATAGCAACTAAATGCTTAGTTAAACAGTGGGCCGTGAATTAGGTGGTGTACCAATCGAACTAATCCTTCCCTATTTATTATCTTTATAGAATTAATCTCTGGTCCCGTTGATGCCGAGGACTTCACCAAAGATAATTAGTGACCTCTAGCGTATTGTTCGGGGGCAGGTCGAGTTATGCAAACCTAGACAACTGGTTCCGTTTTCTCATATACTTGTCTATGAAACTACCCTTCTTCAGTTCTGGATATTGCAGCTGTCGAGTCTATCAACATCCGATCGCAGTATACACTCAAATAAGCTAAGTCAAACATATTGCATGCTTTTTTTTTCTTCAATTACCTTTATATTTTTTGACAAAACGTACTTGTAAACCGCAGTGAATTTGACAACCTAACTGTTGCACATTGTTAGTGCTTACTGTAATTTTAAAGTTTTATTGAAAATCGTTAAATTTGTTGTGCCTTTGAACTATTGTAAATTTGTTGTCGGGTACAGGTACCCTACGTAATTGTCTTCATTCAACATAACGTCATTAATTGTCATACTTAATGGTGTGTAGTGTAACGACCAGCATCTCTTTTAAATAAAAAAAAATATTAAATTTGAAGTTCAATACACATTCATTACGCAAGAAGGCTAAATTGCAGTTAATTAACCTTTGATAGAAGCGCCCCAACAGAAAATTGAAAAGCATTCCGGATGTAACATATTATTTTACGTAATACTTCAAGAAACTGTTTAAAAAAATAGCTAATTCACCTATTGCAGTTCAATCGCTGAAAGAAATAACATTTGGCAATTACGGTTAATGAAATTATCATTCCATTAATGCATTCTTATAAAAATAAATTAATACTTAATTTCGTTTATTCAAAATAACCCATTCAGCATATTACGTGAATCATAGAAAATTCTGATTGAAAGTGTGAGTGTGAAGTAAACGCTTCTTAAAAAAAGATTGAACTTCGGGTGCGATGCAATGTTATAAAATATACAATTATAGGGAAAAACTTAATTTCTGTGTTAAGATTAAATAAATAAGAACGCGACCGGTTACAAAATTAGTGTTTGTGATTGGATACCAGTTAATAAGGTCTGTAATGTTTAATATACATTTAATTGGACCTAGATGTGGTCGTACCTACCCCATAATAAAGAATAAAATTTCTGTTTAACATATGTTTGTCATATAAATTGGTTTTCAAGTATATCAAATAGATACCAGTCTCTTTATAAATGCTTTTTAATATGAAGTGATCAATTTTAACCCTTCCCTCAACAACCCAGGTAAATATAATAAAAGAAATCCACTCAACAGGTTGTTACAGTAGCATTCAGTTAGGTATTTGCAGAAGCAATCGTAAATTTTAGATTGCGCTCACTTCAGGACGCACCGGCTAATCAATATTCTGGCGATTTTACTGTATTATTATAAAACGAAATTTAACTGTTATTTTATTCATTTGTATAGTGCTCTTACTTGAACTATATTATTGTATATTTTATGGTTAGGCCTAGTCATTGTATAAAATTATATTTCTACTATCCTACGGTTTGTTTTTGTTTTTTAGAGTTCCTAGTTACTCTGAAAAATTTACTACACGTTCTACTAGGTGGCGCCATATCATTTATCTATGCAGTGTGAAAGCCATTGATCTAATTATTTGTAAGTACGCCCACGACCACTCTACGACTAAGAGGGTTGCCGGCCAGGTATTCAACACTGCTCCCTAGTTTATAGTTTGTTTACAAATAAACCGTGACACTTTCTAGAATCTGCTTTGTAAATGTATCAGCCAGAATGCATTTTTGAGATCGATTTTACTAAGGCCACATTTGCCTCTTATTTTGCATAACAAAATTTTCTCGCTCTGTGGAGGTTCATATTTGGTCTAGTTCTTGAATTCAATTTCCTAGCGTCCAAAGACAAACGAATTTCTCCACTCTTGTTCTTGACGATTACGAGAGCGTTTAATATAACTTGTTGTAACTTTTTCAATAATACCATCCTCTTCCATTTTTTTATTTCTTGTTTTACCTGCATACGGTGAGCATAAGATACTTGCATCAACTGGAGTTTTTCGTTCTTCACGGGATTCTGGAATAACTGCATTTGAACTTCGACTTAATTTTTTCGTTTTCATAACAATGTAATAATCGTTAACGCATTATTCTACTACTCTTACATACGTTCAAATTCCTTCTGTAATTGTTCTTGTGTTGGTTCCTCAATTAAACGTATAGCCTTTTTGTGTCATCTCGCAATTCTAATTTTAAATTTTCAACTTTATGTAATAAAACAATTAAATCGTCAACTGTTGCGTTTTCGGTACTCAATTTTTTGTTGGCTTTATTAATTTGTTTCTGTAGGGGAGACCCGGGAGGCTTGAGACAGGGGAGGAATGAGACACTGCATTTATTTACTAAAATCGGTCAAGTAGAGTCATCTGGTGGTTAGTAATTCATAGTTTAGGTTGAATACCCCACCACGTTACCTGCGTAACGGCATCAGTCGTTTGTAAAACGTTGTTGTTGGTGCATGTGGTAAATTGCCGCTAAAACTAAAATTATATTCTTCAATATTGTGGTAGTTTGTAGCAAATTGAAGTGGAATTTCAAAGCGATTCTTCAGATAGAACGACCACAGGTATGTTCTCAATCTTTTATATAACTTTCAAGTAGATTAGAGGTTTAACAATGATTTTATGTTACATTATTCTGTAAAACGCTACATAGGGAGACATGAGACAGTTGTTTCGGGGAGCCATGAGACGTCTCAACCCTCTCTATTTCATATTTCCACTGATTAAACATTATTTTATAAACTTAAAAGTTGTTATTTCAAAGTGATTCAACACAATTTTATAATATTGTTTCAGAATCAATATGCCTCATTTCTGGGTCAAAAAGACTAAACGAGTAATTCCTCCACCAGACGTTATGAGAACAGCGGTGGATGAAGTTCTTGGGGAGCAAAATTACGTGCAACTGCAAGAAAATATGATATAGACAAGCAGACGCTCAACAGATATGTAAAAAGAGGAACTCCAGCATACCTGATAGTAATATTTCTTATTCACCGGATTTTAAAACTGCATTAGTTTTCACCCATGAAGAAGAAGCTCTCCTATCAGATTACCTAGTCCGTGCTTCGCAGATGCATCATGGTTTAACAGTCACATGTGCACGTCAACTGGCCTTCCAATTTGCTAAGGCCAATCATAAAAAATATCCTATAAAATGGGATGAAAAATCCATTGCTGGCTATGATTGGTATCGCGGCTTCAGACATCGTCATCCAGAGTTATCGCTGAGGACTCCAGAGTCTACCAGTTTGTCACGATGTACAAGTTTCAACCGCACAAATGTTAACATGTTTTTCAACAATTTGGAAACGGTTCTCAAACGCGAAAAGTTTGAACCTCATCAGATATGGAATATTGATGAGACTGGGCTTACAACCGTACACAAACCACCTAAAGTGCTGGCAGCTAAAGGCGTTAAACAGGTTGGAAACGTCACGTCTGCTGAACGCGGCACATTAGTAACTGCTTGTTGTGGCATTAGTGCTGGAGGAAGATTCATCCCTCCGTTTTTCGTCTTTCCACGAGTAAATTTCAAGGACTATATGTTGAGTGGTGCTTTTCCAGGAAGTGCTGGTGCTGCTCACCCCAGTGGATGGATGTCGTCAGAAAATTTTATTGCATTTTTGGATCACTTAATAAAGCATAGTGGTTGCTCCGTAGAAAACAAAATTCTTCTATTAATGGATAACCACGAGAGTCATATTTCCGTAGATTCTCTGACAAAAGCAAAGGAAAATGGGATTGTGATGTTAACATTTCCACCACACTGCAGCCATAAAATGCAGCCCTTGGATGTGTCGCTCTATTTTCCGTTTAAGAATTTTTATAATTCTCAGTGTGCATCATGGATGGTTTCAAGTCCAGGTCAAACTTTGTCCATCTATAATATTGCTTCATTAGCTAGTCGAGCGTTTGAATTAGCATTCACTCCCAAAAATATTATCTCTGGTTTTACATCAACCGGAATTTGTCCTTTGAATCGTGAAGTATTCAGCGACATTGATTTCATGTCTAGTATGGTGACTGATCGACCACTGGAAACTACCAGTTCCATTCAAGAGAATGAAGCACCACCAATCGACAAGCCAGAGAAAATTTCAATGCAAGAGAATATTCCAGAGAGTAGAGCCTCAACGTCAAAAGCTCAAGAGCAAGAAAAAATGTCATCACTAAGAATAGTCTTGTTAGTCCTGAAATTTTACGACCATTCCCAAAGGCAGGTCCACGAAAACAATTAATAAGACGAAAACGTGGTTCTTCAAGAATTCTTACCGACACGCCTGAAAAGGAAGCTATAGAGGCTGAAGCAAGGGCTCGAAAGATTAGAAAAGTTCCTCTGAAAGAAGGCCACCTTTTTTCACGAAAGAATAGATCTGTACAGAAATCTGCTACTCCACCTCAGTCTTCTTCAAGTGATGAAGAGGAATTAACTCAATCAGGTGGAAGCAGCGAAGATGTATCAGATTTTGAGAACTATGAAGCAGAAATGCTCCAAATTAAAGCTCTTGAGGATGTCAAGACACTCCAAGTAGGAGACTTTGTTATAGTCAAATTTGCCACAAAGTCTTCACTTATTCACTACGTGGGGTGTGTTTTAACAAAACAAGGTGATGAATACGAAATTAAATTTTTACGTCGTCAAGGAACTACCTGGAAATTCATCTATCCACCAATGGACGATATATCTTCAGTCGAAGAACAAGATATCATTTTGAAATTACCTCTTCCCAAAAATGTCGGTGGAACAGAAAGAGTAAAATCATCACTAACATTTGGTGTAGACTTCCGCTATTATAAAAATCTTCATTGATTTTCATTATTTTCAACATTTATTTTCGTTTTTCTTAATCATTAATAAATATTTCTCAAAACTTACATCGTCTCAATCCTCCCTATCACCTGTATCAACTCTCCCTAAGTAAGGAGGGTTGAGACAATTTTCACAAATGTATTGAAAAATTTATAAAATACAGAAATCATATTAAGGAAGCATGAAAAATATAGAAAGTTTAGCTAAATGATATAAAATCAATTTGCAATATATATTATCTTTGAATTGTAAATGGTAAAATTCTGACAAAATAAAATCAATTTTCTGACTCAAGCCTCCCTGGTCTCCCCTAATTGTACGCGCAAAGCCGTTCGTTGAGTCGCTTGTTTTTATTATTTTTTTTTACTCCTCCTTGTTTCGTTTTAACGGTACTCGTCGCCGCAATCCTGCGTTTTCGGCACAATGTCAAAAATGTAGTGTTAATGATGATTTATTTAATTTCGTACAAGAATTTAGTAGGTAACACGTTACAATTTATATTTAAAAATATGAAGCATGAAAAATTTTGTACAACGCTATTTCCGTTCCTTACTCACATAGTACCCTATTTTTAACATACTATATTATTTTTTTAACAAATATTATTTATCTAAAATGTTTCTAATTGTATCAAAGATGGATCTAACAATAGCCAACGTTTATGTGCCGAATTAAATTTCTGAAACATGGACATGTGTAGTATTCTTTATTTTGATTGATACTACTTAATTTATGTTTACAATATTTTTCTTGATTTATTTTGTATGTTATATAAATTTTGTAATTAATTTCCAAACAAAATTATGGTTTTTAAATATCAATGTTTGTTTGTGATACCTAACTAATTAATACAGGATGTAATTAATATTTTTGTTAAAAGGAGGTTTACATTCATAAAATTTATTACATGTACACCTTTAACAAGAATAGCAACATTATGAAGTACTTGTTAATTGTTTTAATTTCTTTGTGTTGTTTGTTTGAATTCAGCATGCAAGCAGGTAAAAATCGTAAGTATTAACATTATGTCCCACCACAAAGCATAACATTATTTTAATTAAAATTAATCTTCTATTTTTAGAAAATTGTGAAAAATGGGGGTTACCTATACCAGCCACTATCTGTTCCAAATTGTGTGCTATCTCTTCCCCGGTGGGTTCCTGCAATAGCGGTTATAAGTGCTGTGTTATTATAAAGAAGTAAACTAATTGCTTTCATTACGTGAAATACTGTGAAATGTAGGTTTTTCTTTCAAATATACTATTGTGACGATGCATTTATACTTATATCTTAGAGTAAATATTATCTGCTCAGATAATTAATATCTGAACAACATCCGATTATTTTTTACTTAAAACAGTCTAAATGAAACTTGAATTAACTTACTACAAACGAATGTAGAAACGTTTAAAAAATTGATTTTACCAGAAATTAAAAATTTAAAACTTACAATTGAAGAATTAATTGACGTCGAAGTGCAAAACCGACAAAGTAAATTCTTAAATAATTAACAAAATTTTAACATACGCGAGAGAAATAAACATCGTTCAAAATCTTAAAGAGAAAAGTTGTTGTTATCTCAAAGCAGATAAAGCAATAAAGTAGTTATTGTGGACAAAGAGGATTATTTTGAGTCAGTTCAGGTGATGTTTAATGAAGTCCCCTATTCATTAATATCCAAAAATCCTCTTCCCAAAATAATTGCTGATACCCGTAGAGTCTTATTAGAATGTAAAAATATTATACCAAAACAACTTAGGTTTAGATTAACGGTATCTAACCCGGTTCTTCCTAGAATGTATTGTTTACCTAAGATACATAAACCCGGAAAAGCAATGCGTCACATTGTTTCATGTATTAATGCTCCTACTTATCTGATATCTAAATGGTTCTCAAATAAATTCAACAGTTATGAATATCAACAATCATATTCCAGTGTTCAAAATTCATACGATTTTATTGAAAAATTAAAAACATTGAGCTAACTGAGAACGAAGTTTTGGATTAATTCAATGTTTGTTCATTCCAAGCGTTCCGATAGATATCACTTTAGATAATAATAATATTTATTTCATAATTTAGAGCAATCCATACATAAAAGAATGCATCGAAAGCAGTAAAATAATTGTCGTGTGGTAAATATACAAAACTTAAAAAATTTACATAAAACTTACATAATTACATGTCAACGATTACTTGCAGGACTTCACAAACAAAAATATTCCTGCAGTGAATAAAAGCAATTCGACAGTAGTAATTCTTTTTAATTTTTTTTGAAACTTTTTAGGTACTATTTCTTTAATATGTGTAGGTAGTGAGTTGAAAATTTTCCTGCTATTATGTGAAAAGTTTTTCTCAAATAGTGATGATTTGTGAGGATGACAGGTAATTTTTTTTGTCTAGTATTGTACGGATGGCCCAGGAATTTATAACTGTTCATGTGAGTATATACATATGTACATGTTTCTAAAATATAGGTATTAATGACCGTCAGAATATTAAGTTTTTAAAGTGTCTCTACAAGACTGTCTGTTAGGTAATTTCAAAATTATCCGTATGGCAAGTTTTTGCAATCTAAGTATTCGTTGCGTAGTATTAGAGAACCCCAACTGATAATGTTGTATCTAACATGAGAATGGAAATAAGAGTGATATATCATTAATAACACTTCTGTACTGCAAACACTTTTAGAATGGTAAGTGTATAACAGCACCTACGGAGTTTTATGCAAACATCGTCTATATGGGGTGTCCAACAGAGATGAGAGTCGAGAGTGATACCAAGAATTTTTGTGGATGAAGAACAAGGTAATCCCAAAATTGTACATATATTTCTAGTATTCCGTCGATGTCTGAAATGAACGATATCAGTCTTGTTGTGGTTTATAATTAACTTGTTATCCTCATACCAGTTACATAATTTGTCGTATAAGATTTGAGTTTGTTTTAAAACATTAGAAATATCAGGCAACTTAATTAAAATATTAGTGTCGTCAGCGTAAGATGTAACGAAGAGAGTATTCTGATTGGCTTGGTCTATGAGAAATTCTGGAAGGTCATTAATAAAGATAATAAACAAAGTTGGGCCAAGAATGGATCCCTGAGGGACTCCTGATGTGACAGAAACACACGTACTTCTTTCTCCTCGAAGGCATTTGCACAATTTGGGTCCTGCTTGACAAATATGATTGAAATAAGTTTAATGCGACTCGCAAACTCCATATTGTTGCGATTTATTTAAAAGTATAGTATGGTCCACCGTATCGAAGGCCGAGGACAGATCAACAAACAGACCGACAGTACACTGACCACGGTCTACAGCAGAGATAACTTCGGATACAAATTCACACAAAGCTGTGTCGGTAGATTTATTTTTACGAAACCATGCTGATAACGATTGGATGATATTAAAGCGTTGTAGGTATTGTGTTAGCTGATGATTAATAGCGTATTCGAAAACCTTAGAGAAGCACACAGCAAACTAATGGGCCTATAATTGCTAATACAGTGCGGGTCATTTTTCTTAAATAGAGGTTTAACCACAGCACATTTAAGTTGAGTTGGAAAGACGCCGGTTGCAAAGATTAAGTTCATAATGTGGCATAAAGGACTGGCAACCGCATGTTTGCATATCTTTAGAGATTAGACGATACTTCATCATTACCATGACGATGGAGAAGGTTTAAGTGAATTAATAATAGAGACGATGTCCGAAGGAATAAGTGGCGTGAAAAATAAAGAACATGAGAGCAATGGAACGCAGTGAGCTGTTGCAAAGAGGTTACGACTTGTATTATCGCGTTTGAACGACTTTGCAAAGTGAGTACTAAACAAGTTTGCAGCGTCCTGATTACTCATCAAATTCTCTTCATGATAAATCTGTACTTTAGTCGAATTGTTATTATTTCTGTTAGTTACTGATTTAACAATGTCCCATGTGGTTTAATTTTATCAGAAGAGTTTATGATTTTTTGTTAAAGTACTTTTTTTTTATACACTAACTGATTTTGATAAGATTTATAGAGTTTACGATAGGGCTCACTACATTCTGGATAAAGTTTAGATAAGTCACTGTACAGTAGAACTTTATTTTTCAGTAATTTCAGATCTTCAGTCATCCACGGGTAAACATTTTTACTTCGTGGTGGACATGGTTTCATGGGGAAGCATGCATTGAAAGTAGTTTTAAAGATTTCAAGAAAACATTAAAAGCTGTATCAGGATTAGAGAGTTGGTAGACTTCATTCCATTTTACAGAAACGGAGCGTTATTTTTAGAAAATTCTTGGATTATTGATTGGAAGAATATTTAAAAGATATGTTACACCTAAAACCATTTAGACAATTCAAAGAGTAGATAATTTTATTAAATTCGCAAGATTATGTATGAGTCAAACCTACTATCAAATTAACAATAATATTTATCAACAAAATCATGGTACAACAATAGGTAACAGCTTATCTTCGTTTATGGCTAACCTGTTCATGGGTAAATTTGAAACTGATTTAAAAAATAATTTAGAATATTTTCCTAGAATTTGGTGTAGATATATAGATGACGTTTTTGCAGTCATCGACACTAAAGTTTACAGCCCTCAGCAATTTGTAGAAATTTTAAATTCAAAATTTAAGACGATCAAGTTTACCTATGAAACAGAAGCAAACCTTAAATTACCTTTCTTAGACACTTTAGTGACAAGAAATGGCAACAAACTAGATATAGATATTTATCGTAAAGACACTAACACTATGAGGTTTATAACAAATGATTCCAACCATAGTATGCAACATAAACTTGCATTTTTCAACTTTTTGATTCACAGATTATTACATTTCCCATTGTCAAAACAAAACTTTGATAAAGAACTGCGAAATATTACATCATACAATGGTTTTCAAAAATCAATTGTCACAAACATAATTAGAAAACATAAACATAAGTTAAACATTAGAAACATTACAACGTTAGGAACTAGTAATAGCAAAATAGATAAGAAATATGTCAAATTACCAAATTATCCCACGTACACAAAAGGTCTTCAAAAAATATTTTCAAAATTGATTATAAAACAGTAAACTCTAGTAGTAACAACTTGCAAAATCTATTAGGCAATCCGAAAGACCCAATAGAAATGTGTGTTAAATCGGGAATATATAAAATTAATTGTAATGACTGTAACCAAGTATATATAGGGCAAACCAAGAGACCTATTAAAACTCGTTGTCATGTCAAATATCATCGCACAGATAGGTCCAGTGTTGCCATGCATATGCTTGAAAATGGCCATAGAGTAGGCGACATTGAATTAATTAAGAGGGTAGATAATAAAAACTAACTTGATTCTTATGAAAGTTTAGAAATTTTTAAAAACAGAAATTTGCTTATGAATTATGATGACAACGGTCCATTAGGATTTTCGGAATTTTTTAAGCTTATCTAAGAATCAATTAAAAGTCACGATCCGTGACACGAAGATAGTACGAGGATATATTGAAAAATTCTTAGCCTACTATAGAACCAAACAAAATTTCAAAGTCAAAATATTTTATTACTCAACATATTCTTCTCTTAATTGGATACATTTATTACAGCGAACCTGCAACGTCTCTAGACCTTTCAAAAAAATGTTTCTTCTTGCTTTGCAAACCAGACCTCCACAGCTTCTATTACCTCCTTGTTGGAAGAAAATGTACGACCTTTTAAACTTTTTTTCAGTTGAGGAAAGAGGTGATAGTCGGACGGAGCCAAATCGGGTGAATAAGGGGTTGTTCTAGTAATTCAAACCCTAAATCACGAATTTTTGCATGGCAACATGAGATTTGTGTGCAGGGCGTTGTCCTGCAAAAACAAAACACCTTTGGATAGCTTTCCGCGTCTTTTCTCTTTAATATTTTCCCGTAGAGTGGTCAGTAATGTCGAATAGTAATCTCTAGTTATTGTTCTACCTTTATCCAAAAAATCAATCATGATTACTCCATGGCAATCCCAAAAACTGAAAACTTTTCCAAATTTTGGAACGAAACTCTTAGGTCTTGGAGACCAGAGGCCATCATCGATTGTTGCTTTGTTTCTGGATCGTAAAATGTACCCAAGTCTCATTCCATAGTAACAATTCGGTTTAAGAAGTCTACATCGTTTTCAAATCGAGCACAGATCAAACGCGATGCTTCTACCCTTGCACGTTTTGGTCAACATTCAAACATTTGGGGATCCATTTTGCAGCAATTTTTCTCATGTCCAAATTGACGTGAACCATATGATGAACGCGTTCGTATGAAATATTCAGTGCTTCAGATATCCGTTTTAGCCCAATTCGACGGTCTGATAAAATCATGTCATGAACTGCATCGATATTTTCGGGGACTGACACAGAAACTGGCCTTCCCGATCGGTCATCATCTTCAATGGAAAATTTACCTCTTTTGAAGCTTGCATTCCAATTTTTGACGGTCGCATACGAAGGACATTGATCACCAAGGGTATTAAGCATATCTTCGTAAATCTGCTTACCTCTTAACCCTTTTAAATACAGGTACTTGATGATGGCTCGATACTCCAATTTTTCGATTTTCACAATTTCGGTGGACATCTTTTTCATTTAATTTATTGCGTGACTCTGGTTTACTTTTTGACGTCAAACTTTGCACTGACACTTCTAATAAGTTATTGTTCGTTGCTATAGTAAAGCAATATTTTGTTTATGCAAGGAACTGGTCTAGGCTAACTAGATATCAATACATCCTCGTATATATATAAGCTTCCCATTGTTTTTAATTTTAGTATCGGTTCACTGATGATAATAGCTTCGCTTATGAAACACGTGTTCGAGTAAAGTTTTGGTGCAGTTTTTGGTGTTTTCTGTTTGTTTAATAATTGCATGTTTTGTGTGTGTTGTTGTGCAGTAGAAATATTTATTATCTACTCATAATTTGTATTGAATTTATTTTGCTTTGTACATTTTAGAGTCCGATAAAGGAAACACGTTCATTAAAAATGTTTTCCGAAACGTCATACGGACGACACAATACGTTGTTTTATTTAATGTAATCCAACTCCTAAAAATAAGAAATAAGTACTTAAATACAATCACGTATTATTTACTTATTCCGGTAAGAGGATTGTACTTATTTCAGTACAATGAGTATAATGTGATATTGCCAACATGTAGTAACTTTTTTGCCAGCCGAAGCCAAGAAAAGGGTTTTTTGTGGCCGATTTTGAGTAATGCAAAATCAGTGATTATTGACGGAGGACCAAAAAATATTTTTAAGGTAAATATTTAAAACTGAATTAGCCTATAGATTAAAAATTGTTGCAAGATAATTTTAATTTGATCACTGGTAACATAGATTCCAGTAAATCGCAAATCGTTAAAAGTAGAATGAGTGCACTTTGAGGCCCCTACGAGGACATAATTAGCCAGTTTTTAATTAGGCTAATTACATCTCACTTTATGAGGGAAATCATTAATTAGACTGTTGTTGTCAAAAGGCTGATGACACAGGCATTTCATTTAATTACTTGTTTTTGTTTTTGAAGACGTCAATAAAAAATACGGCCTCTCACCTCATTAAAGAAGCTCCTAATTAGGATGTTATTGTTGTTGTCAAATTTCCACCATGGCAGATGTTTTGGCGGTCGATTTGTATTTCTAACATGGCGTCCCAAAGTTTTTTATTTATTAAAAAACTTGGATGAGATTTGAACTTGCAACTATTTAATTACCGGGCCAAGGCTTTAACCACTAGGCTACGGTGACAATTGAGGAATAAAATGCGAAGTTTGTATATAGCTGTAAAGTTTGATGAAGAGATGAATGATTGAATCATTGATTGATGTATGATTTTGTTAACAGATGACGTATGATTAAACACTTAATAAACAAGACAAAAAGAATAAAGACGTGTATATTTTTCTTTCTTATATATTATAATCTACTTCACAAACAAAAATAGCAATCATTTAACACCATATGTAGTAGTAAGTAAGTATATTTCAGTGCTATAGCGTTGAATACATAGAACATAATAACAACAAGAACAACAAAGACAACAAAATAAACAAGCTCTATAACTAAAAAATTTGGTTATCGTTAAATATACGTCTGTATAGTAAATGATAAAAAATATATATAATTGAGATTAAAATGTACAATTTATCTATGTATATATAAATATTCATCTACTATATAAAAGCAACCACTAAAGTAATTCTCCAAAGCAATTTTAAATTTTCTAGTATCATCAATGTTGTTAATTTCACAAGGAAGATTATTAAAAAGTTTAACGGAGAAATGTAGAAAGCATTGATAAAATATATTTTTTTTTGTTTTTGTGCACGCAATAAATTGTTTCTTGTAGGGTAATTATGAATATTGGAACATTTTAATATGTGGTTTATTGTTAAAAACGTAAAGACAACATTCGAATATGTATAAATTGATAACTGTTATTATATTATGGTTAACAAATATTTGTCTGCAGCTTTCTTTCATTTTTAATTCGAAAATTATGCGAATAGCTTTATTTTGTAATTTGAATATATCTTTTAGACTACTGCAATTGCCCCAAAATAGTAATCCGTATCTTAAAATTGATTGAAAATATGCGTTGTAAACCATTTTACGAGAAGGTAAATTTTCCTAGACAAAATATACATTTATTCAATTTTGATGTTATACTTTGTATGTGTTCTGCCCACTTGAATTTACTATCTACAACTATACCCAGTAGTTTTTCTGACGTAACAACGGTTAGATTGATACTAGATGCATTAATTAAATTGGAAAAATTTTCGTTATTGCTAGCGGTTGAGAAGGGTAACAAAGAAGTTTTCTCAAAGTTGATGATTAGACCATTTGCATTAAACCAATTTTCTAAACAATTTAAGGCAATTTTTGTATTTGATACAAGTTCCTTAATTGAGTTACTTCGAATGACAACATTTGTG
This sequence comes from Abscondita cerata, assembly GCA_030710515.1. Taxonomy (NCBI): domain Eukaryota; kingdom Metazoa; phylum Arthropoda; class Insecta; order Coleoptera; family Lampyridae; genus Abscondita; species Abscondita cerata. The sequence continues at coordinate 71,847 of JALBCR010004268.1, forward strand.
TCATCGGCATACATAGTAATAGGAAAAGGTATGTTAACAGGGAGGTCGTTTATGTAAATAATGAACAGTATTGGTCCTAATATTGACCCTTGTGGTATACCGTAATACACATATTTCTTGTTACTAATAATTAATACTTCTTGGTATTTATAATAAAACTGATTTTACCTCTGATTCCGTAATACTCGAATTTTTGTAATAAAATTTTATGATGCCTTGGATAAGTCGCAATTTAAACTAACCACTAATTCATTATTTATTAATACTTTCTAATATTGTACTTAAGGATTTTTCTATAGCGGTAAAGGTAGATTTATGTTTACAAAAACCATGTTGATTTTTGCAGAAATAGCCTTGTTTTTCAAAAAAAATTCATAAATTGGTCTTTTGAATATGTTCAAAAACTTTTGAAAGAGCTGGCAGTATAGTTATAGGTCTGTAATTAGAAACCGAAGATTTACAGCCTTTTTTGAAAACTGGTATAACTATTGCAAATTTAAATTCTTTTGGAAAATAACCATTCGTAAAACAAATATTGATGAGACGATTACCCATAGTAACTTAGCATTTATTTTGATTACTGTTATTGAAATATCATCAAGTCCAATCGAATTTGTGTTTTTTATTTTAAATATCACACCTTCTACCTCACTAGGATCTTTTCGGGTATAGTACATAGACCTACTAGTCTTAATTTTATGTTTTATAAGTTTGTTCCAAGCAGTACCATTAATTACTAAATTTTGAAGTAGCGTAGTTAGTAGATTTGTAAAATATTTGTTAAAAATATGTTTGCTACATTGACTGGATTTTCTACTTTAGTGTCATTTATGTTTAAATTAATGTTAAACTGATTTTTATTACATTTGTTTAATTCTTTATTTATGATTTGCCAAGTTGTTTTTATGATGTTATTTGATTTAAGTAAACGTGTGTACCGTATGACGTATCATTAAACATTAAATTTAATAAACAAGATGAAAAGAATGAAGACGTGAATATTTCTCACTATTTTGTATGTAAAAATATATTGCTATCAAAGAAAGGAACACCAACTGCAGCGTCTATTTAACAACAGAAAAACACCAAAAACTGCACCAAAAACTTATCGGACACGTGTTTCAACGCTAAGCTGTTATCATCAGCGTACCGATACTAAAAATAAAAACACGGGAAGCTTTTATACTATCTGTTATCCGCATCGTTAAACTTAATTGATTCTTAGATAAGCTCAGATAAGCTTAAATAATTCCGAAAATCCTAATGGGCCGTTATCATCATAATTCATAGGCAAATTTCTGTTTTTAAAATTTCTAAACTTTCTAAGAATCAAGTTTGTTTTTATTATCTACCCTCTTAATTAATTCAATGTCGCCTACTCTATGGCCATTTTCAAACATATGCATGGCAACACTGGACCTATTTGAAATATTATACCAAACAACTTAGGTTTAGACTAACGGTATCTAACCCGGTTCTTCCTAGAATGTATTGTTTACTAAGATACATAAACCCGAAAAAGCAATGCGTCCCATTGTTTCAGGTATTAATGCTCCTACTTATCTGATATCTAAATGGTTGTCAAATAAATTCAACAGTTTTGAATATCAACAATCAAATTTCAGTGTTCAAAATTCATACGATTTTATTGAAAAAATTAAAAACATTGAGCTGACTGAGAACGAAGTTTTAGTTTCATTCGATGTCTGTTCATTGTTTCCAAGCGTTCCGATAGAGTCACTTAGATTATTTGAAAGATATGTTACACCAAACCATTTAGACAATTCAGAAGTAGATAATTTTATTAAATTAGCAAGATTATGTATGAGTCAAACCTACTTTCAAATTAACAATAATATTTATCAACAAAATTATGGTACAACAATGGGTAACAGCTTATCTCCGTTTATGGGCTAACCTGTTCATGGGTAAATTTGAAATTGATATAAAAAATAAATTAGATTATTTTCCTAGAATTTGGTGTAGATATGTAGATGACGTTTTTGCAGTCATCGACACTAAAGTTTAAGCCCTCAGCAATTTGTAGAAATTTTAAATTCAAAATTTGAGACGATCAAGTTTACCTATGAAACAGAAACAAACCTTAAGTTACCTTTCTTAGACACTTAGTGACAAGAAATGGCAACAAACTAGATATAGATATTTATCGTAAAGACACTAACACTATGAGGTTTATAACAAATGATTCCAACCATAGTATGCAACATAAACTTGCATCTTTCAACTTTTTGATTCACCGATTATTACATTTCCCATTGTCAAAACAAAACTTTGATAAAGAACTGCAAAATGGTTTTCAAAATCAATTGTCACAAACATAATTAGAAAACATAAACATAAGTTAAACATTAAAAACATTACAACGTTAGGAACTAGTAATAGCAAAATAGATAAGAAATATGTCAAATTACCAAATTATCCCACATACACAAAAGGTCTTCAAAAATATTTTCAAAATTTGATTATCAAACAGTGACTTCTAGTAGTAACAACTTGCAAATCTTTTAGGCATCCGAAAGACCCAATAGAAATGTGTGATAAATCGGGAATATATAAAATTAATTGTAAAGACTGTAACAAGTATATATAGGGCAAACCAAGAGACCTATTAAAACTCGTTTTTAAGAGCACGTAGCTCATGTCAAATATCATCGCACAGATAGGTCCAGTGTTGCCATGCATATGCTTGAAATGGCATAGAGTAGGCGACATTGAATTAATTAAGAGGGTAGATAATAAAAACGAACTTGATTCTTATGAAAGTTTAGAAATTTTAAAACAGAAATTTGCTTATGAATTATGATGATAACGGTCCATTAGGATTTTCGGGAATTATTTAAGCTTATCTAAGATCAATTAAGTTTAACGATGCGTGATAACAGATATATATAAACTTCCCGTTGTTTTATTTTTAGTATCGGTATCGCTGATGATAACACGCTGTTGAAACACGTGTCCGAGTCAAGTTTTTGTTGAGTTTTGGTGTTTTTCTGTTGTTATATATTGCTATGTTTAATCTTACTGTATAGCAAAGTAATAAAATTTCATAAAACTCAATCTCATTTAGGGTGTGGTTCGAATTTATTTTTTACCTATATAATCCTAATTGATTTCTCTATTTTCACACCACCATCCATTGCAATAACCCACTAGTTCCAACAAAAAAAATGTGGTATTCAAAAAATAATTCAATGCATACATCCAGCAACAGAATAATAAAATTTGACTCGCCTCGTATATTCTCTAATTCCCTTGTAAATTCAATTAGATGAGCGCACACTATTTTGGAATAAGTAATTAAACACAAAAATTAACTAATAGTCATCTATTAGCAACACATAACGATAACTAATAGGAAAGCAAACAACAAAATAAATAAAAACACTAAAAACTAAACAAACACACAAAATGGCATAATGTTTTGAATTTGCACTTTTCTGCGAGCAACCCGCTGTCAAAAGTTTGTCCGTCAAGAAACCCGAATTCATTTTCCCTTTAATTGCATGAATATTACTGCAATTCACATCAGCTGGTCCTCAAATTTTTATGGTACCGTTTACATTTATTAATTCTTTTGGGGTAAGTAATTTAGTACACACATTGATTCCAATGGTTATCCTCCTTTTCCTTTTTTTCTTGTCGTTAGCAACACGTCACAAATCGGTGACGTCAGTCAATCGGAAATAAATATTACTAACGAATACTCGCGAACTCCGTGTACGTAATCACACCTGCAAGAAGATAAGGACTTCTTATCTCCCTTATACATATCAACGTCTTCCTTACACCAAGGATAAAACAAAAGACCCCCATCTTTCTCTATAGCACTATTTATAATCTTGTACCCTTCTTTTCCTTTTCAACCCCTTCTTTACTGTTTCGAAAACGAGACCATCTTTGCGTTCTAGAAGATTCTCGACTTTTCTTTTTCTTTAAATGTTTTGTAGTAAAACACCTTGTATAAATTGTAATAAAACACCTTGTATATATAATGTGAAGTTAGGAAGAGGAGATGGGTGTTGGCGTAAATAACGAACGGGTGTATTTTGTCGCGTTCATCTCTATTTGTTTAATGAAATAAAGTATTTCATTGGCGCCCAACGTAAACTCGCATATTTGCGTAAGTAACATTTAATTTACTTGAATGAGCAAGCTACGTAAATTGTAAAATTGATTGTAATAATCCACAGATATTTGTTAGATTTATGTTAAATAAGTACTAACTGTCGTATATCCTTGTTTGGTCATAGGATATATTCTTTATTTTTAACATTTATACAAGATACTATAACATAAAGAAGGAATATAACTTAATACAAGACTTACGACGGACATCTTTGTTCTGGTCCTTTTTTATATACAGGATATGTCGACATTATATATACATACTATGTCGATGTATATATAACACGCATTCCATTAATTTAAAAAGAAAGAAAAAAGGGAAGTACTCCTTAATATTGAATATAATCTTGTAAGCAAAATGTGTGTCTGACGACATCTCTGTAAAACATTGACACGTATGATTAGTATAAACTAAGAAAATGCCAACAGTTAAAATAATGACATGTGTGCGTTTACGTGCATCTCGCTATCTAAAAGCAACAGCTTCAATGCCTTAAACGCACGAGTGTCGATAAAAGCCAGTAAAAAACTTTGTACAGAAGCATTACACGCAACGAAAGAAACACCTGATGCTGCATTTCGGGCTCTTATTTATGAGCTTATCAGAGGTGTATGCATTAGGTGTGGTAATAAGCAACTGTTTGCCAAGACGGCGGTTGGTCTTTTTTAAACTCTCGTGGAGTAAATGAATATAAGCAAAATGTGTGTCTGACGACATCTCGTGTAAAACATTGACACGTATGATAGTATAAACTAAGGAAAACGCTACATACATGTCCTTATTTTTAACTTGTTGGCATTTTCTTAGTTTAATAATCTTAAAGTATCTAGGTTTTGTATGTTTCCGTTTTCTTTCAATTTCACATTGATCTTCACAAGGTGTATCAATATTATTGTCTAAAGGTTTATTTTCTATCTGCCTATCTTTACACATACTAAAGTTATAGTCATCGTATACTAGGTCTTTATTTATTTCTGGTTTAAACTGTAATTTAGTTTTGTTTATAAATTTACGGTTTCGTCTATAACGTTGCCCACAGGCTGTCTCTACTATATATGACCTATCTGTACATATCTCCACTATCCTTCCTATTATCCATTTATTCCTGAACATTATCATAACTGTTTCGTTTAGTATCCAGTACTGGTAAGTCTTTTGAGTGCAAATCGTAGTAGAATTTTTGTCTATTCTGATTTAATCTAAATTTTTCATTAATAATTTTTTCGTCAATTATTTGTGGTTTCAGTTTTTCGGAACACACTGGAATTTTGTATCTTAAAATTCTATTTAATAATAACTGAGCTGGTGAATATCCAAGTACTGGGATTGGTGTATTTCTATAATCAAGTAAATATAAGTCTAAATTTTAGGATTATTGGTTTTCTTTAATATGTCTTTTACTATTCCTACTCCTTTTTCAGCTAAACCATTTGCCTGATGATGATAAGGACTTGAATAGTGAATCTCAAAGTCCATGTCTTTCGCAAAGTTTTTGAATACGTAACTATTGTAAGGATTGTTATCACAAATTACAATTTCTGGTATACCAAATCGAGAAAAGCAATTTTTCATAAAATCTATTACATTTTCTATTGATTTACTTTTAATTTCTGAAACTTCAATCCATTTACTGTATGCATCGATCAAAATTATGTAATTTTATTGTTAAATTGTAAAATATCAGTGCTTACATTCTGCCATGCTCTATTTGGTATGTTTTTATTTAACAATGGTTGTTTGGTATTTGCCTTTCTATTTTCTTGACAAATTTGACACGCTTCTATATATACTTCTATATCTCGATTCTGATTCGGCCAATAAAGTATTTGTCGTGCGCGTAATTTACATTTTTCAATGCCTAAATGGGGTGAATGAATTAACTTTAACATTTCAGGAATAAGTTTAGTTGGTACAATTACTTTGTGATTATTAAATAGACTACCGTTGGAAACGTTTATGTTGTCTTTCATTTTATAATAATGCTTTAATTCGCTAGGTACATTACCTAAGTTTGGCCAACCTTTTTCTAAGTATATCAAAATTTGTTGCAGTTTAACATCTGCTAAAGTTTCTTTAATAAAAGTTCTTTCTTTTCCTCGGTCATTGGTAAATTACTAGACATACAGTGAATAACATATTCCATTTCAGGATCGTCATTGACAGGAGTATCAATAAACGAACGTGATAAGGTATCAGCAACTGTAACATCTTTACCTGGTACATACACGAGTTTAATATCATAACGGAGTAATTTCAAAAGCATTCTTTGAAGTCTAACACTAACTTTATCGAGGTCTTTATGAAATATTGCAATTAACGGTTTATGATCGGTTTGAATAGTTACTTGGCGGCCATAAATAAAATAATGAAATTTTTCAATTGAAAACAAAACTGCCAGGAGCTCTTTTTCTATTTGAGCATATCTTACTTCACTTTTTGATAAAGCCCTTGATGCATAACTAACGGGTCCTTTTTGATATAAACATGCTCCCAACCCTTTACTAGAGGCGTCACATTGAATTGTAACTTCCTCATTTGCGTTATAAATTCTTAAAACTGGCATATGAGTTAATATTGACTTTAAATTTTGTAATTCAGATTCGTGCTTGCTTGTCCAGTTAAATATTACATCTTTTCTCGTTAAATTACGCATATGTTCTGTTTCTCCGCTTAAGTTTGGGATAAATTTTGAAAAAACTTTAATAACCCTAATATCCTAGCTAATTCATTTTTGTTCGTTGGGGATTTAATTGCTAATATTGACTCAATGTTCTTTTGATCAGGTTTAACACCTTCCTGTGATATAACTTGTCCAAGAAATTTTACTTCCCGCAACTTAAATTGTAATTTGTTAAAATTGAATTTTATATTGTATTCTTTAGCCCTGTCTAACACTGTATATAAAGCTTTATCATGCTCATGTTCATTACAACCTGAAATAATTAAATCGTCAAAGTAAATGTTTACATTTGGGATGTTTCCAAAGATTTTGTAGTTTTTATATTGAAATATTTCAGGCGCATTTGACAAACCAAATGGCATACGATTAAATTTATATCGTCCAAATGGTGTCCCAAATGTGCACAGTTTAGAGCTCATTTCATCTAGTTCCAGCTGCCAAAATCCATCTTTCATATCTATAACTGTGTAAAATCGTTTCCCTTCTAAATTACATAAAATACTTTCAGTAGTGGGTATCATAAAATGTGCTCTTTGTACGTACTTATTTAACGGTTTCGGATCTAGACATATTCTAAGTGACTTATCTGGCTTTTCAACTAAAACTAATGCATTTACCCATTCCGTAGGATAATCTATTTTTGATATAATTTTCTTACTTTCTAGCGAATCTAATGTTTCTTTTAATTTATCATGTAACGCTAATGGAACACGTCTATTTGGTTGTACTACGGGAATATACTTATCAACTAATTTAATGTTTACTAAACCGGGAATTTTACCTATACCTTCAAATACTGATTTAAACTGATTACACAAATCATTTTGCAAACAGGTAGGCTTTCTACACTATTTATGCGAGCAACTAAATTAAACTTAATACAATCATGTAGGCCTAATAATGGTTGCAAGCAATTATCCACGATTATAAACTTAACATAATCAGAATAATTTTGATAACAACATTTTAAAGTCAATTCGCCTACTGGTTTGATTTTAAAATTACCATATGTAATTATTGTAATTTGTGACAGTACAATTTTATCTTTATATTCATTACTTACAAACTGTAACGGTAAAATACTAGCTTCGGCTCCTGTGTCTATCTTAAAATTGACAATTCCACCTAATATTTCCATTTTTGCATACCATGCTTGCTTCAATCCTTCAGCTAAGGTTTCTCCAATAAATATTTCATTTAAACCAACTGGAACTTGTTCGGAATCTTCATTCTGTATGAGATTAACTTCTTGGGTTCTCCTTTGCCAAGTTTTTTTGTATTTTTGCCTAGAATTGTTGTCCCTAAAATACTGAAAATGTTGACGTTTCTCCTGATAGTTAGGACACTGGTCTTCTATATTCTTCCTAACATCGTACCTTTGTTGATTATAACTGGACGTGGTACCATTATCTTCTTGTCTTTGATACTGATTCCATTTCTTACTCTTACATGCTCGTGCAAAATGATTACGGCCTTGACAGTTAGCACACGTTTTATTAAACGCTGGACATTGAAATTTTTCATGATTACCCATACAATTACTACGACGGCGTATTAGTGTCAGTGGATAATTCTTATTTCTCATTATTTACCGATTAAATCTGTAAACTTACAGAAAATATGTGTACATTTACAAAAAAATTGTAAAGTTACAGAAAAAATCTTTAAATTTACAGAATAAATATGTAAATTTATATATTATTTTCTGTAAATTTACAGAAAAGATCTGTAAATTTACAGAAACAAATCTGTAAATTTACAGAAAAAATGTGTAAATTATGAGATTGTTGCATTGCGTTGTGAGATAGCAAACCCCTTTTTGTGTAATATCAATACCTATTGTGATGGAGGAAGAACTACGTGTGTTCTTACAAGAAAGGGAAATATCTGAAGACACTATAGAACGTTTATGTACAGAAAAAGTAAGTACAATACAATAGTAATGTAAGGCTAAACTTTTGACTAAAACACATGGGGGTTTAAGGAACAATCGAACCTTTTACTAAAATTGTATTAAAGAGAAATGTAGGTAACTAAAAGTTTTGATTAATGTTTAATTCACTTAAGCACTGACATAGTACATCACAAAAAAAACAAATATTGTCGTCGTCAAAAGAGGTATTCAAATTTACCTCGATTTCCACCGTCGTATTTGCAAAGACGGTCATGGATTGGAAATGGCCCTTTTCACAGGTAGAAGTATTTATGTATTAAATGGCATAAAAAACGTCACAATTGCTTCGTCGCAAGTGTACAAATAGCTACAATAAAATAAAGAAATATGCTTAAAGCGTTAGGATTCTCTATAAAATATGTCACTGCCAGTATAGGATGTTTATGTAAGAAAATATTATCTCAATTAAAATGCAAACAAAAGTATTTCATAACAGTAGGTATAATATGACGACCTGTGTTTTACCATTTCAGCGGTGCTTTGCAAATCACTATTATATCTACCAACTTAAAATAGTTGAAATAATGTAACTTACTTATTTTTAATTTAAATTCCAGTTAATTTCATGTAGATAGTAAAAGTTCAACTGATTTTTATTGTATGGCTAGTAATGGTGCAGAAATGCTGATGCGTACCTACCTATAGCTATCTAAATTGCTTCTGTTAATCAACATCCGCGTACCTATTATTTACTGCCAGTTGCAAATTTTGTAACACACTGCAACTTTGTGTAAAGATATTCATAAATGGATCAGAAATTAGAACTATTTCTCCAATCAAGATGCATTTCAGAGGAAGTAATTTTAAGTATAAAGGAAAAAAACGTAAGTTTCATAAGTATATATTATCTAATTAGGATAGCTACATAAGTATACGTAGGTATGTAGGTACCGATAGGTAGCTGGTATGTCTTATAATTAACTTTTAATTTAATATGGCTATTTACATTGTTTACAGTACTGTACCTCCCCTCCCCCAAACATGTACATTATCACTACGCCTTTGATAAATTTTAATATGGTTAAAATATGCTTACATGCTGCAAGTTCGTCATTGGTCGATGATTTTGACATTAAAAACAAATAAACTAACAACATAACCTCACACAGACAATTACAAAACTGAAATCCAAAAATCTTAGGAATATAGTCAATTATTATTTTGCTAATATTTTATTTTTACTTGCAGCTAAGTATAGACACAATTAAAATTATGGATGAAGATACCTTGATTAACTTTTTTCCAAAAATGGGAGACCGAATAGCAGTATTAGATTTTTGCAATCGACAACTGAAGTCCAATAAACGAAAAGAAAGTTTGTTGGAACGATTGCGTGAAAAATTAAAAAAGAAAAAAGGACTTGAAAGCACCCCTTCTGCAGTACCTAAGAAAGTCACTCGACTTATAGAAATCGGCTGGCTTCATTTTGAAGAGAATCGTGTCGTTCAAGTGAGAGCCAAGCAGGGAGGAGGAACCAGAAAAGTTTCCGTTAAACATAACGATAACCGAGAAGATATTTTAAAAATAGGGAAAACGTTATTTTTTCCGGATGGAATGTCTAGTAAAGGTCATAGTTCAGAATTTGATTTCACCTAAGTGATTTCAAATGTGAAGAGTTTGGCCAAGACGACACCGTCGCTCAATTGTTTAGAGTAACAGGTTTATCAAAACTACGATTTTATTTAACAACTAAACGAAAGGAGAAACCATCTACTGTAAGTAGTACGATACCTATTTCAAGTAAGACAGTAGCAAATGAGGCAGATGGGTTAGAAACCAATTTTCTTACCACAATTGATTTGGAAGCAGACGACTTGCCAAATATCGACTTGTTTGGTGGCAGTAATGAGATTGAAAACGATATTGTTGCAACGGCAATAAGGCGATCAGCTATTAACAATTTTCTTAATAGTGACGAAGAAAATGATAGTAATATTTTACCATTCCCAGAATTAGACGAATCCCATCTTGAAGTTGAAGATTTAGGGAATAATAACGGATACAATGAAGCGCAGAAATACATTTTGGTACTTCATAGAGGAAATATACTTAAAGAATTACTTGAACAATTTAAACATATTGATATAAAGAATATATTACAAATTGAGGTATATTTACCTAATGGAGATAAGGAAATAGCTGAAAACGTAGGAGGAGTATTTAGGGATATTTTATCCGAATTTTGGCAAGAATTTTATGATCGACACACGGCAGGTGTAAGTTCTAAAGTGCCTGTTATTACACACGATTTTGATGAACATCAATGGAGATCGGTTGGAAAAATTTTATTAAAAGGATGGGTGGATGAAAAATACTACCCAATTTATTTATCAAGAACCTTCATGGAAACCTGCATTTTTGGTGAATCACTCTCCGATTTAACACAGGATCTGTTACAACATGTTTCTGAGATGGATTCTAGTATTTTAAAAGTGCTCTTAAAAATCTTGATAATGTTGAGGAAGACGAATTGCTTGAGTGTTTAGACAGTTTGCAATGTAAGTGGAAACCTGACAAAACCAATATTCACAAGTTAATAAATGACTTAGCTCATAAAGAATTGATACAAAAACCTATGTTTATTATTAATTGTTGGAGTGACATATTAACGGGAAAAATAAAAAAACAAGAAATTAACGAAATCTACGACATTCACAAAAATTTAGCAAAAAACATTTTAAAGAAACTTGAATTTGAAGAACCTTTAAGTAGTGCCCAACAAATTGTAGCAAATTTTGTAAAAAATTTATACGCGAGAGTGAAGAAAAAACATTAACCAATTTTTTACGATTTGTAACCGGTGCAAACGTAATAATACTTGGAAAATCAATCAAAATATCGTTTTCTTCTGAAACCAACAATTTTATTCGGTGCCCATCAGCTCATACGTGCGGTTGTTTATTGTTCCTACCGACGACGTACGATTCATACACAGAGTTCAGGCATGAATTTAACTCCGTTTTAAGTTCAAATATATGGGTAATGGATATTATTTAATCTCAGTGTTTATTAAATTTTCTCATATTGTGTAATATATTAACATTTTTGTTTCAATTGGTGCGGCGCGGCGGGCGGATTATAAATAAACACGATTCAGAACTTGTGCATAGATATGCACATGTTCTGAGTCAAGAAGTTGAACATTTTCTTTCTTTTCATTATATTATCAACGATATTTTTATTTTATTTTGTTAAAATGTTTTTTATGTATTATATTTTTTACTTATGCATAATAATTTTTATTGTGTACGTTTGAATGAATGAATAAAATCTTGAATTTTATTTGTAAAAAAAATTACAAAACAAAAATAATCATGCAAAAAAGGGTTTAGTAAATATTTGTCGTCTATAAGCTACCGAATACATTACATTGTATTAGAGATGTTTACGTCAGTCAAGTACCCAAAATGCCGAGTCCAATGAAAGACATAAATAGAAACAATTGAATTTGTCTTAGTATCCTAGCGACGAAGCATAAAAGCCTACTAATTACCTTAATAATTTCAATAATTCCAATATTTTAGATAAAAGTACGTTTTATTTAATAACGGTAAATGATAGGCATATAGACCATTTGAAAAAAATTGTTCTAAATTTAATTCTCTACCGATGTCCGTAAAAAAAGTAGGAGGTTTCCATTTGAAAAAATTAAGTTATCGTTATTTGAAGTTTCTCAACTTCACAAATTTATTGTGGCATATCCAAAATAGTTACATACATTTGCAGCCATTCAATTTAAATGGCATTCTTCCTGCTATTATTTGGTATTTTTAAGTTTTTCTGTTGTTAGTAGTACAGAAGTTATGATTTTTCTAAGAAACCCTTGAGAGTGGCCATTTTTCATAAAAGTTGTAATATCTCAGTAACCATGGCAACTAAGTAAACATAACTTAGACCAAAAATGTAGCAAATTAAACCAATATTCCAAAAGTTTAAAAAAATACATAGTTCCATTTAAAATACGGAAGTCGAGTTCTATTTCCGGTATAACCGGAAGTGCTACAAAGTTTTAAATATTTTAGAGAGAGATCGCATTTCGAAACCCTATCGTGCAAAGTTTCAAAATCTAGATCTTGATCATTCTCTCATAACGTCTAATGATTAAGGCGAAATCAATCACCCTGTATAAGCTACTTATCTCAATTTTCGGCAAATACAACCTGAAAATATTAAAGTCAAATAGAATTGTAACAGTTGTTTTACCAATAGTATATTTTATTACGCCTTATAAGATCATTTTACAATGCATCTATATATTGTCCAATTTTTCTCTAAGAAATATATAAAGATCAACCAACTCATGGACATCTTTAGAAATAGTTTTACTATTTTCTTCCATTACCAAATTGCATAATTCGTGAACATCCTCATCACATGATATGTTAATGTATTTGCATTGTTCTTTGCATACATCAATTTCTTCTTGTGCTATTGAAGATAAATAACTTTTGTACCATATATTTCGGGTGCTTCAAACATAATGAAAGGTCTTCCTTTCGAGCGATGCTTCTTTTGTTTGAGCTGATGAAGTGGGAATTCCATTCTAAACAGATGGTGTCCAAGTCATGCTAAAAAGTAAGAAATGAAGCATATTATTTTCTGATTTGTTCAATAAATGCTTTTATTGTAGGGTTTACTGAAAAGTAAACTATAGTCTGTCTATTTAAAATAGTGTTCTAAACGATTAAAATAAGTATGTAATTGTAAAATTCTATGGAATTCTAATACCATTTAACTTATTTACTGCAATATTCGTTCTTAAGCCAACGTAACATGAAATACATTAGAAGCTAAAATCGGCTAAAATAGTTTCTCACGTTTTCTTACCTGCCTCGATACTTGATCTAAATATAAAGTGGTTCCAGAACTTATTTGAGTATATTTTTGATTTTCAATTTACTATTTTCCAGAACAATTTTTTCATGCCAACTCACAAAATCTACTTACCTGTACAGCTTCCATAAAAACAAACTGGATTAATGATTTATCCAGAAAATTTCCATCAAAAAAGCCATTGTCTTTTAAACATTGAAAAATGTTCATCCAAAATTGGGCAGAATGTTTCCGTAAAATAGACCACCATGCCTCTATCCTTTGGTTAGCAGAACTTTTGCCATATAAAAATATCAATCTCCGAAAAGGCTGTTGTTCAGAGAAGAATAATTGCATTTGTTCGACATACACGTTTTCTGTCCCCATATCAGTTCGTAATATTTTGGACAACCCTTAAGAAATTCTACAGTTTCTAAAAATATCCAGCAATTACTGCTGGATCACTATTTGTATAGCACGCCTTGAGCCACATAATATGACGGGAATATCCGTCAATACATCCATTTACAGCGATACCATAGGGTTTGAGCTTGTCATAGGAATCCAAATGCCACAAGAAATTGGGTCCATTATTTAAATATTGCCGGCGACGTAATCTAGACCTTCTTCTTAGATCTACGCCTTCTGAATCGTAAATATTTAAAGCTAACCTGACTGCTTCTTGTTGAACCCTTAAGCCATTTTGAATGCAACGTTGGTGCATCCACTTATATCCGTGTAGTTGACCAGATGTCATTAATTGCCCATTCAGAAAAGCGATTAACTCATCAACGGTGCTGTGATTTTTCGCCTAAATAAATTCATTGCTTTTAGTCGCCTTTTTAAAGTACTTTCACTGATAACAATATTATGACGTGTGTACAATAATCCTAGCACTTCTAGGTACCGCAAACCCAACGTAAAATAATTTCTAATATAAATATCTAAACTAGACGATGAATCCATTTAACAGTACTCTGAGTGTTTAGTTACTAAACAAAGTGTTTAAATTTGTACACAATATTACACAAAAACACAGGGGTTTGCTATCTCACAACGCAATGCAACAATCTCATAATTTACACATTTTTTCTGTAAATTTACAGATTTGTTTCTGTAAATTTACAGATCTTTTCTGTAAATTTACAGAAAATAATATAGAAATTTACATATTTATTCTGTAAATTTAAAGATTTTTTCTGTAACTTTACAATTTTTTTTTGTACACATATTTTCTGTAAGTTTACAGATTTAATCGGTAAATAATGAGAAATAAGAATTATCCACTGACACTAATACGCCGTCGTAAATTACGACAACATCGTGATGTAGATTTATGCACCATATTTACATCAGGATTTAGTTCTTTTAAATGTTTTTCACTTATTTCAATTGAAGTAACGAACTCTATAATTTTTGTTTAATGTCAAATCTTGCTCCCTAATCAATCTTTTTGCACTTGTTTGTCTTGAATACCCAAAATTAAACAATCTTTAATCATTCTCTCTTCATAAGGTTCATTGCACTTTTGCATTTAAATTCACATAAACCTGCAGATTTCCGTAATTCTTTTAAATAGCCTTTCACGTCTTGCCCTTCTTGTTGATTAATACCATTGAATTTAAAAGTTAGAATTGTTAAATTCTTAGATTGCTGTAGCTTCATATCGATAGCCCAATTATAGTAAAAAAAAAAAAAAAAATCTTTTATATTTTATGTACCTATTATGTATCTTTTTTTTTGCAATAAAGTCCTTTATTATTATTATTATTATAGTCTTCAAACTTTTCTTCTTATCTTCCGTACATTCATTATAGAGTTCAATTCCATCATTACCAATAGCGTTTAAAAGAGACAAATTTTCAGTTTCTCGTTTTCGGTACTAACCTTATTCAATAAAATTGCAGCTTCAGATAAAATTCAAATTTTGTTTCCATTTTGTCCATTCCCCATACACATCTAGTTTGTCTTTAATTTCCAAAATACCAGGCTTTTCCAATTCCATTTTAATTATACACAATAGCTTCAATTAACAAATTATATAGCAACTCTAGCGTGCTCGTTTTCTTCTCCAGTTTTCTAATGCATCAACCAGTTTATTTTAATTTAAATTGTTTCACCTGACACCATGTCGTATATCCTTGTTTGGTCATAGGATATATTTTTTATTGTTTATTGTTAGGGAGTTTATGCCAAACAAAAATTCATAGCGAAATTTCCCATTACTTTTTAACATTGTTAAAGTAAAACTTGTGCCTGGCGAGGTTCATATTTTGTTAAATGACCTTCGGTTCAAAGTGATTTACCCAATTTCCTTTTATAAAATAATCTAAAGCTAAACAGGTGTTCGCTGTAAAAGCGATAACAAAAATGTCGACTCAAGAAGATTTTAATAATTCCGACCCTCAAGTTAATGACCGAATTTGACAAACAAATGAATATTAAAATAAAACAATTAGAAATAAAATTTGACGACCAAATATCCAAATGTAGGGATTTTTATACATCACAAATACAAATGCATGTTGAAAATATAATCGATTTGCGTAAAAAGGTAGAAACTTGAGAAAAGAAATTAGACGGCAAAGAAAATCCAAAACCAATCCCAATTTACAATAAAATAAACTTGTCAGAGATTAAACTCACAAAATTTACAGGCATGTTTTTTACTGAGGAAAAGGGCAGTCACCCCAAAATCTTTATTCAGGATTTAGATTCTACGATAGAATTAAACGATATTGAAGAAAAGCGTAAACTAGAATTGGTTAAGCGAAGAATTAGTTGAAAAAAACATACTTAACGAAGAAACGATCATTAAAGCGTCATCGGTCACCATGATGATGACTTTAGAAGCAACTTGATGTGTTAAATCTATTGAAGGTGTACTGGACATTCTAACAGAATATGATAGGATACTGAAACAAAATAGATTTAGGCCCATGGCACGAAATAATAACTACCGCGAGAACGATCAAAATCGTACACCGCTGACTAATAATGAAAACAATAATAGTAATTTCGAAAATGTAAATCCAGAACGCGCACTTGAAACGAGAAACGATGCAGTTCGGGAAACGGGAGACAGGCCTCTTAAGCGGTGGGGTAAGGGGTAGTCCAAATCAAATCCCATCTTTACAAAGTAATACAAATCTTACCATATCTGCTATAACTAAAAATGATTTTACTAAATGCCCATTAATAGCCATTTTCCGTGAACAACATAAAATTAGATGCCCTTGTCGATACAGGTAGTGAGGTCACAGTAATGTCACAAAAATTTCACAAAAAATTGATGCAACAAAATCGAAATAAAAATAGCATTTTAACGTTGTAATTGAATTCTGTCAATATAATTGCAGCAAATAGCAAAGATAAATGTAAGGCAATAAAACAAATATTTTTTGAATTTGAGATAGGGGAACACTCATATGAGATACCATGCTTAGTCGTTAAACATTTGTCATGTAGTCTTATATTGAGGTTTGATTTTCTAACTAAGTATAACTGCAATATAAATTGCAATAAAAAAAATTGAATTTACTGAAACCAAGAAACTGGTTCTGAAACACACAGGGAGGTGTCGAAATAAGACCTTTTCCAATCTGGTATGATGGTAACAATAATAAAAAAATATGATAAGTTTATATTAAATGAGATACTGTATAAAATAGATAGGGTAAATGTTAGCAATATGTACAAGATAAAATTGTCTGAAATTTTATTAAACAAGTATGATGTGTTTTCTAACAACATTGGTACATATATACATAAGATAAGGCTCACATATTCCACACCATTCAAGGAGAAGCAATATGCGATACCGTATTATTATAAGGCAGAAGTGAAGCAGCAGCTAGAAGAGATGTTGCAGGCCGGTATAATAGAACCATCCAACAGCGAGTATCTAAATCCAATCTTCTGTGTTAGGAAGAAAAATGGTAGCGTTTGCCTGTGCCTTGATGCCAGGGTGCTCAATGCCAGAATGATAACCGATAATGAAGCTCCAAATCGTGTCGAACATTTACTTCAGCGTTTCGAAGGCTGCGAATATATGACAACAATTGATTTCAAGGGTGGGTTCCACCAAATATTATTGGACGAAGAGTCGCAAAAATTTACAGCGTTCAGTTTTGATGGGCAGCTGTACCAATTTATAAAAGTGCCTTTTGGACTGAAAACTAGTATGGCAGGGTTCAGCAGGAGTATCAGACAAATTATGACTGGAGAATGTGAGTCATTTACAGAATGTTATGTAGATAATTTGATAGTGATGTCCAAGTCACTCGTCCAACATTTAGAGCACCTAAATCATGTGTTGAGTAGAATTAAAAATTCAAAAGTGACCATTAGTCTCAGTAAATCATGTTTCATGTCAAAATCCATTAAATTTTTGGGACACATCATTACTAATTCTGGAGTAAAGCCAGATCCCGAAAAAACTCGAGCAATTGTCGATCTACCGGCACCGAAAAATTTAAAACAATTAAGAAAATTCATGGGCATGTGTGAATTTTTCCGAAGATTTGTCGTCAGATTTTCCGATTTAATCTCGCCACTGCCAAAACTTTTAAAGAAGAACCAACAGTGGTGCTGGAACAACGAAATGCAACAAGCGTTTGATGTAGTAAAGTCAAAATTCATTGACACAGTATTTTTACACCATCCGATGGTAAATGTACCATTCATTTTACAAACTGATTGTAGTGGAATTGCCTTGGCAGGCATACTATACCAGGTAGTAGAAGACGAACCTCACTTAATATCTACTTACAGTAGAACTCTGACGCAATGCGAACGCAGATATACCACAACCGAGTTAGAATTACTGGCGATAGTGACATGTGTTCAAAAATTCAAATACTTTCTTTGGGGGAAAAAATTTAAAATTTTTACGGACCATAAACCATTAACCTTTTTACAAAATATAAAGTTACTAAACAATCGATTATGTCGGTGGATGCTCATACTACAAGAGGTATGATTTCGATATTCACCATATCAACGGGAAAAAGAATATCATGGCAGATCTGTTAAGCAGCAGCATCAAAGACGATGACGGAACTCGTTGAAGAAAAGCAAGTTACCGATATGTTAATCATGGCACTTCACGTAGTAAACGAAAGCGAAGACCTGGAGTTAAACATAAAGAATCTAGCTAAGTTCCAAAGTAAAGACTCTAAGCTACAGAAAATTTTTGACAAGATACAAAAATGTAACCTGCCACATTTTAAGGTACACAACAATGTACTTTTTCAACGAGGAAAGAATGGATCATTTAAGGCCGTGGTTCCTACTGACCTACAGGAGTCTATTGTTAAATATTATCATTTTGGTATGGGTCATTTTGATTCATCAAAGAGCACAAAGGCGATTATGCGGAATTTTGTGTGGAAGGGCATGGCTCGTGACATACAAAAACTGGTATCTTCATGCGAAAAATGCCAGAAGACTAAGCACTCTAATCGAAGTTATAGTGGTAAGTACACACCCGTTATATCGAATAAAATTAATGAACTAGTGTGTGGTGACATTTACGGTCCTTTACCTACTGGTAGGTACGGTTACAAATATATATTCGTTTTAATGGACATGTTTTTAAAATATGTACACTCATGAAATTTAAAACTTGGACACCACAATTTCTGTAAACAAAAGTTTGCACATTGTGAAGCGGGCTTAAGGGTATCATTTACAATTCTAACAGCAGGTAGTCTCAGCAGGGGTTATCTTATAGAAGGACTGTAGAATGAATCATTACACTAAGCACGTTTTAGAAAATAGGTAATTTACGTTGCTTACTTAATTTTTTCTTTAAAGAATATATTTGAAGGTATCGCTAATTAAACACCATAGCTCGATTAATTATCGAATCAAAATTTTGTTTAGGAAATGTTTACAAAATAAAATTAGAAATAATTTTGATTTAAAAAACGTCTACAAGCAATAACTTTTAAATTAAATCAAAAACTAAACATGGTTATTTGGGTTGACTGATTATTACTTATTTTTAAATAAATCTAACCTACTAATTATTGTAAGTTATTAAAAAAATCATTAAACTCTCTATTCATAATATTTAGTCCTTACAAAATGTATATTTTATGACGTTTCATTTTTTCTGTAGTTAATATAAAAGTGAAAATAAAAACTAAGGCAATTCTTATTGTCAACGTATATATTTAGTTTTTGACAAGAATTTATTACATAATTATAATTAAGATACCAAGTTATAGTTTAAAATTAAATGAAAACTTTTTTTTAAATAAAGGTATTACTATATAAATAAATATAAGAAATCAATAATGGGTGTGACCTCCATTATTATTGATACATTCTTGGAGGCGTCTGCTCATTGACGCTATCAAGGTATCAATATAATTAATATTAATCGTTTCCCATGCGGTATCAATGGCTGCAATTAGTGCATTACGGTTTACTGGTATAAAATTTGGCCCTTGTTGTCTTCGGATAACAGCAAGTATTCGAGCCCAAACATTTTCGATAATGTTAAAATCTGGGCTTTTGCTGGCCAGGGTAACAGCTTCAAGTTATTTTCTCGTATCCAATTGCGCACAACCCGCGAAGTATGAATAGGGGCGTTGTCCTTTAACAACAAAAATACATTATGAAAATGTTAATTCAACAGATCCCGAACTATTTTTTGGAGAAAGTATAGTGAAATAAGAATACTTACTTGTTGGAAAATATAATCTTCGTCTGGATAAAACACTTCGACTGAAGGTTTCATAATAGTTTCAAAATATCTAAATACGCAGCAGAATCAAGACGTCCATCGATAGCCCAACAAACTCCAGGACTCCGCGCGCTAACCCAACCCCACACATTCACAGAAAAATAACCATTTCGTTTTTTAGGACATATGTGATTATTTTCGTAAGGAGTTCCTTCCATTCTAAAAACTTTTAGTGGTCCATCGTTGCGGCTATTGAACGTTTTTCGTCGCTAAAATCACTCGATTCCAAAATTCCAAAGGTTCGTTCACAAATTGCTTTAGTTTTTATTTTCACTTTTATATTAACTACAGAAAAAAATGAAACGTCATAAAATATACATTTTGTAAGGACTAAATATTATGAATAGAGAGTTTAATGATTTTTTTTAATAACTTACAATAATTAGTAGGTTAGATTTATTTAAAAATAAGTAATAATCAGTCAACCCAAATAACCATGTTAAGTTTTTGATTTAATTTAAAAGTTATTGTTTGTAGACGTTTTTAAATCAAAATTATTTCTAATTTTATTTTGTAAACATTTCCTAAACAAAATTTTGATTCGATAATTAATCGAGCTATGGTGTTTAATTAGCGATACCTTCAAATATATTCTTTAAAGAAAAAATTAAGTAAGCAACGTAAATTACCTATTTTCTAAAACGTGCTTAGTGTAATTAAATCATTCTACAGTCCTTCTATAAGATAACCCCTGCTGAGACTACCTGCTGTTAGAATTGTAAATGATACCCTTAAGCCCGCTTCACAATGTGCAAACTTTTGTTTACAGAAATTGTGGTGTCCAAGTTTTAAATTTCATGAGTGTACATCCAAACGTTTTATTAAACATCTCCACCGTGTTTTTAGTCTCCCAAAACCAATTTCTACACAAACTCACAAAGTCGTAACGAATCATACTTCAAGAAATTTCATTATAGTCAAATATCCAGTAAGAAGAAACATTGACATAGTGGACCACACTATTAGTCTACTTGATTAGATAACATAATGTTACCCGAAGCAGTTTAAACGAACTAATTATAATTTTCTTCACAAAGAAAATCACTCACGTTCAACAAATTTATTTTTTTTTCTTCTGTCAAAAAGTTACTGCGTATCTATGACAACGAAAATCATCAAAATTTCCATAGCCCTATCGTTTAAAATAACCACTTATACTTGTAAACGTTGTCGATAAAAATATTTTGAATTTAATGATAAATCCATTAAATTAAAAGAATATTTTTCTGAATTATAAGAACCTTGTTTACTATAAAAAATAAAACGATTAATTGTGCCAGCTGAACTAAAAACACAAAAAGTTACATTATTTTTATTACAAAAAAACGTCTCAGCTATATACATTGATAAACCAACTGCAACTGATTTACTAAGCACTTATGTGGCATATTTCACCCTCATTTTCTAAAAATTATTTGGAGTGATATGTAAATTAGTTGATTTATGAGCCAATCGCAGCGGTTTAGATTTGTCTGACGTAAAATTTTTCTGTCTTTCCAAGATGCTTCTTTGTTATTAAAGATTATATCGTATTTTCGCACTGATTTCATTAAATAGGGGACATTGAAGAAATAATAGATTTTCTTATGGTTTACGAGAAGGTATGGTTTTTTCGGTGATCATTACATATCGTATTTGGAAAGATGTAGCACAAGAGTTGCTTAAAGGACCACGCACAAACCTTATGGAAAATTGATCTATGTGGGATTTGGCTGAAATTTTGATATGTTGTGGAGGAAGCAGTTCTGATTAAAAGCTATCATTGCGCTAAAGTCCTATGACGATTATATTTTGAGATATTGACAAAAAACTGAAGGGGATATTGCGGGTATACTAGTAACTGTAACTTCTTAACGATTTTAATTTGTAGTTAAAGATGTTTAAACTATGCAGATAAGGCGCAAGGAAAAGAGTAATCTGATACAGCAATAGCTGCACGCATGCGCAAAGAGTATGCGCATGCGCATTCAATTGTAAACCTATTTACCAACAAGAACAGTTTTTATAAATACTTTCTGGCATATCCAACTGCAAAAATAGTGCTTCTCAAGACTGACTAGCCAACCTACTATGGCTGGAAGAATTCTTCTGCCTTGCTTCGTGTGTCCTGCGGCCTTTAGTCCCAATTTAATGGTACGCCTAAAAGGCCCCAATAACGTTGATAGGCATCACATTGTCATTCAACGACGCCTTGCAAACAACAGACCACTGATTGATGTTGATAATATTACTCGAGTAGTGCTTGTAACAGGTCCATTGTGGGAGAAATAAATGCTCTTGAACAAGATCCGACCTGTCTCCGTGTAAAGATACTTACGCAAACTGCAAATCGGACCTGCATGGTATGCGATTCTCCCAATGCGCACCGTCTATCAATTGACGCACGGGTAGACGCATTTGTAAAAGCAGATATATACATTCCTCCTTCTACAAAATGTTGTCCAATGCACTCGGATGATCATGGCCTGCTTTTGCAACGTTTGCTGCCGGGGTTACGGTCCGTGAACAGGCCTTATGTTATCCCCGGGCGCGAGTTACAAACATTTTTAACTAAACTGCGCCATGTTGCCAGAATGGCCTAAAGATAGTCAACGAAAATAGCATTTCCGATGACGATTTTCAGTACATCTCCCCCATCACAAAAGAGCAATTTCACGAACTGTATACATTGTGCGATGCGATTCCAATATAGGGTGGTTTTTGCCATGTTATGAAAATAGACCTTTTGGCATTTTTGTGCAAAATAAGACATGGACTAAGTGATGAGTTCATAAAAGTAATATTTCACTATAGCAGACGCCAGGCTCTTAGTACGGTTATAGCTATAGTCCGGCAATCCCTGCTCTTACGATTTGCTCCGGAAAATATTGGTTTTCGAGCTATAATTGGCGAGAATTTTATAGCAGCTCATGTACCGGCGTTTGCCAATATTCTTTACAATAACACTCCCAAAACCCCGAGTGATTGCCTACATCGATGGAACCTACGTCTACGTACCTAAAAGTTCCAATTTTCGGATTTTGAGACAAAAGTTCTCGGTTCATAAACATCGCCATTTGGTCAAGCCCGCTTTAGTTGTTGCACCTGATGGCTACATTGTGGCCATTCAGGGTCCGTATTTTGCGGACGCTAGAAACAACGATGCGGATATGCTGCTCAATGAAATAGACCAGGATGTACAAATAATGCGCAATTGGTTCCATGATGGGGATATCCTTATAGTTGATAGAGGCTATAGGGATGCAGGCCCATTATTGGAAAGTTTGGGTATTTGTCATTTTATGCCACATGTCGTTGAGCGTGGGCAGCAACAGTTTTCTACCGAGGATGCAAATGCATCCCGTTTGGTAACAAAAACAAGGTGGATTGTCGAGGCCCGTAACGGTCATATCAAAAGCATCTAATTGCCATCCATCACATAGATCATCTTGGCGACTTCTATCGCATTGCAGGAGCTCTTATAAATAGGTATCACCCATTAATTTAAATGGAGGGTTGTAATGCTGACCTGGCAAATGCAATGCTTATTAAAGCAAATGAAGTTAATGTTTTGAAGGCGCGGGTAGAACAATTCGGGTTACTGAACAGACATGGGGGTTAGGTACGTCTTGATGGGGCTGAATTAGCTGACGTTCCCCACTTGGATCTTGGATATTTAAAAGAAATAACTTGTGGAGTGTATCAAATTCATCTGGCACCATCATACATTCAGGACCAGCTTCAACGAGATGACAGGGATAAACTTCAAATTGATCAGCTCAATGTTAAACCAGGGTTTCTACACGCCCAAGTATATTCAAGATTTTGCAACGCAACTAAATATCAAATATGGATAGCGTATGCGACCGCAGAGTGTCAGAACCAAGATCCAGAAGATCATCCAGAAGAAGAGCACATCCTTGGCCATTATTGCACTTGTAAACCAGGTTCCAGGACCTTAGGTTGTTGTTGCCATACTGCATCAGTCTTGTAGTACCTGGGCTATGCACGCCATGAAAATAACGTTCACTACCCCCCGTCGAATTTGCTGCATAGCGTATTGGATGCGGGCAATAGACCACCATAGGCGTTCCCTGAGGACTCGTTTCTTATGCAACACAAGTATCAATCAAAAACTAAATACCTAGAATCGCTACACAAAGCTTACGTTTCAGTAATAAGTTTAAAATGTGTACATATATACAGGGTGATGATTAAGACAAGAATAAAATTCATAATTATATTATCTCCGTTTATCGATTAATCGCTAAAACACGTCGATCTTTGTTTTCACGAAGGCATCTTTCAACATAAACACGATGCTTCTATCGTCAACCCCCTGAACGGGGTGGCTACCCCACAAAGAAATTCAAATGCGATTAGGGGTCGTGTGATACATCATCAGAAAGAGCTGTCGATTGTCAATACCGCGCAGTTTGTTCTCTTAAGATTGGCCAATCCGTTAGGAAGTTACAGTTACTAGTATACCCGCAATATCCGCTTCAGTTTTTTGTCAATATCTCAAAATATATTTGTCATTGGACTTTAGCGCAATGATAGCTTTTAATCAGGACTGCTTCCTCCATAACATATCAAAATTTTAGCCAAATCCCACATAGATCAATTTTCCATAAGGTCCTTTTTTACACAGGATGATTCAGTTAACCTGTTTATTAGTAGTTTATGGACTTCCCGTTAAAATATTTGTTGAAATATTTCAGCTCTTTTATCATTTCCGGTTACACCGGAAGTGGCTACCAACTTTCTTATTTTAAATGGAATGATATATTTTTTTTGTATATTTGGATTCTACGCTTAAATCTGAGTTACTTTCATGTAGCACAACCTATATAAAAAATCAATAGTTTTTGAAAATTCTCATTTTTTTGAGAAAAATTGGTTTTGTAGTATTGTTTTCAAACGCTTGTCAATGATTGAAAAAGACAGTTATAATAACAAAATTTGGGCTATACTTAGGAGGACTGTTAAGTTTTTAAATGATGTGTAATTTGACACCTCATTATTTACAGGGTGTTCAAAATGTTTGGCTAAATCTGACTAACTTCAACTGCCCAAAAGTCAATTTTTTTTAATGGAACACCCTGTATCTTGTTGCTCTATGTGATGGAGAATTAAGTGATCTTTCAATCTTCATAAGGGTTCCCTATACCTATCTAATCCCATTTTCCTGCTATCAATGTATTTACATTCGACACACAATATTTCTCTATCTTATTAAATAATTTCTGACTAGTGGCCTGTGGAAATTAAAACAATGTGCCTTATTTATCAAACTTGTATACGTCGACGTGACACATTATACACGATATGGAAATCCACCAAGAATATTCGAATGAAGACATACTAAATTTATTTTTTATTCATTGAGAATGTTACAAGATTATTGAAAGAACTTGCCGTTTGCTTAACGAGAGATAGGTATAAAACATCTAAAAAATGTTATTTATTGCTTCGCCAGTATCCCTTCCATCATTTGAATATTGGGTTTCAGAAATTGACACTTGTAATTCATTTAAGAACAGCAAGTGTTCGCAACATACTCCTTAAGTTTTTACAGTCGACGTTTTTATGTAACAGATCGGACCTTCCACATTCTGTTAAACATTCAAAACACCTACAATAAAATGTTTGTAATTTACTTAAAATTCTTTATGTAACTTAACTAAGCTGGTTAAACCTCCTTTGGGAAACCTGAAAAACTGATTCTAAATAAATTCAGGTTATGTATTTGCGGTTACTGGACGGGGGCGCGAATTTTAAACTAATGGCATTTTTTTATTCAAATAATTCTATCGTGTTAGTTAATTTTAAGCAGCAAATACGTTGAAGATAATCTCCTGGATATACAAAATTATGTGGCACTCGTTTTTCTATAATTCTTAGATTCTCAAAAAATTTGAATTTATCCATTATTAATCGAGGTCAAAAATAGAAAAAATTATTAACCATTATTAGAAAAAGTTAACTTCTTAGTTGGCTAGGAGACGCAATAATTGTTCACTTTACAGCTAGTAGTGGAAAAAATACTATTCGGGAAAATCAGCAAAATGGCTGACATTTGGTGGCAATGTCGTAATCGCTATAAGAGGGAAATTACTCTTTGTTTAGTACGTGCGATGTTTGATCGTAAATGAGGTTGTCTTTATACCTGTAAGAACATTTTCAAGTTGATTAAATCTACGGGTTATACTTAAAAACATTCTACCAACATAATTTGATATGTTTTAAGAAGGTTGTGCATAAACTATTATAATTAAAATTCAGAATAGGATCTTGCATACTAGTTTCATTAAGTATCATTTTGGACTTCAACATCATTGTTATACCTGTTGAACTGTATGTGCCATTAAAAGTTTTTTCAAAGGGACTTTGTTCCGTTCTACAATGCACAACAAATGCAAGTGAAAATATTGCGTAATAACGTATGTGCATGCGCAGAAGATTTTACAATATCCAAAAACTCCTTATTATTAAACAAATATGCTAAATGTTTCATAATGTGAATATTCTAATAAATCCATTGCCAATTCAAGTACAAAAAAGTAAAACTTATATCTGTTTACCGATAGAAATTAAACGCTCTCCTTTTAAAATAATAATACAACTAAAAAAAAAATCGGACTGAGATTTGAACCCTCGTACGTTTAGAAATATTGTTAAATATTTTTTCAATTATTTTTAATATGTTTGTTTAAGTTTTAAAAATTATTAAGCAAAACATCTTCTATTACACATTATTAAGGGTTCTGATAGTAAAAATATCCTAAAACACTTTGGGGACATATAAATAGCACTTTCTAAATTCATCATGTTAAACAGAATGCTTCAAATTATCCGGGACACACGGTATTCTAAAACACTAAACATTTTTTTAGTTATAAAAGCTCAACATTAATGTGATGTGCTTAAGGCAGCTACACAAAAACGAATTACCTACAAACTAAATAATGTTTGTAATCTCTTAATAAATTAATTTTTTTGAACTAAACACTAAACCCACACCAACTGACACTACTAAAAGTGGCTTAAAAACAACCTAAAACTAATCAAAAGATAAATAGTACACAACAGCTGAACGTAGTTAAAGTTAGCGTAAATTAGATTTAAATTTCAAAAGATTTCAACCCTTCGCGAGAATTTACAGCGGACTAGTTACATCATCAACTAAATATAAAATACGGGGAACCCGGTTATCGTATACAAATACTACTTCTCATTATTGACCGAAACAACAAAATATGCAGGGGAGTTGACGTGTATTGTACTAATTAAACTAAAAAAAAATTGCTTGTCATCAACTCTAATCAATTCTAATATTCAACCCCAAAAATTAACCCTTTCGACGGTTAAAACACTTAAATATCTTATTTTAGCGTATTCGCTAATAATAAATTTTTTTTTACGATAATGCAATGTAGAAGGTCTACTTATTATTAATTAGTAGTAATAATATTTGTTGATATTTTAATGAATTTTTTCCTTCATTTTTTTCCCTTTCTTTTACAATTTTATTATGTTTCTCAATATAAAGTAAGTGTCGACTGAATTAAATAAATTTCAGTCAGTTTTATTTTGCAATATTGTAATGATTTCAATTAACGAGTTCTATATATTTATGGTCTTTTGTATATCGTCACCGACTTCGCAAAACCTCGTATCGGTCATTACATAAATTGTTCAGGAGGCACAAAAAAGTGTATATTTATGAGAGAAAAAATCCAAATGATTTCATATTATGTAATTTCAATGTTTCGAAACAAATTAAGATTATTTAAGCAACTGTTTTAACATTACTTTTAACAATAAATAAATTAAGTTAGATACGTGCTTTTGTAACTTATAAGAAGAATAAATTAGTTACTTACGAGGTTTTCAATTTTTAAAATAGTTGTCTGGTAAACAAATAAATGCAATAAAATTCAGTTTCTGATTTTTTTTATATTATAAAAAGGATACAAAAACATAAAATACTACTTACTACATAAAACAAGAACTTAAAAATTACGTCTAAATAATTAATGTGGAAGATTATCATAAAAAGCATGCACATCCTTGTGTAGGACTGCTTTAAGTGCTTGAAGATGATTAAACTTTTCAATTTAAATTTTCAAAGGGCCCTTGTAAAGGCGAGGGCATATTGCTTCATAGTTAATTTCTGTAGTTACAATTGATTTTCTTGGAAGCGTGTTATATTCATCGCAATAATTAAGCTTATAACTTATTTGTAAATTTTGATATTTTAGGCAACGAATGTCTGCAATTGTAGGATCTTTTATTCTGGATCCTGGTCTTATGGTTTTATAATACAAAATATCAGAAAAGTTAAAAAAAAATCATGTGATAAATATTTTACAATAAACGGTTGCTTTGGTCTTGCCAATTCACAATACTGTACATAATCAGATGGAAGTTGAATAGTGCGGTTTTTAGCTTTCTCTCTATTAAGCTATATGCACTATCAGCTTCCATCTGAGTATGTCCTTTTCAAGGTACTTTTGTTCTATGGTAATGTTTCTTAATGTTGCTAGATGTAACAATGCGTTCCCTAGCACGTTGTTACGGTTTTGATAACCGCAACCATCACTGTATAAAATTATATTTTTGGTGTTCTTGTTGTTATCTAGATAATCTTCTAGAAATCTTGTGATGATTGTACAAAATACGTTTGCTTCTAGACCTCCTTCGACTTCGTTCCACAGGTAGCAATAACAATCTTTTGTTACTAGGTTAAAAATTGTAAAATTATGGACCGCCAATTTTGTCTTGTAGTAAATTGCGGATGCAAGTAGAACTGGCGCCAACTTAACGGCCTGTACATCCATTGTAAATATTGCACTATGTTCTGGATTGTCTTTGGAAAATTGCTTGTCTCTAGCTTTTTCTTCTCTAGCTTCAGTCTTCCTTTTAATGTGACTTTCATACATGTCTAAATTTATATTTCCGGCATTATAACCAATACATAGATCACATTGATCTTTCTTAGGGCTGTGTATTGAAATTTTGCGTTTATTCATTTCCTCTTTAAAGCGAGTTATTGCAATTAGTTTTATGTTATTTTCTTTGCAATTCTCCTCATATAGTCTATAAACGTCTATTTTATTATGGAACAACGGTTCTAAATACATCCTTGACGTTGAAGCACGGCAATAATGAGATTCAAGTTTGGGTAGCTTATCAAAAAAAGTGTTAAATGTTGAAGAGATTTATCTCTTTGTTCGCTAGTTCGTTGTTTAGTTGGAAAATGTTTTTCTCTGTCATCTGTGTGCATGCCAGAATATCCTTTGGTACACCAGTTTCGAACCATCCATTCATTTACTCCAAGCGTATTCAAAAAGGTTTTTTTGCATACTTGGTATGGCACTTCCTGTTGTTTTAAATGATATTTAAAAGACAAATTTCTCTTCGAATTCTCATTAGTTTGTCTTCTAGTTTGGGTTGTTGTCACCAGAGTCGATACATAAACTTTTTTCATTGCCCAAGACATTGCCCAGAAATTTTTAAATAGTTTTTTTCTAATACTACCGTTGGTAAATTTTTCACAATATCTATTTTTTACTTTCTTACAAAGAACTGACTCACAAATCGGACCAATTTTTCTCTCACTCTTAATTTCATGTTTTAAAATTTATTATCCATTTTCTTATATCCTTGATATTTTCCTCCGTGTTCTCTTAGCAATTTATTCTTGAAACGCTCGTTTTCTTTTTTTTTAGTGTTAGCTTCCTTAGTTTTATCATCCAGACTACATTCTTCAGATCCTTTTTCAATTTCTTCTTCCATTGCATCTTCATTTCCTATTTCAATTCCTGCCTCGATACCTTCAATTGCTTCTTGAATTTGTTCTTCAATTGCTTCGTCTATATCGTTTTCACTTTCATTAGTGCTTTGAATGTTTTCTGTTATATTTTGCATTTCCGATAATTTTTTTCCACTTCTTTTGCTTGATTAATTATGGGGTCAAGATTTTCATCGACAAAAATTTCATCCCTGATAATTTTTTCTATCTCTGCTTGAGTAAGAGGTCTCGTTAATTCGTATCGTTCCTTATTGTATCGCTCCATTTATGCGCATAAAACCACGTATCTGTAAATAAATACTGTAAAACACTTGGCAAAAACACGTATCTGCATGCACACACTTTTATTACGTTATAAACTTTTTAAATTACAATAATGCCAATACTTTTGATAACATAATTAAAGTACGACTTTCGCATGCATTAGAACAGACAACAATTACTACATCTAGAATATTTCTACTACTTACCGGTAATATTAAGTGATAACACGTGTTAATAGCGTAAACAACTCCAGCGCACTGCCGATACGTGGTATTGCAATGACATTTTTAACTGTGTACATACTTGGATTTGTTTTTAACGTATTTTTCTATTATACAATTTTTATTCTCAATACGTGTTTTTGCCAGCGCACGCGCTTTTAAAATACGAATCAAATACGGTATAATACTTCAAAATGATTTTTTTGTTAGATACGAGGTTTTGCGGAGTCGGTGACGATATGTCTCTAAGAGTTTTTTTAATGTTCTTAAATGATTTGAGCCGTTCAGGAAAAAGAATTATGTTTTTTAAAGTTTATTAGTATATTATACGTCAACCCCCCTGCATATTTTGTTGTTTAGGTCAATAATAACACGTAGTATTTGTATACAACAGCCGGGTTCTCAGTATTTTATATTTAGTTGACGATGTAACTGGTCCGGTGTAAATTTTCGGGAAGGATTAAAATTATTTTAAGATTAGATCTTATTTAACGTTAACTTCAACTACGACACAGCTGACTAGTTACTGTTTCATTGCTTTCCCTCTAATTTCAGACATCTTTGATTTTATCAGCGCCATCTCTTGATTCAAGATTTTTGCGAATTAATACTTAACCTTTACTTAGATGATGCTGCAATTAGATTTTTAGGTCACTTTTAAAAGGATATTTAAGTATTTTTTTCTACTCCCACCTTTAAAACACAATTTATCGTATATGTTGACACGATGCTAAGTAACCTTTTAAATACACATTGGCAAGATGTGGCTTTGTGCGTTTTAGTCACGATATGAAGTTGGCAACAACGAATTTTAGTCACGGGCTGAACTTAGCTTCAAATTAATTATGTCATTTTTCATTAAAATGTTGTATTATTCTTGTATCACATAATAATAGATATTGTATTGTTAAAAGTAAAATCGCACTAAAAATGACGGTGAAAGTGAAGACGAGGTTTGCATGGGTACTCCACCCGAAATAATTCAAGCAGCAACATCGGCAACTGCTAATTTGTTGCTTGAGAAATCTAAAAATCAGTATGAACGTGAATATAATCTTTTCCAAGATTGGTGTCAAGAGAGCGGTACACATTCGTTATCAGAGAATGTGTTACTTGCTTATTTTCATGATCTTTCAAAAAGAATGAAACCATCCTCCTTGTGGGCAATCTACTCGATGTTGCGGATGACGATTAACTTGAAAAACAATGTTGATATAAGCAAGTACTCCAAATTATGTGCTTTCTTGAAACGTAAATCGGATGGTTACAGACCTAAAAAGTCGAAAATCTTGACTCCTCAGCAAAATAAAGAATTCTTATCATCTGCTCCAGATAAGGAATACTTATTTACAAAGGTAACGTATAAAATTAAAACTCACCTAGAAATGTTAAAATGAATACTATTTTTAGGTTGGGTTAATTTTTGGTATAATGGGGCTTGCCGGAGAGAAGAACTGATGAAAATTAGAACAAAGACCTTAACACTGCACTTTTAGTTCACATTCCCGATTCAAAAACCAAAACCTTACGCTAATTTGTAATCGCTAATACTTTCTACGATACTTGTAAAAAGTATATTAACCTACGACCTCCAAACGTAGAAACTAACCGTTTACTTTTTAAATTTTCAACGTGGAAAATGTACGAAACAGCCGATTGGGATAAATAAATTTGGTAGCCTCGCTAGTGTGGTAGCAAGATTTTTAAATTTGACTGACCCAAGTAGTTACACTGGTCATTGCCTAAGAAGATCTTCAGCGACAATTTTAGTAGACTCGGGGGCAAATATTACAGCTTTGAAACGTCACGGAGGGTGGCGCTCTACAACTGTCGCAGAAGGGTATATAGACCATTCGTCAAATAATAAAATTAATACAGCCAGTAAAATTTTCAATACTGTACAAAATAGTGCAGTACCAGTCGATTCCTTGGTCAATTCTGAGAATATTGAAATCATACAAAGTTCAAGACATATTGATGCTCACCAAAGTGAAAGGGAAACAAACAATTTTTACAATTTGTACCAAATAAATAATATAAATGAAACACAATTTCATAAAAATTTAAAAGAATCAATTATTTCTTTCACCAACTGCCAATCTGTGTCTAATGTAACTATTTATGTATATTTACCTGATTAGATCCATTGACTATAAACTAGATCTATTATTATTATTTGTTAATTTGAAATAAAGTAATTTTAAAATGTTAGTGTTTTTGTCTTAGTTGTAGAAAAAGTATAGTATACAATTCGTTTTATAAACTTCTCTATACACACGTTTATTAAACACTCGCTTCGCTACGCTTCGCTACGCTTCGCTCTTGTCTAAACAAATCTCGTGTCTAAAATGCTGTTTATTAAACTTGTTGCATAATATACTATTCTACTCTTGTGTTGTAATTGATGTATTAGAGTTTTACAATCTGTACTATAATGAAATTCATTATGATACAAATTTTTATTATGATACAGATTTAGAACCAATAGAATTGCGACATTACGTAATTATCAAATGCTTCATGAGTAGGATACAAATTCAGAACCAATAGAAATACTTACATCGTTAATTTAATATTTTAAATACCTTTTTTCATCGTTTATTTATATTCTTAACCCTTGATTTATTTTTTTAATTGTCCTAGCAACCCGAACTAGCTAAATTCATTTACGTTTTTTTTTTAAATTGAGCATCATCCCACTATTCAACTAACTTACATTTTATTTGAAATTTAGGATTGTTGCTGAAGTATATAATTATATCATCACATCCTCCCTTCTACATTTACAAAAATCAACATTATCCGCTAAGCTCTTTCAATATTTATTATGCATACTAACATAACTTTTGAAATTTTAAATTTTTCTTTAGCTACTCTATAACTAGTTAATCTCAATAAATTACTTTACTACTATTTAATTATCTACACCTACATACATTTAGGACACAATCCAAAAGACATCAAAACATTTTAGTCCGGTAGATGGCAAAACGATTACAGCCTGGACTTGTGTTTAGTATCAATGGATCGTGACATGATTCCATTACAATCAAAACGTATGGTATTAATCGATTTTCCATAGTCAACATACACTTAATTCATTAATGGAAAATATGGATTTTGTACATTCAAATCGTAAAAGCTTGACACTTTTACAAATCAATCTGCTAAAATAAATACAAAAATTTCTCTAAATTCTATAGCTTCTTGTTTGGATAATGTTTCGAACTCAGTAAAAGTGAAAAAATCAATTATCACCAAGATGAAAAAGTGTCTACAAAAGAAAAGAAACTACTTATGTTCCTCAATGATATTTATAATACAGGTACGTTACCAACAGATTTAAAGAAATGTAAAGTCGTGGCAATTTAAAAAAAAAATAAATCTCCTACCGCCCCAACTTCTTATCGTCCAATAAGTTTGTTAAGTCTAATTTATAAGGTTTTGAAAACATTGATTTTTCAAAGAATAAATCCGTTAATTGAAGTGAAATTACCAATTGAACAAGCAGGATTTCGATCAAGTAGAAGTTGTTGTGATGAAGTTGTAAACGTGCACATTTTGTATTAAGCACCACCGGGTTCGTTCGTGGTGAGAATATAAAATGTGACGTCACGAATTTTTATATGCATGCGGGTAGCTTCAATCGCATGAAAAATGCCCAGGCTCGCTTTTGAAAGGTTTATTTACACAATATTTACAAGATTAGGATTTTATATATACACACGGAATTTGATTATAATACAACTTGGTTCGAAACGGCGGCAATGGAGACACAGCCACTCACTAAAATGGTATGGACGGTGCAGTACGGTCGGCGCTGCAATCCTCACGTGTTCACGCAACGTAAGGTCTGGTTAACCGCCTGGCTCGTGTGGCGGGTGCTGGCTGCGTCGAGACCTGGTGGTATTGTCTCACTGAAACAGGTAAGTGTGTATTAGTTTTTTGGTGGCGGTCGTTCACGCCCGCTTTTGGAGGTTATTAAATAGCACGGATGTCTACGGCTCTCGCTTGTTTTAGCATACACCCCGGCTTTTATTATTGCGGCTTACGGGTTAGCAACCGACGGAAGTCCGTCTCAAGGTGCCCCGGATGCCTAGTGGTTGTATTCATACGATGTTGTTTGGTGAGCAAGCCGAGTACTGATGCGAAGCGTGATGCTCGGCGCTGACGACGGCTTAGCGACGGTGGTACTTCACCTAGGGCCACGGCTATCAGCAAGCCGGCTACGAAGTGCTATTGAACGGATTAGCTACCCTCTAGGGGTCGATAATACACAGCGGCTTGTTTTGAACGGAACGGTGTCGGAGGAACGCAACTGCTACCGAGGGTTTTCAGCTACAGTGCTTCAGATGTGGGGTAAGTAGTTGTCGGTTATGCGGGTTATTAACGGTGGTTCTTTTAGGAGCTTGCCTAAGCACGCATCGAATCCAATCAGCGGATGCAGAGGACTTAGAGTTAGTATCTGCCTAAGCACGCACCGAATCCAATCAGCGGATGCAGAGACTTAGTGTTAGTTGCGGATATCTTTAGGCGGTTTTAGACACGGAATTCCGCACTAATGCGGATGGATAATCGGATTAGAAGTCGGGTTAGGAAGTCTAATTCAAGAGTCGGACTCGGAAGTAAAAGTAAAAGTCGAACTCAGAAGTAGAAATGCCTTTTGGGACATTGCGCTTGCGGTTATATAGGCGGTTTTATCGCAATCGGAAGAGTGGTCAAAGGTTGCATGGGGGAAATTATAAGTGGGGCGGTGCGCACGACGTCTGTTATGGACGATGTAAATTGTATGCCGTGAGATAATTCTTTCTCGGCGGCAAAATTGAATTATATCATCGTCGGTTTCTTACAAAATATTGGCATTAACAACGCATATCAAGCTGGATTTCAAAAGAAACCTAAAACTGGTGTTGTTTTTTAGGTTTAACTGCACCGTGTGGAAAGAAAGTTTACTTTTTAAATTGTTTAATGTTATTCCTAGTTCCAAAATTATTTCTTTTATTGAAAATATGTTGTCTAATCGGAAGTTTAAAGGTTATGTTGGAGATAAAAGAAGTAAATCTAGATTTTTAAATTATGGTCTTTCACAGGGATCGGTTCTTGTACCTATTCCTTTTAATGTATTATATTTCTGATCTTCCCTCTTTACAATGTCGAAAATTCGTCTAAGCGGATGATATGGTAATTTCATTTAAAATTCGCAGTTTTTGAAATTGGAAAAAAGCTATCTAATGATTTGGCTATTATGGAAAATTATTTCACAAAATGGCGATTATGTCCCAATTTTAAAAAACAGAGGTTTCTTGTTTTATTTAAGTTATAAAAAAAAGTAGAAAACTTAATGTTATCTTTAATAATAGAAAGTTCAACCATAATTTTAACGCAGTTTATCTGGGAGTTAATTTAGATACGTTTTTAATTTACAAATATCATTTAGAAAAAGTCAAAAAAAAATGAAAACAAGAAATAATGTCATTCCATGTCTGGTTAAACAGTTATCATACACAAAAAATTAATGCCGAGTTGAATTGCACTATGCGTATAATTAGTGGAACCATTAAATCTACTCCTCTCGATGGGCTTCCTGTCCTTTGTAATATTACTCCATCGAGAATTCTACGAAAAGCTGCGTTAACACGAGAATGGGATAAATGCCACTTCAACAAAACTTACCAATTTGGAATGATATTAAGAACCCTCCTGCCAAAAGACTTAAATCTCGAAGTCCTATATGGTTACAAAACTACTCAAGTACGGCTTTTTCTGAAGTGTGTACAAAATTATGATCTGGAGTTGATATTTTCAATAAACATCTCATTGATGATCCAACAATAGAAGTCCCGGGCTTTGATCAAAAAAGAAAAATTTGTTCAAAAATAAATCACATAAGAACAGGCCATTCAAAATGCAATTCCATATTGTTTAAATGGGGTGCGATTTTTAATCCAAATTGTGACAGTGGAAACGAACCAGAGACCGTTACACATATTTTAGAGGATTGTCAATTAACAAAGCTTAAAGGAGAGTTTGTGAACATTCATAATTTAACGGATGAAGCTATATTATGGCTTACGAATCTGAAGGACATCTGATGTTCAGCAATGTTTTGTATTCTCTGTCCTGATTATATGTTTTTCTTTTTATTTCTTTCGATCGTTTTGTACACTTGCATCAACTGGAGTTTTTCGTTCTTCACGCGATTCTGGTATAACTGCATTTTCACCAAGACTCGCATTTGAACTTCGATTTAATTTTTTCGTTTTCATAACAATGTAATAATTGTTAACGCATTATTCTAGTACTCTTACATACGTTCAAATTTCTTCTGTAATTGTTCTTGTGTTGGTTAATCAAATAATCGTATAGCCTTGTTGTGTCATTTAGAAATTCTAATTTTAAATTTTCTAATTTATGTAATAAAACAATTAAATCGTCAACTGTTGTGTTTTCGGTACTCAATTTTTCGTTGGCGTTATTAATTTATTCGTTAATTATACGCGCAAAGCCGCTTCGATTATTAACACTGCACAGTTTTTAATTCATCTTACACATCGTTGTTTCGTTTTAAAGAAACTCGCAATCCCGCGTTTTCGGCACAATGTCAAAAATGTAGTAGGTAACACGTTACAATTTATACTTAAAAAAAATGATAAAAATATTTATTTTACTATTTTCATATACCGTGCTTGCAATCGTCAAATTTAGAGAAAACGAATGAAATTACTTGCAGACCACACTCACGTAAACTAGATTATAAAATATATACATATATTAACACTAATACAATTAAATAAAGTACATATCAATAACATTGTGGTTTAAAAATTCATCATAAGAGTAAAAACACATATTCAATAAATAGTTTTTTACTTTGTTCTTAAATAAATTAAAAGGTAAGTTTTGTACATGAAATCAAAACTTTTTCAATTTTATTCAAGCGTATACAGGGTGGTCGTAATTCACTTTTACTTCTTGTGAAGTGTTTGTGATCGCCTATACTATATCGTTCAAACTTTTTTTTACATAGAGTAAGGTGTCTACAATGTATATGCATGGAAGAGTTAAAATCTTTAATTTACGGTAATTATTTTAAGTTTGAAATAATTCTGACTGCCCCTGCACTGCAATATAAATATATCATTCCCCTCACTAGACTTTCCCCATGCAATTATTGCGTATGCAATATGTGAGTGAATGAGAGAAAAAGTATGTCATTAGTAAAACACTTTTTGAAGTCTAATTTAATATGCGTCTAAGAATATAAATATTTTTGATACTTTTACCTAATTCACGACAATGGCGATGCCATATAAGCTTATCATAGAAATGAAGACCATGAAAATTGACACTTTTCGGATTATCACTCCTGTCATAATCCTTTAAAGTAAAAACCATATATTGTGTTTTATTAGTGTTCATACACAATCCATTATTAGAAAAACATTGAAAAGACAACTTTGACTTCGTTTATAAGGGTGTTAATATTGCTTGATTTCGTGATAAAAGTTGAGTCGTCTGCATAAATTAATTTTTCGACACGCTCAACAGAAAAAATGTCATTAATGTAAATGATAAATAAAATGGGCTCAAGACTGAACCTTGGGGAACTCCTATACTCACATCCAGTGGTTCAGACAGTTAATCATTACATAAAGCACAAAAATGTTTCTAATTGTATCAAAGATATGGATGTAACAATAGACAACGTTTATGTGCCGAATTCAATTTCTGGAACATGGTCATGTGTAGTATTCTTTATTTTGATTGATGCCACTTAATTTAGGTTCACAATATTTGTCTTGCTTTATTTCGCATGTTATACGAATTTTGTAATCAATTTCCAAATACTTCTTGATAAAAATTTGGTTTTTAAATTTCAATGTTTGTTTGTGATAGCTAAGTAATTAATACAGGATGTAATTAATATTTTTGTATAAAAGGAGGTTTACATTCATAAGATTTATTAGATGTACACTGTACACCTTTAACAAGAATAGCAACATTATGAAGTACTTGTGAATTGTATTCATCTCTTTGTGTTGTTTGTTTGAATTCAGCATTCAAGCAGGTGAAGTATTAACATTATGTCCCACCACAAAGCATAAAATTATTTCAATTAAAATTAATCTTCTATTTTTAGATAATTGTGAAAAATGGAGTATGCCTTTACTATACTGTATTCCATACATCAGAGTCAGTACGGGCTTTAATGTAAAGCGATGTAGCCATATTTTAGCACAAAACTATTTGTAAATGTTTACAACCTGTCAATTATAAATAAATCCTTCTTTTGTATTCCTGAGCCCCGAGCAGGTAGTTAATGACTTAGTAATGCCTTTTCCTTGACTAACCACATTTTTGTCAGCGATATTCAAACAAATTATTTACTTATTAATTTAAATTTGTTTTTCCCTTTTTAAAAACCATTCCTCGCTGAGAGTCTATTTTTTAATTATAATAATAACAACAAAAAAATCCATGTATTTATAATAAAAAGACAAAACGTATGTTTTATTAGACATATAATTATTTACAGGCTTAACTTTTAAATTTTTTATATATATATATATATATATATATATATATATATATACAGGGTGCCCATAATCTATCTCATAACATGGGTAACTTTCTTAATATGCAAAATAGGTAATCGGTTAAATTAGGAAAGTTGGGCAGAATTACAAGCAAAATGTTAAACTTTTTTCAAATTTGACATATGTCTTCAACTTTTTGAAATTTTGTGAAAAAACTGAAAACAGTCGATTTTTTTAATGTTGTCCTGTTCCACTACTACTTACTTTAGAACTGAACTAAAAATGACATCTTATACATATTTTTACGTAGAATTCGATAAAATTACTCAAAATGTCATAGCCCTCTTGATTTTCGAGATATAACACAAACTTACATTTTTTAAATGACAATCATAGTTGGCTGTGATCTTATTAAATAGCTTTTGTTTTTGCGATTTCATTGATATAAGGTTCGATATACTTTACTCTTACATTTTTTTGTAAATGCTAAAAGTAGTTTATTGATACAATTAAGCTGCAAAATAATACACAGGCAGGCTATGGAAACAAATGCTTCAAACAAAAACCTGTTGAAACAAAAGCCTGTGTCGTCAACTAAATAATTTGATTTACATAAGTAAGTTGTATTATTCACGGTGATTTATTTTAAAAACATAAAATTCTCAAAATAAACAATGTATTCAAATGAAGAGAGAAACGACATGCTTTTTGTTATTATGCTAGCAACAGAAATAGTAATGAAGCCAGTGAAATGTATTTGCAAAGATATATGGAAAGAAGACAACCAGATAAAAGACTTTTTTCCAAACTGGAAAATAATTTAAAACTATACGGATCATTTATGAAACCAAAAGCTAAGCAAAAGTTTAATCAAGAAGACGAAGAAAGAGTTTTGGCATATGTAAATTATAAACCAAAAACATCTACCCGTGAAATTGCAAGTGAGTGTGGTACTTCTACAGAAAAAGCTCGTTTAATTTTAAAACAAAATCGATTCAAGCCGTATAAATTTCATATCGGCAACACCTTGTATCCAGCCGACTCAGAGAGAAGATTAAATTACGCTCGATGGTTTTAAGAGAAACTGACAACGATCCATATTTCTCGCGCAGAATTTTATTTACTGACGAGGCAAAATTTACCAATAACGGTGTATTTAATAGACATAATAATAACTATTGGTCTGAGAACAACCCTCATGTTACTGTTGAGAGACGAGATCAACAT
This sequence comes from Abscondita cerata, assembly GCA_030710515.1. Classification (NCBI taxonomy): domain Eukaryota; kingdom Metazoa; phylum Arthropoda; class Insecta; order Coleoptera; family Lampyridae; genus Abscondita; species Abscondita cerata. Next base: position 112,239 of record JALBCR010004268.1, read on the forward strand.
ATTTTTTTCAATAAATGTGTGGTGTGGCATCCTCGGTAGCAGAATAATTGGTCCGTTCTTTTACAATTACCATTTAAATGGAAGGCGATATTTAGAATTTCTTCAAAATGACTTGGAAGACATGTTAGATGAACTGCCATTAAATGTGGTACAAAATCTTACTCATTTCCAACATGATGGTGCTCCTGCTCATAATTTTAGAGCTGTTTCTGAATATCTTTCCGAACGTTTTCCGAGCTGGATCGGTAATTCAGGTCCTATTAATTGGCCGGCAAGAACACCTGATATCACACCTCTCGATTTTTTCTTGTGGGGAACCGTTAAAGACAGGGTGTACAAAGAAAAACCCAATAATGTAGAAGAATTAAAAGATAGAATTAGGTTGATTATTAGAAGAATTCGTCCTCGCAGTTTGGAAAAGTGCATAGAGAGATGGTTAGAAGATGTCAAATGTGCATATTGGTTAACGGGGGCCATTTCGAACATTTAATATGAACTTTTATGTCTTTTGTACATTATTGAAATAGAACATAATTACAAACCATTAATAGTACCTACTTGTGGTATTATATTGTCAATATAAATTTTTGTTTCAAGTTTAACTAACTTGTAAATCATTTTGTTCCTTAATGGTATCAACAACACAATTTTGGGCATTTAAATAGAAATACAAGAGTAAAGTATATCGAACCTTATATCAATGAAATCGCAAAAACAAAAGCTATTTAATAAGATCACAGCCAACTATGATTGTCATTTAAAAAAATGTAAGTTTGTGTTATATCTCGAAAATCAAGAGGGTTATGACATTTTGAGTAATTTTATCGAATTCTACGTAAAAATATGTATAAGATGTCATTTTTAGTTCAGTTCTAAAGTAAGTAGTAGTGGAACAGGACAACATTAAAAAAAATCGACTGTTTTCAGTTTTTCACAAAATTTCAAAAAGTTGAAGACATGTCAAATTTGAAAAAAGTTTAACATTTTGCTTGTAATTCTGCCCAACTTTCCTAATTTAACCTATTACCTATTTTGCATATTAAGAAAGTTACCCATGTTATGAGATAGATTATGGGCACCCTGTATATATATATATATATATATATAGGGGAAAAAAAAATTTTTGTTATTTTTTTTGGTCACCCTTCCAAACAACACAAAAAAAACCTCAGTATCACTATTATTGCTAACATTTATAATAATCGGTTTGACATCGTCCAGCAGATTGTCCACATTCCACATTTCGGCTTCCGTCGTTATGACGTGTTTAATATAATTTTTCCATCTTTGTGGTATAATCCTTAAATATGCTTCTGTATTTAAATTTCTTACTTCGTCTTGTTTAAATGTTGTGTTATGTCCGGCGATATATCTTTTTACTTTACTCTACACCATTTCTATGGGGATGAGTTTGCAGTGGTAGGGTGGAAGCCGCAAACGTTGTGCCGCTTTGCAATGTTCTCTATTACATAATTATTGTCGTATTTTGGCTTGTAGGCACTGACGACTTCCAGCAGTTTTGCTTTTAGATAACTTTCTTCAAAATATAAATCTTTCGATTGAAGCCATGCCTGAACTTCCTGTTTATTTGATGCGTTGATAGGAACCTTTTCTAATTTCCTGCTATGGTAAGAAGCATTGTCCATTACCACAACAGTTTTTTCTGGCAAGTTAGGAACGAGATGATTTTCGAAGCAATTTTAAAAAATATTCCCATCCATTTCATCATGGTAGTCATCGGCGTTTTTCTTTGGCAGAAAAGTCAGTTTTGCTTCATCAATGAAACTGTTTTCGCATCCTGCGTGTAACAGAACAAAACGAGGACCACGAGCTTCGGGAGCTTTTAAACCGGTTGATAAACCGCAGACAAATCCATCTCGGTGAGATGTTATGGATTTATCTACCCATTCTTTCGACACTCTATGACCTATATTCACCCAAGATTCATCTAAGTACACTATATTATAATCTTCTTCGCAATACAGACAAATCGAGCGTAAATAACAATGACTCCATGAAACAATTTCTGACTTTGCAATTAATATCGCTTTTCTGCCACGCTTCACGAATTTAAAATCCTAATTGCGTAACAAACGATATAATGTAGTCCGTGAAAAATTAAAAACATTCTCAACATTATTTACCACAGTTAATATGGAGTTCAGAGTCGGAGGTTTATTTTCTCAAAAAAACTGGTGCACTATCCTACGGACATTACTTCGAGTGCCTTCATCGTAAGTATTTTCGCGAGATAAACGAATTTTACAATTCTTAGGCCTATCCTGCGGTTGTTGCAATCCAGCAGGTGACATATATTCCTTGCGTACTCTGTGAATTGTTTTCACTAAAACGCCATTCATTATCATTTGCTTCTCCGACAAAATGAGGTGTTGACTACGTTTGCGTTGAACTATTATATGCGCCATTTCTCGTTGGAAGTTAGGGGCACAAAGTAACAACCACAAAATAACAACAATAAACAATAAAAGTAACACAATGACCGCCGATGCGATAGGAATAATCCGCGATGTAGCTACGAAATAACAAAATAAATACATAGGGAAACTACTTAAATATGCAAGCAGATTAATTATATCGTAAAATTGCAATTATGTAATTAACGTTCCAAACCTACAAAACATATATTTTCAAAATTCCATTTCACCTAATAAGATATCTTAATTACCAAAATACCTTAATTGTATGGCATTATGCATCATAATTACAGAAAATAGGTCTCTTTAAATTGTTATTATAAGAAGTGTTTAAAATGCAAATGAAACACTTGTTATTTATTTATTGGGGCGCCTAAATAAATAAATACTCACGAGATATTGTTTAAATATAATTGCGGCAATACTACTACGAAAATTTGTAATTTATTGTAAGTAGATATTTTTCAACGCGGGCATCGACCATCGGCTGAGAAACTTGTTGGGAACCTCCGATTTCATCCAAATACATAAACTTAGAACATCGCTTGTCGCCGAGAACCGGCAACGTCGGCAAGAAATCTCTCATAAGGATTGCATAGCCCTATCCTAGCCACGCTGACTCTGATGTATGGAATACAGTATAGCCACTGTGTGTTTTGAATCGTGCGCTATCCCTTCCCCGATGGGTTCCTGTAATAGCGGTTATAAGTGCTGTGTTGTTATAAAAAAGTAAACTAATTGCGTTCATTACGCAAAGTACTGTGAAATTTTCAATTTCGATTTTTCAAATATACTATTAAGACCATACATTTATACTTATATCTTAGAGTAAATGTTATCTGATTAGATAATTAACTTCTGAACAATATCAGATTATTTTTAGTTAAGCAAGAGTAAATCTCTCACTAACATTTGCATTAAGTTGTGTAATTCTAGATATGCCCTGAAACCTTGTTAAGACAATTTATTGAAAATACTGTGTCCGACAAACATGAAGGTGCATACATAAATATAAACATAAATTTAGCTGACGTCCTTCAGTATTACCTAATATAAACAGTTTAAAAGAAACTTTAATTAACTTAGTACAAATGAATGTAGAAATGTATAAACAATTGATTTTATCAGAAATTAAAAAGTTAAAACTTACAATGGTAAAATTAATTGACGTCGAATTGCAAAACCGACAAAGTAAGTTTTAAATAATTAACAAAATTTTAACATATTTTTTAATCAATATTACTATTATTATTTGTAATAATTGCATGTTTTATGTTTTGTTGTTGTTGTCCTTGAAATCTCTGTCTGTCTGTTTATCATCTCCTCTGAGGTGTTTCAATAAAACAAACTGAATACACCATTCGATAGAGGATTTTAAGACGGTCTGGATGCAAGAGTTTTTGTAACTCTAACTTAACCCCTTAGGGGCATGGCCACGCTCACTCTCTCCAAACTTAAAAATTAATTTGTGTTTTTATTACCAAATATGTTTGTCTTTGTAAGGGTTTAAAAATCACCCCAAAAACAATTAGCCATTTCTCGAAAACAAGTTCAAAAATAGAAATTGTTACGAAGTGGATTTTCTCCACTCCGACAGGCCACGATGCACACCGACCAATCAGAAAAGAGACCCCACTTTTTACGCGCGTTATCAATACCGCCAAAACATTTAAAGGCAAGAGCCCAACATTAGAAGATACACTTCTTGTCCTCTTGCGAAAGGGGAAAACAAAAAGAGAATTTTTGCCTGGTCATGGTGCGAACACGAGCTTCGCCGTAGGTGACAATTTAATTCTAAAGACTTCTGGTGGAGGATTAGAAACCGCTTGCCGTTTAAAATAAAATTAAAATAGCTCCGATATTCACCTGAAATCACCGCTAACCTGATTCCGCATACCTGTAATTTATCCGTTTTGAGTATCCGTATTAACAACATCCCCTTACCTGGTGTTACGTACAGAATACGAATTCTAGCCAAGCTAACCGTCTTTGGACACGAGTCCGACCAGTCGGTAAATGCTTCAATGCACCACGTCCGATCCTATCCTACATCCAGTTTGTTATAGCTTTGAATCCGTAAATTGCCTTGTGACCAACGAATGTACAATTGTCCCCCAGTGGTCCTTGTTTTCCGTAATATTAATTGCTAAAGGATATTTCACGATAGATACAGCTGAGCGTTAGATAAAACTGGAAACGTTTCTAGTACTTTCATCTACATAAAGTCTCGGACGCGTCGTCTTCAGGGCATAGCTCCATATCTGTCCTAAAGTATTGCCGTGGATAGATAACATTATCTCCGAATTATATTTTTAAGCACACTGCCCGATTAACTTTTCTAGGTTAATAACCCGTACCTGCAAATAAAAGAGGCTTATCAACAGCTCCAGATATTAGTTCAATTAAAATTCAACTCACCGGAATTTAATTGACACCTGCGTACAATTAAATTCATTAATAATCACACGTTAAATTTCAGCCGATTAACCCTGTTTGTTACAGCGAGACAAATTATTGGAGGTGGATCGACTGCAGCCTAAATTAGCCGCCGTTGGATGTGGCTGTGATCCCAACTCTGTTAGAAGCCGTTCCTTATTTTTTCCGTATTATTTTCCGTTCTTTCCGAAGCCGTTTTCCGTTTACCTTTGACCGCTTGCCGACCGAAGAGTGCTTTATTTTCGTTTACGTTAATGAAGAACCGTTGTTTTTGTGTTGAATTTTATTGTGTACCGTCTTCCTGTTTAATTTTTACGTTGACAAAGTAATTGGATTTATTTTGTATAATTGGAATTGTTAATGTTAAAGCCGCCGTTATTGAATTAATTGTGTTTGTTTAACATTTTAAATTGTTAGTTAAAATACTTACACAAGTTATATTCGCAAACCGTTTATTGTAAATAATTATTGTATATTATTGGCATCTAATTTTCTTAGTGTGCACAATATATGTTGTTTGAAAGTTTTGTGCGTTAACTTTTCTACAGCAACCAGAACCCGTTATTACGCAAAGCATTGAACCACAGAGATACCGGTCTTGTAACCGTTCTCCGATGAGCACCCTAGGGGTTTACATACCGCCCGAGCAGGAACCTGCTAACGTTCTTCCGCTGAGAGAAGAGAACCCCGGTGGTTTACATAGCGTGACCGAGCAGGGACCTGCTAACGTTCTCCGCTGAAGACTGTTTTTATTGTTATTTTTAATTTATATGTGACGTTTTCATCATTTGATGGTAAGCTTAAGACTATCAACTCTTATTTGTTATGAGCCTTGATAAATCCCTACGCATAGGGGGTGAAACGTCGGCGTTGACAACGTATTGAGTTTGTTGTTTCATTCACCTCCACCTAGAAGTGCTTGAGAATAGCAAACTTTATATAATAATACGTTGTTTTATTTAATGTAACCGAACTCCTAAAAAGAAGGCAATACTTAAATACAACCACATATTATTTACTTATTCCAGTATGATGATTGTACTTCTTTCAGTGTCATGAGTATAATGTGATATTGCCAACATTTAGTAACTTTTTTGCCGGCCGAAGCTTAGAAAAGAGGTGTTTGTGGCCGCTTTTGAGTTATGCAAAATCAGTGATTATTGACGGAGGACCGAAAAAGTATTTTTAAGGTAAATATTTAAAACTGAATTTGCCTACAGATTAAAAATGATTGCAAGAAAATTTTCATTTTACCGATATTTCACAGGTAATAGATTCCAGTAAATCGCAAATTGTTAAACTAGCAAATTTTAAAATATCTCCAAAATTATCAGCGTTAGGGGTTGGTAACCCTAATACCGACTAAAACGTAATTAGTTCCAGCTTTCAACAAGCTACAGAAATATAGGGTGTTCTATTTAAGTTAAGCAAGTTATTTAAGTTTTAAGTCGTTAGTCTTATGCGGTAATATTAAAAACACCCTGTACATTATAACATAATAGTAAATGGTACAAAAAGGACGTTGAAATCTTTTAGTAAGGTGGTGTAAGTGAAAGTTGTCTGTTCTTAGTTACCTTAAAGTTATTGTATTTTTTTGGAGAATCTGCAAATCTCCGAAACCGAAGTAAGTAAGTATACATACATTATTTTTATCGTACAATTCAAAAATAGCAAAAATACAGAATGTTTTATTTAAAATGACCCAACTTTGATATGGTACGTTTTCTGAAGCACCCTGTACAATCCAAAATATTTTTAAAATGTGTATAATGTATTTTTTGAAAAACTTGAGAAATGTCTTTTCATACTAAATAATAAAAGAAAGCAATCGAAAATTATTCAAAATGTCGACTTATATACAGGGTCATTGATGGTCGATGGTAGGTTAGACGTTTATGGAAAACGGAGCATAGGAGTAATCTGAAAATTTGGCGATTGTCATAAATAAACACTATCTATTTTTCTAAAATATTTTTAATTTGGCGGTGTTGCCGTTTCCACTTAAAAGTAGTAACAACTTGTTAATGTTAAATGAAACACCCTATACATTATTTAATTTATAGAATCACAATTTCTTATCAATAATTTTTTTTGAATAGTTTCCTTTTACCTATTTACACCGGTTTTCGAGATAATAATTATTTTAGGTTATTTTTTTCAAAATATGATCCCACCAAAATTTAAATTTAGCTGCTATTTGAACTCATATAAGGCTAAAATTATAAGATGCAGTTTGGAAAAACCTTGTATTTAACAGCTACCTAAATAAATGTATTTTATTTTATACAGGGCGGTTTAAAATTAATGACTTTGACGTGACATACAAAAAAAAAGTCAAAACTTTATTTTTTTAAAAAGAACGCCCTGTATATTACATAAAATTCTGATAGACAATTAAAATGCCTTCAAGTTGATATAGCATAGTAGTATAGCTAACTCAACTTTTTGAAATAATTGCAATAACTATTAAAAATCACATTGTCTTCACATAATTTGTATTAGTTAGCCATGGAACGCCATGTGATTTGACAATTGCTCATGCTCAATTATTCACTGTGTTTGACAAACGTCAAAATTTTGAGATTGTGATTGTGATTTACTACTTAATACTTATTCAAAAACAAATTACAATGAGGCGAATTTATTCTTCATGGACAAGGTGACAAATTTGTGGCAAGAAGGAAATTCAATTAAATGTATTCTGATTTGCAGTCAATTAAAAGAAAAAAACTTATACAAAAACAACATAAATTTTCGAACAGATACACAAAACTTAAGTACTAGCTATAAAAATGTAATTAATAAAACCAAAATTAACGGAATAAATTAACAAATAATTATTAACATAAAATGAAAAATTATACAATATAATATAACGTTCAAAAAGGTCGTCTGTCAAGTTTGGTTCTCAATTGTACGTATTTTCATATAGATAGATAGTATTAAGATTAATATTTGCAAGTTATTTATTGGTGTTACATGTTTTACTATCAATAGAAGTTTGTGCTATACAATAATTTACTTATTTTCATATGTTTTTATTCGTTTTACAATTTTAATTAATCGAACTATGTGCTCATTGTTCATAATTAATTTTTTTTACTACTAGCTGTGAAGTGGACAATTATTGCGTCTCCTAGCCAACTGAGAAGTTGAATTTCTCTATTAGTGGTTAATAATTTTTCTATTGTTGACCTAGGTTAATAATGGACAATTTCAAATTTTTTGAGAATCTAAGAATAGTTGTTTAACAAAAACGAGTGAAACATAATTTTGTATATCCAGGTGATTATCTTTAACTTATTTGCTGCTTAAAATTACCTTACACGATAAAATTATTTGAATAAAAAATGCCATTAGTTTAAAATTCGCGCCCCCATCCCATAACCGCAAATACATAACCTGAATTTATTTATTTATTAAATATGATGGTAGAATCAGTTTTTTCAGGTTTCCCAAAGGAGATTTAACCAGGCGAGTTAAGTTACATCAAGAATTTTAAGTAAATTACAAACATTTTGTTGTAGGTATTTTGAATGGTTAACAGAATCTGGAAGGTCCGATCTGTTGCATAAAAATCTCGACTCTAAAAACTTAACGAGTATGTGGTGAACACTTGCCATTCCTAAATGAATTACAAGTGTCAATTTCTGAAACCCAATATTCAAATGATGCAAGGTATATTGGCGAAGCAATAAATGCCCGTTAACATCTCTAGCTATACCAAAACTACTCAAGCTTGCAGCTCAAATACTCTTAGGTAAAGAAAATTACGGAGGAACATTCTTAAATTGCAAAGTGAAAAGAAAGCACTTCAATTGAAGTTAACATCTCCCAACGATTACTTCCCGAAAGCAGATCACAAATTGGGACAGTTAATTTTAAAGTAGGTTTTAAATTTTTTGCCAGCTCAAACTGCTACGTGATCATGGTTAGAGTTATATATAAAAGTTAAACAACCCTTGTGCTACATCTTTACAAATACGATATGTAAAGGTGACAAATTGAAGTCGATAGTATTAGACTGCATAGAAAAGCTACAATTACAATGCGGTGCCAATGTTAGGGCAGTAGTAAAATTTTCTAAGCCTAATTAAAAGAATATATGTATCACCTGAAAAACCAAACCTTCTCGTAAACGATAAGAAAATCTATTATTTCTACGATGTCTCCTATTTATTGAAGTCGGTGCAAAATAACTTGATTAAATACGATATAATCTTTAATAACAAAAAGCATCTTGGAAAGACATTAAAATTTCTACATGTCAGACAAATCTAAACCGCTGCGATTGGCTCCTAAATCAACTAATTTACATATCACTCCGAATAATTTTCAGAAAATGAAGGTGAAATATGTCACACAAGTGTTTAGTGAATCAGTTGCAGTTGGTTTATCAACGTATGTAGCTTTTAATGCTTTTTGATTTATTTGCATTCCTGTGCTACTTGATTTTACAAGAAAAATGTTTATTTTTATTTTTCGCTTAAATTTGGCTAGTAGTAGAAAAATAGTATATACACCATGGTTGTGAAGTCCATTATTTCCTACGCACTTATTTCGCTCGGTGCTACCACCCTCCAAGTGAAATAAACTGGTGCTAAGGCAATAATGACAGACTTCACAACCTTGGTGTATAATATACTATTAGTGATTCTTATTGTTTTAACTTACAAATAAAGTTTTAAAAATAATTATTTTAACTTGTTATTAATAACTATTATTTTAATAATTGCATGTTTTTGGTTTGTTAGTTGTAAAATAATTTATTATCTTCATAATTTTGCTTTGTTTACACTTTAGAGCCCGATGAAGGAAACACATTATAATAAAGATTTCCGAAACCATAATTTGTTTTTTGTTTTATTTTAACCAAACTCCTAAAAGAAGGACTACTTCAATATAACCAAAAAATATATTTGTAATATAGTGTATAAATCTAAAATTAATAAATTAAGAAAATGTGAAAAAGCTTTAAGATAAGTGCCATTATTTATCATTTTAGGATACAATTTTATTTGAAAAATATTTTATAATCTGCAGCGAAGTCTAAATACAAAAATTGATTCATAAATTTAAAATTTTTGGTTTTCTATTGTAAGTAAGTTTAAATTTGAAACGGAAATCATGAATCTACAACAATCGACGTTCAAAGGATCGAAAAATGTGTTGAGACTGGGGATCTTACGTAGAAACTTAATAACTTTCATAAAATGCTGAATAGGAACAATGTGTCTTGAGAAGACATGAATATTGTCGTTAACTTTCATTTCGAATTTTGCATTTAGACATGGTTTTAGAATTTAAACAACTTTTACAAATAAAATTTTACACTAAAATGATAAATAATGACACTTCTCTCTTGAAGCATTTTCACATTTTCTTAGTTTATTAACACTACGTTAATCTGATCTTGGATTCTAATATTGCAAATACACTTTTTCGACAAGCAAAACTTTTTATAAAGAATGGCTTTTTGTCGTCAAATCGATAATAAACATTTTTCTTCTTTTTTCAACTCAATTCGCGGACACACTGTATATATAATTATTGAATCAAAAAATAGGTAAACAAAAGTTGTGTATAATTAAATTATAAACAACTTTTATTGTATAAAATGAATAATTCTCTAGTAAATATTTCCAAAGGTGGTTAAAATTTTCGATTTGGAAACTGGTAAGATTTGGAGTAGAAAGAATGAAACAATAAATAAATCACTCACTAAATAAGTCAATATTTTAATGATAGATAAACAGTAACATAGATTATAATCGACTAGTACAATAAGTTAGTAGCAATTTAAAAAAAAATGAACCGCAGCAATTCAGTAACGAGCTTGTACAATAACGTTATCAACTTATCACATAGAGATAAAAATAATTACGTTTGACGGTAAAAGACAATTGTTGATGAGTACTTTGCATAAATATCAATTAAAAATAGTTAGCTACATGTGTTCAGTTCAATGATTATTCAAAGTTTATTTCATTATCGACTAATTCGGAGCTAGTATGTACGGACTTTGCTGTTCGTAATCTGTTTCCTGTGGTTGATTAGCTTTGATTGGTAATTAATTATTTTCCGACAAATTAGCAATCACACCAGCAAGAGCCGTCTATTTGTCGCCGCATTATTTATTGTCGATAACGACATATTCGAGATCAATACTATTAGATATGGAAGCAGAAGGTATTGCGCCCCCTACCGCCAGTACCCACAGCCCACAGACATATCAAAACCTCGTAGAAGAAAAGAAGAGGAAGACATAGTAACAAAAAGGACCCAACTTAACAACCAAGAAATCATTCTTCTCCCAGTAAAAGAACGAAGAACCCAACAATACCGAATGTTCAGTAACATGTTGTCCGAAAGAACAATAGTGTCCATCCCTACAATGCGTAAAAAGAAAGATGACTGCATGTGAATCAAACTAGTAACCGAAAAACCAACCCAGATGCTCTAAATAACAGCTCACAAGCGGAATTCAATAATTTCTAAATAAATAAAAATTAAGTTTCTACAGAAAACTCGCAATAAAAAAATAATAAGAAAAGTAACTCATCGTTACCTTTAACAAAAATAAACACAAATATATTACTCGAGGATTATTAACTCTCTAGAAGCCGATCAAATGGTCTTACTTACTTCTGAATTAGGTGATAATTACAATAAGTAATCCTAAAGAGAAACGAAAAAGAACATCAAATTAGTTTGGTTCTTAAAACCAATTTCAACGTGCTCGGAGAGCAGAAGAAAAAAGAAACAATTTTTTTTACATATGGACCTGCAGATGCAAAACACGACACAAACGCATAAACCTTCAACAATACGTACAAGTAGTAAAGGTAATAGCGTACAGTCGTGATCGATTTTAATAGTCATAATCTGATAATCATTATTTATCGACGTCGATGAAAGCAGAGAGATATATTTTGTCAACTAGAAATTGTCAAAATATCAGCAGGTTCCCAAAATGTAAAGGAGCTGTTGATTGTACCTACAGTAGGTTCCAGCTTCCAAGTTTGTAAAAACATTTCAATATTTAAAATATAATTAATAATAGAAAACAGATGCAATCATCCTTCCTTTCTTCGTTGTAGGTGGCAACAAAGTAGAATTGTATCGGAATCAAAAGAATCATTTTTCTATAAACGTGCAAATTGTTTGTGATGGTAAATTTAAAATTCAAGATACTGTTGCGAAATGGCAAGGTAGTTTCCACGATGCAACAATTTTCTCGGCTTTGTAGTAAGCTAGGAAGATGAGGAATAGGAGGATTGGAAATTCTGGGTATCCACTTTGCTTTTACTTTCTTTCCTCTGAGGGTTTTCCTTAACACTTTCCTCTCCCACACTCCTAACCTGTCTAATTTGTTTTTGTCAGGGTCCATACTTTACTGCCGTATAACACTATCAGTTTTGTAGAATCGCATCTTCAACTTTTTCGGCACTGTTTTACTTCATTTAGTGCAAACATGTAATCTTGTTTTCAGCCCCTATTCTTGCGTATTTTATCTATTACTGTCATTGTTCTTGTAAAAATTGTTCCCCAAATAGCTAACATTTCTACTTTTTCAAATTTGTATATTTTTTGGCTTGTTCTTATTTTGAACCACTTACTTGTTTTATAGTCATATATTTTGGTTTTGTTGATTTATTCTCAGTCCCATTATTTGGGCTGTTTTCTCTAGTCATTCTGACAGCTTCTCTAGTTCTGTTTTACTTCTTGCTAGTAGCGCTATGTCGTCAGTAAATGCTAAGCACTGGTGTTTTTGTAGCCTGTTAGGCCAGATTGATATGTGTCGCTTTCTCTGATAACCTTTTATAGTGCTATACTAAATAAAATAGCTAAGAATGGATCTCCTTGTCTTAGACTTACTTTAATTTCAAATTTTCTGATAATTAATTATTCAGGATTTATGCAATTAATGTTTCCCTTAAACTTTGCAAGAACATTTTAAATTTCACATATAACTTTAATCTAAATCTGAACTAAATTTTACACTTTAGTAACAATAAAATCATAAAACTCATAAAATCACATAAATCATTTGTATTTATTTAATTGATATTCATGTAGTTTATTCATTTTTTGAAATTTAAACGCATCTAATTGATCAGCATATGGCATTTCCTGGGTATGCTTCTCCTTTATTAATTGCAAGTTCATATTATGTTCCTTTTGCTGTAATTTAATTTTTTCGGGGGATATGCTTTTCCTGGAAATAGTCGATTTGAATAAGTTTATTTGGAAATATTGTGTCTTGTTGTAAACTTTTCTTTTGTTCTTGTTTTCATTGACGTTTTTTTCTGTACAAAAATTTACAGAACCAACCATAAAACAATATTGTAATAAAAATTTATTCGAAGTTGAAATAGAATCTGAAGATCTATATTTTCCGATTAGCTTTTGACATCTACAGTTTCATTTACCATTGTAATTTGATCGTTATTTATACTTTCATTCATTAGGAAATTCTCTACATCAACATTCTTAGGTACTTCATCAATTTGATAACTTCAAAACAATATGTGGTAAATTGCATTACATCCCATAAGATTCACTTTTTTTAATACCGATCAATTAGAAACAAAAGACAAAATAATAATACTAGCTGAACAAAAGAGATTTCCGAATGGTTAGTCATTGTTATCAGGTATGAATTTTCCTCGGGCGATTTGTGACATATTATAAAATACTCTCCTAAGATAATTAAACACAAACATATACTCCGTTTGTTCTTAAATTACTATGGATAGGGAACTCCTTCAAATTGCTGTAGCCACTTCGTTTCCTATTAAATTTTCGTTGTGAAAAGGAGTACTTGGAAAATGCTGTCTAAAAGTTGAACCATTGGACACGTGTTTAATAATAGCGAATGAAGTAAAATCGTTCCATTCCAATTAGAGAATAAACCTTCGGTTACGATTCCAGTGCACTTTTCTTTTTGGGTGTTTCCTTTGGTTTTGGACGTTCGTTTGACGTACTCCGTGGTAATTTGTCGCTGAATATTGGATGAGGGTTATACTGGCAATATTAATAATCCAAAATTATAACCTATCGAAGTGGATCTCACACCACCGTGGGAATTGACTGGCAAATTTAGTAAACTAATTACGAAGCCAACTATACTTATATGGTTAATCAACCTCCTTCGAGGCCATCGTCGAGTCAAGGCCACCACTCAAAGTAAGCCGGTTATCTACTCATTGGTGCAGCCCAGCAGCTGTTATCAGTGGAGTCTATTTTAGTTTCTTCTCTTTGTGGTTACTCAGATACTGGATTTGGATACGAGAGCTGTTATCTTTAGCGATTAACTGTCGAACCCGGAAGACTTCGTAGTTACACGAGCTAAGTTATTTTGTTGTGCATGTGAGTAATTAATTTTGTCGCGTCTTATGTATTTGTATCGTGGTTGAAAGTTTAACAACGTATCTTGTTGGCGCCTATTCTTATTATTATGTAAACTTAAAGAATCCTTTCAGTACAATCATTTATGTGCGTTTTGAACTCATTTAAACAATCGGCTACGGTCCGGTACTTGCTGTAATTGATTTAAGTACCTTTTGAACAAGAGTTTGTCGTGTGAATTACGTGTAGGAATTAATTGGTGTTCGCGACTGTCTAATCAGCTAACCTATTTGGGGGCGCTTATACCTCAACTTTATATGCATTTTGTTAACTTGCTCTCGTGAATGATTTGTATCTGAGAACTATATATATGCTATTGATTTTATTTGATATTGTCTATTGGTATGGTTATACATACGGTTTATTTTTTTTGTATCTACGAGTACCTAGTGACTCTAGATATTTATCTTACAGAATCCTAGGTGGCGCCTTATAAATTTTCCGAGCAGTGTAGAGGTCTTCTTTGTGAACGATTTTCAATCTACCCACGACCACATCCGACTAATTAAGAGCTGCCGCGGGGGGTCATCTACCACTGAAATACTTTTATTTTATTGGTTACAAATAAACCGTAAGAAAAATTTTCTTTTATTGAAATAATTGATTTGAGCATGGAATATATTTCCCATAAGCTCGATGCCTTTTTAGTTTGTGCTTGTTGTTGAATATACACTAATAAAATATTTTCTGAAATGTTTGCAGTTTTCTTGGCTGCACACTTTGAAAGCTACATAAGTCTTTAGGTACAAACCTTTACATTTTTCTGGCATTCACTAACTTTTCTTGCTACCTCTCTCATTTCTGGTAGAGTACATTGTTCATTTTCAATATTTTCTTGGTTCATTTTAATTAATTTTATATTTAAACGTAACAAATATTACAAGAATTGTAAAGAAATAAGATAACGCAATTGTTTTCACAAAGTTTAAGACATAAGTACGTTGATCTTTGAAAAAACGGAATTATATTTGTACATACATAAATAGATTAATAACTAAAACATATTTTGGTAATTTGTTAGTAATGGAAAAAATTGTATATACACCACAGTCAATAATATACTATTATTCCATACTTTACACTCACACTGTATATAATCGGTATTATACGGCTAATAGCCGCCTTCCCGTGTATTTCTGTCTGTCGCATTTTCTTCAGTCAGACTTCTGGTCTTCATGGTTATTTTTACTGCCATGATCTTCTCGGTCTTTCCATTTTTCTTCTACCTGGTGGTGTCCATTAAGGTAAACGTGAGGGTCATCTGTTATCTGCCATTCGTATGAAGTGTTCAAACCATTGTAAGCTTCTAATTTTGATTCTATTTATCACAGTTTCTTGTGCATTTATTCTTCTTCTTACTTCTACATTTATTATATGTTAACTTCTCGAAATTTCTACACAGTAAAGTTTGCTTTGGAGTTTATGACTATATATTGTGTTTTACCAATGTTCACTGTTCATGTTAAGCCCCCATTCTTGGTATATTTGATATAGTCTTTGTAGCATAACTCTACGTCATATGACTCTTCAGCTACTACGATTTGATCTCGGTAAACTTAAGGGTGAACAAGCATACCTCATTTATTGGAATATCCATACCATGAACTTTTCTTTTTCATTATTTAAATGCACATTCTACATACAGGTTGAAAAGAAGTGGGGATAGGCTGCAACCGGGACGCAATCCTTTAGATGTACTGATTGAGTCGGATATGTATTTGTTTTCCTAAAGAATGCCTTATTTCCTCTTTACATTTCTTTGATAATATTGATTAACTGTGGGTTTATATTCATTCATTTGAGAGCAACCCATAACTTAGTCTTGGTATATTCGATATAGTTTTTACTCTAGGTTATAAGAGTCTTGGGCTACTAGATTTGATCGTAGGTAAAATTAAGGGTGAACAACCATACTTCATTTATTGGAATACCCACACCATGAACTTTCCTATTCCATTCTTTAAGTGTACATTCTACATACAGGTTGAAAAGGAGTAGGGATAGGCTGCAACCTCGACGCAATTCTTTAGATGTACTGATTGAGTCGAATATGTATTCGTTTTTCCTAAAGAAAGCCTTATTTCCTCTTTATATTTCTTTAATAATATTAAGTAAAATGTGTATCTTGCGACATCTCGTGTAAACATTGACACGTGTGAATAGTATAAATTAAAAAAAATGCCAACGACATGTGTGTGTTAAAGTGCAAAGCGCTATCTAAGCGATAGCTTTAATGCTTGAAACACACGTTGTCGATGAAGCCACGTATAACTTGTACAAAAGCACACACGCAACGAAAGAACACCTGATGCAGCATTTCGCTCTTATTGTGAACTCATCAGAGGTGTATACTTAAGTGCAGTATACGACTCTACAAGCTGCCCTGCAGCTTTGTAAGGATTCGTCATTTTTATTTCGTTTAATATATTTTCTTCGATTGATCGTGCCCAACTACTATCTGATTTTCTAATGGGCGGTACACTAACTATTGGCCTTTTTAGTTTCTTAGTTGCCTTCCATAGAAAGTGATCTTCAGGTAAAAGGTTAGCTATATACTGTTGGAACTATTCATGTTGAGCCTTTTGCAACACAGCATGAAGTCTGTGGGTGAGTTTGTTGAATTCTGTTTTGTCTTGAGGATTCCTAATTCTCTGCCATTTATTTACTTTGAGCAATTCGTTTTTTCTGTACCAGCTGTTTAATATGTAGGGGTACTATTTTATTTCTTTTCGGTGTTGTTTGCCATGTAGTATTCTGAAGTAACTTGGTGAGGTCGTGACTCTTTATATAATGCCACCATACTTGATAGCACAATGGTCAGAATTTAGGTCAAGTCTTGGAGATCTGGGAGTTTGTTTAAGTCAGTCGGCCAATATATTGGCCCTCCAGTTGACAAATAATTAAGATTATTTTGTTGAATGACTTGTAGTAGGTTTCTCCTTTTAGTAGTCCTGATCTCCAGGTAGTATGTTTAGCATTCCACTCACCTGCTATCAGAAAATGCGGTCCTAGTTGTTCAATGATCTTTTGATATTCTTCTGCTGAAATGCCATGTTGTGGTGGGCTATACAGGGTGATCTAAATTAAGTGTTCACCATTGGTAACTCTGTTATTATTAAAGCTACAAAGCCGTTTAAATAGACATACTAGTAGAGTTTTTTCCACTGATTACAATGCTGAAAACAGAAAAACAATTGAGCATCGCGTTCTTGTGTTATTTCAAAGGTTATACTTTATATTATATCTATTATTATAATTTCCGAACCTGCCTGAGCAGTTCCATCAGAATGATTGGCATAGTAGATGTTATAATTGAGTATTTTGATATGCGTCCGGTGTGTTGCATGACTTTTTGAGATTAGTAATATGTCTATTTTGTGAAGGTTTCAAAATACTATGATTTCTTGCACCTGATTACTTACCCCGTTTGAGTTTCAAGCTGCTATTCGAATTCATTAGTTGTGAAAACATGTTTTCGAACTCGTTAAGAAAACTTGAGAATGAAAAACTTGAGTCCTCACTGTTTCGAATGGGATGATTTACATGATTAGCTGCTACAGCGGCTGCATAGCTGTCGTAAGTATTCTGCTGGCGATTTTGGATATTTACTTGGTTTTGTGTACTATATCTGTAGTTATATATCTGAGACACAAGTCTGTTGGGGTTATTTAAATTTTTTTTATCTCTGATTTTTATTAGGCCTTGATAGGCATTACATCCTTTGTAGTTGGCAGGATCAAGAGGTTCAAGGTCCACAAAGAAAAGAAGCAGTTGATCTTTACTTATTCTGTGGCGTATATTTAGTATGTTTCTTACTTTATGCCCTGATTTTGCTAATATGTTTGTTATTTCTGTTAATGGAACCGAATGGTGTAAGTTTTGTATCACTACTCTGTAGGCCCTCTCTTACTTTAACTGGTATGTATGATGAACGATATTTTCATCATGGAGGTGAGTGGTTAATTTTCTGTAAGTTTCGACGCTTAGATCACTTACATCACAATAAAATATCTAAAATGTACCATACGAATAAATAAATTAGAATTGTTACGTTTGTTCAAAAAACGCGTATCATGCAGAGTTATCACGTTAGTTGTAAAATTTTTAGCAAAAAGATTTAAAAATAGCGGGAACTTAAAAGGTTTTGACCATTGTAAAAGTGAAGCTATCTGATGACCTCATTCCTACGATCTCATGTGTGATGAATTAATGTATTTATTTCAGGTTAGAAAACACCGATATTAATTATTTATATTATAAGTGGGATAGAGACATCATTATATGAGTACGATGAGTTATCCTGACGAGAGCGATAAGAGTAAGGATAAGAGTAGAAGAAGGATATAAACCTAAAAAGTAAAATATTTCCACTAAAGACAATGCGTCCAAGTTGCTAGAAAAAGGCGATGATAAATAATAGCTACTAACAAAGGTAGGAAACGTTTATGTATTACCACAAAATAATAAAAATGTGTAACTTTTTCAGGTAGTTTCAATTTTTGATCTGGTTGGGGGATGTATGCAAGAGGAGATTACCAATTTGCTTTTTGAAAATATTAAAGCAGAATGAAACGTTTTTGTCCTAATGATACTACACCCAAAAGTTAAAATTTCTTTCGAATTTTGTTTAACTTTTGCGAATATTGGTAATGTTAATTTAGTGAACTTTGTTCGAAAACATATCACACATGGACAATGGAAATGGTAAATGTATCGTACAGCCCGTAGGCATAATACAATCGACAAAATGCCAATAAAAATTGCTCGTGTTAATGTTACTCGTGTCAGTCAGGATAACACTATTGATAGGTCAGGGCCAATAAGGGTTTGTTGGAACTGTGGTGGTGGGAATCACTATGCTCGTGATTGTCCGCGACTTCAGACAATTTATTGCTATGGTTGTGGTAAACAGGGAGTCACTCGGCGCACCTGTCCTTTGTGTAACGTTTCGGAAAACCAACATTAGAGTTGTCGGCCCCGAGCGGTGACTCTAGTTCTCAATTCTCGAAATAATTCTGCTATACTTTCGGAAAAACAACAAATTTTATTAGACTTTGTGTTTGCGAGTGTTCGAGGTGATGAACGACCATTTTGAATGTGACAATTTATGGGAAAAAATTTTGTGCTTTAGTGGATACTGGGGCTACATGAACTATACTGGGAGGGGTCGGATGGAATATATTGCGGTTGTTGAATTTACAGTATCGGGAGTTTGGTGATGCCAGTTGTCATATGGCTAACGGCAAAAATTGTTTTGTTTTGGGATCCATTTTGCTACCTTTCTGTGTAGAAGGAAACGTCAAGGTATTGGACACTTTGATAGTGCCCGAAGTCTCTCATCCACTAATTTTGGGTATTGATTTTATTAAAGTAATGAATTTTATCCCGAATTTTCGTGACGGTAATTGGTCTTTCTTTTCTCCAACACAAATTAATTTAGGTTCAACTTTTGTGAAAATTATTTCGGAACTTGACGAAGAACAACAAACTAAACTTGATAGTGTTATACGTACCACTTTTGATAAACAAACTTTGGAATTAGGTTGTACTAGTCTTATTGAACACCGTATACGAACCACAGCGGAACCAATAAAGCAACGCTATTATCCTCTTTCTTTGGCTTTGCAGAAAATCGTGGATAAGGAGTTAGACAATATGTTAGCTTTAGGTGTTGTGGAACCTTCAACTTCTCCTTGGTCCAATCCAATCGTGTTAGTGAGGAAAAAAGACGGTTCTCATCGTTTCTGTGTAGATTTCAGGAAAGTAAATGCGGTTACTTTAAATGATGCATATCCTTTACCGTGTATGTCGGCTATATGGATCGATTACGTGATGCCCGTTATCTTACGTCGTTGGATATTCGGTCAGCTTATTGGCAGATCCCTTTATCTGCTGAATCTAAAGCTATAACTGCTTTCACGGTGCCACGTGGAGGTTTATTTCAATTTACGCGAATGCCGTTTGAATTTCACAATTTACCAGCCACGTTTCAGCGTTTGATCGATGTTTTGGGTGCGGATTTGGAACCATTTTGTTTTGCATATATGGATGACATCATCATTGCTACACCTATCTATGATGAACATTTAACAGTTTTGCAGAAAGTTTTGGATCGTTTATTTAGGGCAGGACTTACTTTGAATAAAGATAAATGTCATTTTTGTCTACCAGAACTGAAGTATTTGGGCTATGTCGTGAATAAAAATCGTTTGTTAGTGGACCCAGATAAAGTTGCAGCAGTTTTGAATATACCTATACCAAATAATGTGTCGGAAGTAAGACGATTTTTAGGTGTGATTAGTTGGTACCGTAGGTTTATACCAAATTTTTCTTCTATCATTTCACCACTTACGAGACTTACTCGGAAAAATGTAAAATTTGATTGGGACTCGGAATGTCAATTGTCATTTGACTCACTAAAGGAACGTCTGATATCGGCTCCAATTTTGACTTGTCCGGACTTTGCACGTCCTTTTGTTATCCAAGCAGATGCTTCTGATTTTGGTTTGGGTGCTGTTTTAAGCCAAGAATATCCTGATGGTGAGAAAGTGATAGGTTATGTTAGTAGGTCGCTAAATAAGGCCGAAAGAAATTATAGTGTATCAGAAAAAGAATGCCTTAGTGTCTTGTTCGCTATAGAAAAATTCAGAATGTATGTCGAGGGTGCACATTTTACCGTTATTACGGACCACCATTCTTTAGTGTGGCTAAATAGATTACAAAACCCGTCGGGAAGATTAGCTCGTTGGGCCATTCGGCTACAACAGTACGATTTCCAAATAGTACACCGAAAGGGAAAAGACCATGTGGTTCCAGATATGTTATCTCGCGCTGTACCAGTAATAGACGCTATGGACTTCTCGGATTCGGAAAATGTCTTAGGAATTTCATTACCTACAAACGATTCTTGGTATAATAAAGTTTTGGCGAAAGTAGTATCGTTCCCTCATAAGTTTTTGGTGTGGTCAGTAAAAAATGAGGTATTATATAGAAGGGTTCGTTTGACCTTTTCGGGTGTTGATAGAGATCCTACTAAAGATTGGAAAATAGTGGTAGCATCGGAACAACGTCCTCGGATTATACAACAATTTCACGATCCTCCTGTTGCGGGACATTGTGGGGTAACGAAGACTATTGCTCGGATTAGACAACGTTATTATTGGCCAAATCTTCTTTCGAATGTTATGCGTTATATACGTCGTTGTGTCACATGTGCTAAGCATAAAGTGGAACAGAAAGCTCCACCAGGGTATTTTGCTCCTAGGGCTAAACCTACACACCCCTGGCAGGTTTTATGTTGCGATATCGTCGGTCCATTACCACGTTCATCTAAAGGTAATAGTTATATTTTAGTGGTGGCGGATTATTTTACGAAATACTCTTTGTTTTTCCCGTTAAGAACTGCTACTGCTTCGGCTGTGTCTAGGATTATGGAAGAACAAATTTTTCTTGTATTCGAAACACCCCAATATTTAATTTCAGATAATGGAGTTCAGTTCAAAAGTAAGGAATTTACAAATCTCTGTCAGGAATATAAAACTACTATTCTTTTTACAGCTAGGTACCATCCACAAGCGAATCCGGCTGAACGGATTAACCGTGTATTGAAGACGATGATTGCGGCTTATGTTAGAGATGATCATAGGCATTGGGATAGGAATTTGGCTAAAGTCGGCTGTGCAATTAGAACAGCGAAACACGAAGTAATTGGCTGTACACCTCATTTTGCTCTGTTTGGTAAAGAACATGTTTTGTTGGGTACTGGGTTTAGAAAATCTTCTGTTGACGACAATGAGATTTCTGAATCTGTTGCATTGGATTCTAATCTAAAACTTTACGATTCTATTAGGGAACATGTTTTAAAAAGGTTAACAAAAGCCTATAGTAAGACAGCCAATCGATATAATTTACGTAGACGTTTTGTGAAATTTAGTAAAGGGGTCAAGGTTTGGCGACGCAATTATGTTTTGTCGGATGCGTCGAAACATTTGAATGCTAAGCTTTCTCCAAAATTTAGGGGACCTTACGTGATTGCAAAAGTAGTTTCACCTTGGACGTATTGTTTACATGATAGTGTGGGAAATGACGTTGGTATTTGGCATGCAAAAGATTTGAAACTTAGCACTCCGTAACGGAAGCTGAGATGATTTCAAAAATAGACTTGGAACTTGAATTACCGATTGTGACAAACATATCTTTGAGTACGATTCGACGAAGTAAGCGTCGGAAAAAATCGCCTTAGAGTTGTGATGGCATTTAACATTGACACCTAAGCGATGACGTTTGATTTAGTGATAGGATTATTTGATTAAGATTGTTATGTTTAGGCATTTATTTGTGTTTGTTGGTTGGTCTCTTTTACGAGAAATAATTATTTTTTGGTGTGACCTAAGACTGTAGTCCGTAGGATTTTGATTAATAGGTTGTTGACTGATACCTGACGACTTATGTCGACTTTGATCTAAATCTAGGAAATAAGGATATTTTCTGATGCAATTTTGGTTAATTTTTTATATTTTGGGTACTTTCATTAGTATACGATGAAAGCAAAGTACATTTATTTTAGTTAGGGTTAAGTGGGGTAAACACGTGTATCTCATTTAGTGAGTATTGTTAGTTTGGTTTGTTGTAGAAGATATCAAAACGCTTTGGTTTGCGACTTTACGATTCAGTATAAACTTAGTGTCAGAACACCGTACTGTTATGTTTATTTGATTAGTGATATTTCCCGATTATGACGTATTTTAGGGTGGTTGGTTGGGCATGTTGGCAGGGGACTTCTAGGTCATTTTGTGGTGACCGGCTGTTCATCAAGCCATGTTATTTTCCTTTGTCTTTCACTTTTTCTACTGGGAGAAGAGTGAAGATGAGAGAATCTTATTCGATTGTGACTGCTATCTTCTTTCCCTGTCTTTCTCTTCTTGCTTTCCCTTCTTTATTCTTGTAGGGTTTTGCTTGGTTTGGGGGCTGCGGGGTATGGTTGTGGAGGTTGTAGGGTATTTTTTGGGTTCAAGCCCGGGTTAAAGGTGAACCGATTATCCTTAACTCTCCTCTATAGATCCGGAGCCGTGGGCAAAGCAAAAGCCAAGATAGCTGTCCTAGTCCTTTATTTTTTTGGCAATTTCCTGGGCAAAATTTTGGGGATACTTCCTTTCTTTCTTTCTAATATACACCTATGGGAATGGGGGTTCCTTAGGGTTTTCAGAGACGCACTCTACAACTGCAGGTGAGTCCGTTAGTGTTGTGGTTGGAAGTCGGGCCCAAGACTAAATCCTTTCCTGGGTGGGGGGAGTTTTGCGTGAGATTCTATATTTTGATAGTACTACGACTTTGTCGACTTACTCACGAATACCTTTTCATTTGGTTGGATTCGTCTATTGGTTTGGTCCTTTAGCGGATTGTTTTGTTTGGGATGAATCCATACGCTTTTGCGACTGTTGGTAACCACTAATTAGTGTTTGGGTTTCATTCGTTAAGCCAAATCTACTGTTGATTCTTCTTCGGGTTGTGGTTTTCAGTTTTGTTTGGTAATCCCTATACAGGTCTTAGTGTTGGTAGGGGGGAAAATTATGTTACGTTCTAAAATCGACTTAGGTTTAATTTGCCGTTGGAATAATTCGTTTGTGTAATAATAGAAATTTTGTATGCGAATGGGCAAAATTGCTGAGTACGCCTCTGGTTAGTTATCTGTGACACATTTGATTCGTCTGGTGTCGCCCCCTATGTTTGAACGCTTTTCTGTCATTTCCGTTGTTCGTGTTTGAAGGAAATCATCCTCCATCTCAAAAGCTGTAGTGAATCCACATTTTCGGTTCGTATTCGAATTAATTAAGGTCATCCATTAAGTAAAAATGTTTTAGGTGTCGTGAATTATACACAAACATTGTGGATGCTTGGCGATTACAAATATTTTCGTTGGTAGTGAATTCTCTACAGGTTAGTTTTATAATGCAAATGACACATGGTTTTCCTAATTAGGGATTATCATTTTACAGCTTTTTTTTATTTTGTCCTTTTACCTTTTCTTCTTCGACTTTTGGTTCCTGGTTAGTTCCTGTGGGTACAACTTTGTTTGGTTGGTTTGGAGTCGATAATTCTAAAATCTGAGGGGCGAATAAGCAATTTATGGTGAACATCTAAGGGATGCAGTGAAATTGTAACGTCGTGACAAGTTTATGGATCATAAGCGAAATTAAAGTAAACACCTATTGAACGTGTGCAGTTACACCATCTCGTACCTCCTGTTACGGGGCCTGTCTCGAAAATCAATTGGTCACCTTCGCCTAGTTAAATATAGAAGCTCGGGAATTCGGGTTCTGCAAGTATTCGGCAGACAACAATTCAGACTCCAACCACTCAGCTAAGTACTCTCGTCTGCTTCACAGACCTTATAATTTTGTGTTAGATTTAAATATGATCTTTGATTTAGTTGTGATGCATGTAGGTGATGGATTCTTATTTTAACACGCAAACCAAGTGTTACATTTTCGTGCTTTAGTAATACTATATAATCGTCGGTGTGTTTTATTTGTGAAATCAAAGCGCGTGGCGCTTATTAATCGGGTTAACATCGGAAGTGGCACCATTGACCTACTCCCCTCTACATCCTTAAAGGTCTGAGCTAGCAAAGATTATAAATAACAATCGTTGCCTGTAAAATAAGAACCCAACATATACGTTTTAGTGTAAGAAAAATGAATATTCTTATTGTGTGTAAACTTAGTAAATTAGGAAGGTTTCGGAAATTAGACAATAGTCGATTGTGAAGGATCTAACTATTATCTTCGTTAATTTTAATTCGACAGTAGCCTTTAAGTGATCGGCTGCTACCTAATTAGTCAAAGCAGTGCTTTATATGAAGATGTATGAATTTTGACCTGCTTATTATTCATCTCATTTACTGGATTACTCCGTTTCACAAGTTAACGGTAGTCCGATGTTTCCCGGAAAAAAGGTATGGGTAGAACCTTGACTCGCCCAAACTTGTGAAACTGCTTATTATTTATATATGTTTTCACCAATTAAAAATATAATCACCTCCAATTTAACATCTTGTTTGTTTCTGTTACTACGAAAGCTCGCAGCAAACGAGTTGAACAATAGACCCCTTATATAACGAATTTAATACAATATTTTTTCCAATTGCTTTATGATTCTAGTAAATGTAAAAAATTTATTTGCTGAATATAGTAACTTATATAGAGTGCGCTGCTAAAATATTTTTCAACGTTTTTGCGTGTAATAAATTTTTTTTTATTAGACTCAATTGAAAAAAGTTAATTATATTAATATGTTTTTTTACATGCCCTTTTTCCTTTAATAATAATCTCTTAAAACTAATACAATTATAATTTATTTGAAAAACAATTATTGTTTTTCTTTGTTAGTTGGTACGCATCAATAATTTTCTTAGATATTTTGATAATGCACTAATTACGGCATGGCTGTAGGTATATAAAAGGACATTAACATATTTAAATAATTTAAAATATATAAACCTTTCAGGAGAATAAACGCATTATGAAGTATTTTTTAATTGTTTACATCTGTTTATACTGTTCATTCCAGTACAGCTTGCAAGTCGGTGGTGATGGACCTAAGTAATTAATATAATAGTAGATTAGGTTAAATTAATTTATTTAATTTTAGCAAGCAAAGTACAGATTTTCATAATCTTATTAGGTGGAAGAACGTTCCATTTTTCGTCACTTTTAGATTGTTTTGAAATAGGAAACGATATAGTAATACAGCGATGACATTCGAAATACGTTATATTTCATTTTTCATCTTTTTTGTTCGAAATCATAATAAATTTTACATGTAAAACCTACTGAATCATTTTTTTAACAAAGTCTCGCTTAACTTGTCTCGCAACTATCTAATTGGTTACAAATACTGCATCTTATCATAAATAGCCTTTTAATTAAAATTTTTAAATCTTTAGAGAATTGTGAGCAGTATACGATGGGAATCCCAAGTACTATCTGCAAATCATCATGCAATATCCCATCTCTCGTTGGTTCCTGCAATTCTAGATATCATTGCTGTATTCTTGTTTACAATTAATTACATATGTAATCCGTCAAGTATAATGTGCAATGCTTAATTCTCAAATATATTGGATTGATGCGAATTATTTAAGATTGAAATTTGGAATTAATAAAATAAAGAAAATAACTGCTAACGACAGAACTCCACATCGTAACAGTATGTTAAATATAAATCAAGTAACCTTAATATTTAGTAATGACCATGAATTGTTTAAGTACTTGTACTTGAACTATTTCCTCTACAACTCATTTTCCCTTTCCCAAATTAAGTTGTAAAGAAAGTTAGGTTTTTATTTATTATAGACAACTTTTCTTTAAACCATTTTTAACCCGATAAGTAATTACGGAGACACGTGACACTTGTTTTTAACAGTACCTCCAAGAATATAAAGAGAAAAAAAATATTTTAATAAACCGAGGCCTTACAACTACTAAAATCAGAGGATTGAGTGATAATGACTATTCTACTCAACGGCTGTCAAATGTACTGGATCAAAGCCCTTTCTACTTTACAAGCCGTGCTGGTGTAAATCTGACAACGTTGGAAGTGTCCTACTTAAATTGCTAGTCGTATGGTTTTGAGCTGAGTACTTAACTAAAACGTATACAATTCAAAGTTTCACTGTTAATCATATATGTGGTTTACTAATTTTGGTTGTGCGGAGTGGTTTAGTAGTGATATAATTGGAATAAAATCAAGGTGTGTTAACTTTTGATTGATACATAACCTCACCGTTTATTTGCAAGAAAAGCAATTAATTATTTTTAGGCATATTTATTTGTATAAATTCTGTACGTCAAATGTTACGCCACTGACTTCTCGTAGTAAATAAATTTCTTCTCAAAATGGCTGGCGCAGTTGTTTTGTTATTTTCGATCTCGATTGAAAAAGTACATAGAAAGCGTTTGTTAAGAGAAATAAATACGAACCTGCTCATTTGAATAGTTTATAAGTTTAGTTATATGAACTCAAAATATACGATTGGGGTGTTGTAGTAGTACTTAAAAACCATCGATGTTTATTATTAAAAAAAAATTTAAATTTACATGTGCTTTCTAAATCAGGACGTCATCAAGCAAATGCGTGTGATTTAATATTAAAAACTAAAGTCAAATCAGAAACTATAACCAGTCTATCGTAGCAATTGTCACAGTCTAACTATCAAAAATACAAACTGTCACTTCTAGGTTAGTTTTTTATAATTTACTAAATGTGATTTAAGAGATAAAATATGGAAACATAACTATTTGTAATTATTATAGTTTACTTTACAAATACTAACAAAAACCATTCATATTGCAGTAAAATTATCACACCTACAGTAGTTTTCATATGTTGTACTTTTGTGACGGTCCTTTTTCGCTACTGATAGGAATTCATTTTTAGGGTCATAAAATAGACTTTCAATAGAATATCTGGGATAAGCACTGGACATTTTCTTGCGTCCTGAGTATTGTTTCTTGCTATATTTCTACTTCTGTGAAAACCTTCTTTTAGCGCCATTTTTCCTAACGCGTTGCAGAACACCTGTTGGGATATGGATAAAAGCAACTAAATGCTTAAAAACAGCAAGGTCAATCAGGGTGGTGTATCAATCGAACTAATCCTTCTCTATAGCCTGGTCTTTATAGAATTAATCCCTGTTCCCGTTGATGCCGAGGACTTCATTAAAGATAATCAGAGACCTCTAGCGTATCATTCGGGGGCAAGTCAAGCTATCCAAACCTAATCAACTAGTTCCGTTTTCTCATATACTTCTCTATAAAACTACCCTTCGTCAGTCCTGGATATTGCAGCTGTCGGGTTTATCTACATTCGATCGCAGCCTACACTCAAATAAGCTAAGTTAAACATTTTTTTTTCTTCAATTACCTTTATATTTTTCACCAAAACGTACCCGTAAACCGCACTAAATTTGACAACCTAACTGTTGCACATCGTTAGTACTTACTGTAATTTGAAAAATCTTTTGAAAATCGTTAATGTGTTGGGCGTTTGAACTATTTTAGATTTGCCGTCGGGTACCGGTACCCTACGTAGGTGTCTTGATTCAACTTAACGTCATTCATTGTCATACATATTGGTATGTAGCATTCAGTTAGGTATTTGCAGAAGCGATCGTAAATTTTAGACTGCGCTCACTGCAGGACGCACTGGCTAATCAATATTTTGGCGGTTTTGCTGTATTATTATAAAGTCGTTCTAAAAATTATATTTCTACTATCCTACGGTTTGTTTTTGTGTCTTAGAGTTCCAAGTTACTCTGGAAGATTCACTACACGTTCTATTAAGTGTCGCCGTTTCACTTATCTCTGCACTGTGAAAGCCATCGATCTGGTCAGGTATTCAACACTTGCTCCCTAATTTCTAGTTTGTTCACAAATAAACCGTGACACTTTCTAGAATCTTCATGTAAAGGTATCATCCAGAGTGCACTTTTGAGATCGATTTTACTAAAGCCACATTTGCCTCTTCTTTTGCATAACAAAACTTCCTCGCTCTGTGGGGTTTCATATTGAGGTCTAGTTCTTGAATTCAATTTCCTAGCGTCCAAACACAATTACGAGAGAGTTTTATATAACTTGTTGTAACAATAACCATCCTCTTCATTTTTTTTATTTTTCATTTTACCTAAATACGGTGAACATAAGGTACGGGGTATACTTTGTTTTTTTTTTTTTTTTTTTTGATTGTCTGCTTAGAAACCTTCCATGGGGTTGCCTTTTAAGTGTCGGGAATGAAGAAAAGTGTAAGAGGTATAATAACGCATTTTCTTAATTGCTTTTCAAAGTACTCTTGGCGATAGTCAATGCATTTTTGTATTCGATGGAACCAGTCGTTATAGCATTTATTCCATTCCGAAGTAGGTGTAGTCAAAATCGCTGTTTTGTAGGCATCCACCGCTTCATCAGACGTCTGGAACCGCTTTTTTCGTAGGATATTCTTGATTCTTGGGAATGTAAAAATCATTGGGGCTTAGGTCCGGGCTGTATAAAGGATGATCAAGAACATCGACATTTTGCTGTTCCAAAAACGACTTTGTGGCTAGAGCGGTGTGCGAGCTTGCATTATCTTTCCGAAGTTCGGCGATCACTTCAGGCAAGCAAATGGTTGTATACCATTGAGCATTAACTGTTCTTTGATTTTCAAGAGAAATCGTTGCTACATGCCCTAATTTGGCAACAAACGATGCAACCATTTTCTTGGCAACGCTGCGAGAGCGAACAACTTTTGTCTGTTTCAGTTCACTTTTGAAGACCCATACTGCAGATTGACGTTTTGATTCAGGCTCATAGCTATAGATCCATGATTCATCACCACTTACGATGTCGTAAACGTGTTTTGATCCTCCTGAGTTGAATTTTTTTAGAGTTTTTCGACACCAATTGACTCGAGCTGCTTTCTGTTCTTCTGTGAGGAGATTCGGTATCCACCGGGAAACCAATTTTTTAACACCTACTTCTTCGTGTAAGATTCTTTGAACCGAGGTCTCTGAGATGTCCAATGATGCCTGAATCTCACGGTATGTCACATGACGATTTTCCAGAACAATGTTGCGAACAGCATCCACGTTTTCTTGAGTGACGGCGGTTTTTGGTCGCCCTTCACGCGGTTCGTCACTGAGGTTAGAGCGTCCTCGCTAAAACTCTGCATACCAGCGATAAATGGTTGTCTTTGATGGTGCTTCTTCGCCAAAAATAGCAACAAGTTCTGCGACGCATTCTTGCTGGGTGAGGCTTCGTTGAAAGTTATAAAAAATAATCGTTAGGTATTGTTCCGGACTTAATTTCATCTCGTGCAGCGACTTGAGAACTTTAACACGCCACGGTTTAAAAACTACCAGGCCGATCTAAATGATATTTTGACATTGACATTGACAAATACCAACAGTAGTTTATAAACAGTTTTTCTGGTTGCTAGGTGATAAGGAACGTTCTATTCCCGAAAGGCAACCCTCGTATGTCGTTTTGTACACTTGGAGCAACTGAAGTTTTTTGTTCTTCACGGGATTTTGGAATAACTGCATTTTCACCAAGACTCGCAATTGAACATCGATTTAATTTTTTCGTTTCCAATATTTTGGTTTGTAACAATGTAATAATCGTTAACGCATACGTTCAAATTCCTTCTCTAATTGTTCTTGTGTTGGTTCCTCAATTGAACGTATAGCGTTTTTCTGTCATCTCGCAATTCTAATTTTAAGTTTTCAATTTTATGTAATAAAACAGTTAACTGTTGCGTATTCGGTACTCAATTATTCGTTGGCGTTATTAATTTGTTTCGTTAATTGTATGCGTAAAGCCGTTCGTTGAGTTGTTTCCATTATTAACACTCCCAGTTTTTAATTCCTTATCTTACACCTCGTTGTTTCGTTTTAAAGAAACTCGCAATCCCGCGTTTTCGGCACAATGTCAAAATGTTAATGACGATTTATTTAATTTCGTACAAAAATTAAGTAGGTAACACGTTTCCAATTATATTTAAAAACATAAAGCACGAAAAATTTTGTACAACGTTATTTCCGTTCCTTACTCACATACTACCATATTTTTAAGATATTAATTATTTTTTTAACAAATATTATTTACGCAAAATCTTTCTAATTGAATCAAAGATAGATCTAACAATAGACAACGTTTATGTGCCGAATTCAATTTCTAGAACATGGTCATGTGTAGTATTCTTTATTTTGATTGATACCACTTAATTTCCTAATACTACTTGATAAAAATTTGGTTTTTTAAATTTCAATGATTGTGATAGCTAACTAATTAATGCAGGATGTAATTAATATTTTTTGTATAAAAGAAGGTTTACATTCATAAAATTTATTACATGTATACCTTTAACAAGAATAGCAACATTATGAAGTACTTGTTAATTGTTTTAATCTCTTTGTGTTGCTTGTTTGAATTCAGCATGCAACAAGGTGAAGGTCGTAAGTATTAACATTATATCCCACCACAAAGCATAATATTATTTCAATTAAAATTAATCTTCTATTTTTAGAAACCTGTGACAAATGGGGGTTGTCTATACCAGCCACTCTGTGTGCCCAATGGTGCGTTATCCCTTCCCCGCTGGGTTCCTGCAATAGCGGTTATAAGTGCTGTCTTATAGTTAAGACGTAAACTAATTGCGTTCATTACGCAAAGTATTCTGAAATGTAGTTTTTTTTCAAATATACTATTGAGACTATACATTTATACTTATATCTTAGAATAAATGTTATCTGATCAGATAATTAATATCTGAATCAGATTTTTTTAGTAAAGAAAGAGTAAATCTCTAACTAACATTTGTATTAAGTTCTGTAATTCTAGATATGCCCTGAAACCTTGTATGTTAGACAATTGAAAATACTGTGTCCGACAAACATGAAGCTGCATACATTAATATAAACATAAATTCATCAGACGTCCATTCAGCATTATCTAATACAAACAGTCTAAATGAAGCTATAATTAACTTTTGTACAAACGAATGTAGAAGTGTTTAAAAAATTGATTTTATCAGAAATTAAAAAGTTAAAACTTACAATTGAAGAATTAATTGACGTCGAATTGCAAAACCGAAAAAGTAAGTTTTTAAATAATTAACAAAATTTTAACATATTTTTATTCAATACTACTATTATTATTTGTAATAATTGTATGTTTTATGTTTTGTTGTTGTGGAGTAGAAAAATTAATTATCTACTTATAATTTGTGTTGAATTTATTTTGTTCAGTACACTTTAGAGTCCGATGAAGGAAACACGTTCATTAACAAAGTTTTCTGAAATATCGCTATAAGTCGAACATTACAATACGTAGTTTTATTTAATGTAACCCAGCTCCTAAAAAAAGTAATACTTAAATACAACCACATTTTATTTACTTATTCCAGTATGAGGATTGTACTTCTTTCAGTGTCATGAGTATAATGTGATATTGCCAACATTTAGTAACTTTTTTGCCGGCCGAACCCTAGAAAGGAGGTGTTTGTGGCCGCATTTGAGTGATGCAAAATCGGTGATTATTGACGAAAACATATTTTTTTAAAGTAAATATTTAAACTGAATTGACCTACAGATTAAAAATGGTTGCATGATAATGTTCATTTTACCAATATCTCACAGGTAATAGATTCCAGTAAATCGCAAATTGTGAAACCAGAAAATTTTAAAATATCTAGAAAACTATCAAAGTTAGGGGTTAGTATTCCCAATACCGACCGAAAAGTAATTAGTTCCAGCTTTCAGCAGGCTACAGAAGTTCAGGTTGTTTCATTTAAGTTAAGCAAGTTATTTAACTATTATGTCGTTAGTGTTATGCGGTAGTATTAAAAACACCCTGTACATTATAACATAATAGAAAATATTGCAAAAAGAACGTTAAAAGCTCTTAGTAAGGTGGTGTAAGTAAAAGTTGCCTGTTCTTACTTGTCTTGAAGTTATTGTATTTTTTTTAAAGAATCTGCAAATCAGGTAACATGTTAAAAAATATACATTATTTTTTATCGTACAATTCAAAAATAGAAAAAAATACAGAGTGTTTTATTTAAAATGACTCAACTTTGATATGGTACGTTTTCCGAAGCACCCTGTACAATCCAAATATTTTTAAAATGTGTATCCTTTAAGATTTGTAATATTATTTGTTGTTTTCACGGTACAGAATAATTCGTTGGTAGTGCCCGACCCTGTATGTGTCTACAGAGCACCAAAGTCGGACGCTAATGTATTTTTTTAAAAACTTGAAGAATGTCTTTTGATGATAAATAATAAAAAAAAAACTATCGAAAATTATTCCAAATGGCGACTTATATATATATATATATATATATAAACTGGTTTGCTGAAGATGGCAAAAAGTAAACTGCATTATCGAACAAGTTCTTTGCCTGTCATCAGTATTTAATACTGCTACTAGAACAACACTACAATCTGAAACAGCAATCGATTACATTTTTACCAATTTCAACATCATCATGGATAGAGAAATTATACATTACGGCATTTCCGATCATAGTACTCAAGTAATATCATTTCCTTTAGTTATACCTAAAAATAAATGTATAATTCTACTCGAAAAACAACTTAATGATGTTTAAAAATAAAATACCAAATAAAACGTGGAGCAATATATTTACCACAGATGATGTTAATAAACAGTTTTGTAATTTTAGTAACACTACAAAGTTTCACTTTGAAACATGTTTTAACTTTGTTAAATTAACCGATGATCAGAAAACCATGGCTTACATCAGATACAATGACTATTTATATATTAAGGGGTCATGAAGTAATAAAAGCAAGTTCTAAAATGAAAATACCTATTTTAAAATAGTATATTAAAGAACTAGTTTCAGAAGACGCATTTTAGAAGACGAGTACAGCGGCGAGTTTTCGAAAGTTGATGAAATACCTTCTGAAACGAATTCTTAAACAATTTTTCCTAATTTGGGTTTTTAGATTAATTTTAAAATAAAACTGCAAGTTTTTAAATTTAGGGAATTTTGAAGTTTAATTGCTAGAGCGGCAATATTTTCATTAAATTTTCGTTTAAATGATAGTTTAAGTTTAATTAGAACATTTATCATACGTTTAATATAAAAAAAAACGGGTGGGAATAAACATAAGTAGAGAAATAAATCTACTGAACATTAATTACGATTTAAATTAACGCACACCGAACGAAACGCCAGCTTTGACGTTATCAGTGTAACCACCGTTCGGAATAAAATTGTTCTATTCTATAAAAGAACTCAATTGGGTAAGCGAACCAAAATAAAAAAATAAATTAAATTTTCTACCCATATCTGCTTTTGAGATTTGAAGTAAATCTGGGATTTGCGTCAAAATTCGTTTCGTAAAGAAGATTCTTAAACCGCAAATGCGCTAAATGTACACTCATGAAATTTAAAATTTCTCTAAACAAAAGTTTGCACATTGTGAAGCGGGCTTAAGGGTATCATTTACAATTCTAACAGCAGGTAGTCTCAGCAGGGGTTATCTTATAGAAGGACTGTAGAATGAATCATTACACTAAGCACGTTTTAGAAAATAGGTAATTTACGTTGCTTACTTAATTTTTTCTTTAAAGAATATATTTGAAGGTATCGCTAATTAAACACCATAGCTCGATTAATTATCGAATCAAAATTTTGTTTAGGAAATGTTTACAAAATAAAATTAGAAATAATTTTGATTTAAAAACGTCTACAAGCAATAACTTTTAAATTAAATCAAAAACTAAACATGGTTATTTGGGTTGACTGATTATTACTTATTTTTAAATAAATCTAACCTACTAATTATTGTAAGTTATTAAAAAAAATCATTAAACTCTCTATTCATAATATTTAGTCCTTACAAAATGTATATTTTATGACGTTTCATTTTTTTCTGTAGTTAATATAAAAGTGAAAATAAAAACTAAGGCAATTCTTATTGTCAACGTATATATTTAGTTTTTGACAAGAATTTATTACATAATTATAATTAAGATACCAAGTTATAGTTTAAAATTAAATGAAAACGTTTTTTTTTAAATAAAGGTATTACTATATAAATAAA
The DNA here is from genome assembly GCA_030710515.1 of Abscondita cerata. Classification (NCBI taxonomy): domain Eukaryota; kingdom Metazoa; phylum Arthropoda; class Insecta; order Coleoptera; family Lampyridae; genus Abscondita; species Abscondita cerata. The sequence continues at coordinate 147,132 of JALBCR010004268.1, forward strand.
TATAAGAAATCAATAATGGGTGTGACCTCCATTATTATTGATACATTCTTGGAGGCGTCTGCTCATTGACGCTATCAAGGTATCAATATAATTAATATTAAGCTTCGTACACACCTGAACAACAAACCAAGAAACAAACAGAACAACGAACCGAACGGCAATCGGAACATTAATTTGGACGGTGCTACGTACGAATTTTAGAACAGATTCGCAAGTCCTGATTGTTCCACGAAGGTTTGCGGCGTTCCCGCAACTTGTCGGTTTTTTCTCCGACATCAAAGAAAATGCGCGCGAATGCGTTTGCAGGTTTGGACGAATCTAAACAAAACGGCGAACAAACTTATGCGGGAGAATTAAATTATTTATTTTTGTCCTCTCTTTTGTGGGTTTGTTGTGTTTTAGGTAATATTATGGAGTTGACAGAAGAAAAATGTTTTAAATTAATCAGTGTTTAAGAATGCAAGAAAAAATGATGTCCCTATTAGCATCATTTGGGCGGGAAATTTCCAAAATAAAAAAACGAAGTAAATTATAATTTTTACTCTTCTTTGTGCGTAAAAATTTGGTTGGCACTATCTTCTTGTTTTCCGCAATTTTTCTTCTCAATAATAAATATATATGAACTGAAAACTACTGAAAATAATTATGGGAACAGCACAAACGTTCCGTTTGTTGTTCGGATTGTGGAAATCATAAAAGATCGTTTGTCGTTCTGTTTGACTTTCGGTTCGTTGTTATGTTTGTTGCTCGGTTTGTTGTTCAGCTTTACAACTTAAGCAACAATTTTTTGGCGAATAAAGATTAGTTTGTGATGTAATATTAGAAACACAAATTTATATCATATCAAATTTATGACAACTTAAAACCAAGAACGTGTATGTTATTGCTAAGAAATTATTAAGGAAAAAGCGCAATTGCAGTGTAAATATTTATAATTAGATATTTTCGAAAGTTTATAAGTCCTCTATTGTAATCTTAATACTTAAAAGAAAATCCTGTCCATTAGCATTATAAGGAAATGGCTTTTACTTTATGAATAAGTTTCAATAACAATAGAATATCCTTGCTTGTTTTATTTACTTCCTTTGAGTCATATTGCTCTAAGGGTTGTTACATTGGTCATTAGAAGTATGTAATAAATAAACAATTACCTACTGTTTGAGAAGGGGTAGTGTGAACCAATAAATAAAGTAAAAAATGTAAATTTCATTTTAGTTTAAAATTTCAAGTGAAAATGCCACCTCATCTCGGTGCTGATTTGAAAGCGCGGATTGTTTCGGAATTAGTGGCGGGCCGTAGGGTGCGTGAAATGGGAGATGGGAATAAAGAAATATAATGCTGCTGCAAAAGAAGTTCTCAGTGACGAAAATATGAAACGTCGTCTAGAATTTGCTAAGCGATATGTGAACGAACCTTTGGAATTTTGGAATCGAGTGATTTTTAGCGACGAAAAAACGTTCAATAGCCGCAACGATGGACCACTAAAAGTTTTTAGAATGGAAGGACCTCGTTACAAAAATAATTACATATGTCCGAAGTGGTTATTTTTCTGTGAATGTGTGGGGTTGGGTTAGCGCGCGGGGTCCAGGAGTTTGTTGGGCTATCGATGGACGTCTTGATTCTGCTGCGTATTTAGATATTTTGGAAACTATTATGAAACCTTCAGTCGAAGTGTTTTATCCAGACGAAGATTATATTTTCCAACAAGTAAGTATTCTTATTTCACTATACTTTCTCCAAAAAATAGTTCGGGATCTGTTGAATTAACATTTTCATAATGTATTTTTGTTGTTAAAGGACAACGCCCCTATTCATACTTCGCGGGTTGTGCGCAATTGGATACGAGAAAATAACTTGGAGCTGTTACCCTGGCCAGCAAAAGCCCAGATTTTAACATTATCGAAAATGTTTGGGCTCGAATACTTGCTGTTATCCGAAGACAACAAGGGCCAAATTTTATACCAGTAAACCGTAATGCACTAATTGCAGCCATTGATACCGCATGGGAAACGATTAATATTAATTATATTGATACCTTGATAGCGTCAATGAGCAGACGCCTCCAAGAATGTATCAATAATAATGGAGGTCACACCCATTATTGATTTCTTATATTTATTTATATAGTAATACCTTTATTTAAAAAAAAGTTTTCATTTAATTTTAAACTATAACTTGGTATCTTAATTATAATTATGTAATAAATTCTTGTCAAAAAACTAAATATATACGTTGACAATAAGAATTGCCTTAGTTTTTATTTTCACTTTTTATATTAACTACAGAAAAAATGAAACGTCATAAAATATACATTTTGTAAGGACTAAATATTATGAATAGAGAGTTTAATGATTTTTTTAATAACTTACAATAATTAGTAGGTTAGATTTATTTAAAAATAAGTAATAATCAGTCAACCCAAATAACCATGTTTAGTTTTTGATTTAATTTAAAAGTTATTGCTTGTAGACGTTTTTAAATCAAAATTATTTCTAATTTTATTTTGTAAACATTTCCTAAACAAAATTTTGATTCGATAATTAATCGAGCTATGGTGTTTAATTAGCGATACCTTCAAATATATTCTTTAAAGAAAAAAATTAAGTAAGCAACGTAAATTACCTATTTTCTAAAACGTGCTTAGTGTAATGATTCATTCTACAGTCCTTCTATAAGATAACCCCTGCTGAGACTACCTGCTGTAATAAAAATAATGTAAATTATACCCTTAAGCCCGCTTCACAATGTGCAAACTTTTGTTTACAGAAATTGTGGTGTCCAAGTTTTAAATTTCATTAGTGTACATAGCTAAAGTATGGGTTCTTGAAATTCTTTTAAGCAGAAAAGTTGCATTAAACATGTAGTGTATAATCAATCGTTACAAAGTTATTGGCATTTACGTCAAGCAATCTTCAAATACAAATATAACTCAATCAATTTATTCCCAAGATAATATTGCACCAGACATTAATAGAAAAACGGTGTTGGAAGTGTGATTCTTTGGATCCATGTGGATTTTCAAGCGCCCAATCATGTGAATTTTTTTGTTTGCTATTCCTACTCGGATAAACGTAGCCCCATCTGTAAAAAGAATTTTTATTATGAGCTCGATATCATGAAAGGCAAAAACATGCCTAGCTAATCGAGAACATCATTTTGAAAATGACATGTAGCTGCGCATTTAATTTTGTGAAACTAACTAGTGTACTTATTTAATAAAATTGTTTACTCACTTAATGTTATTTTTTGAACATAATAACTTTGTAACGGTTGATTTTAGAATACATGTTTATTAGAACTTTTCACCTTAAAAGAAAGTCAAGAACCCATACTTAAGCATCTACATCTAATCGTGGAACATCCTGATTTATGCAAGCGATCAAACAGTTGCACTATAAATAGACAGATGCAATTTTTCACTATTTAGCGATATGTTGAGGATTGTAGTATTTTTAAGTAATTGCACCAGCTACCTTTTGGTTTTTAAACAAAATTGATTTTCATTTTTCTAATCATATGTCCTCGTTCTCATTCAGTTTGCTAATGACTTGCTTTCAGAGTTGTAATCGCTGCTGTATAATTCTAAACAAAAATAAAATTCAGTAGTTAGTTTCTGGTACTTGGGACGATGATGATAAACGAAAAAACGGTACACCTTTTCCCAACATTTATTTAATAATTAAAATACAAATACGACCGGTTTCGGTAAAGACGAATTACCATTATCAAGTAACTAAAACAAGATTTAAAAAATATAATTAGAATGAATCGGCTGCAACTTACCAAAAAAAAACGAAGATTGAAAACAAACAATCATTATTTAAAATAATTTATATTTAAATTTCAGACAACAAAATGTCCACCCGGACATTAATACAACCATGTCTATAAAGCAACAAGATAACAAATCAGCTTAAAAGCGTTGCAAACCAAAATTGATAATAAACCAGAAATAAATGAAAGTGACATCTATATAAAATAGAATGAATTCAAACGTATAAACTAGAGACATCTATCAATTTAAATCAATTTAAAAATAAAATTAATAAAACACATTTTCTAAGTTTGAAGTCTTACCTAAATTTTAAAATATCCTTATTATCGCTTTGTTACAAACTGCACAAATTTGCATTTTAGAGTACAAGAACAATGATAAGAATAAACAACAATGTCGTAAATCCCGCAGTATGCGAATTTGGACCTTATGATAATCTCCAATTCTAATGTTTTCACGCGCATACACATACATTCAGAATGGCATTCCAGTTAGTATAAATCTGTTAAAACCAATGTTAAAACTCACCAAAGTCAATATTTAGTTACTCATTGTAGTTACGTGAAATAAAGGATTTTATAATACGCAAATGACGTCAAGTAAACTTTATGAAATCACTTTTGCGGCAAAATAAAAAAATATATTATTCAACACAAAAATGCAATCATCGCAATATGTTAATTAGTGAATAAATCTAATTACGTTTTTATTAAATCACAGGGCCTGAAGAAGCAGCCGTACATGAGGCGAAACGTTGCTAGATATTATAACAGTGATTTAATTACCCCCAACATTTCCTATAAAAAGAAATCACAAATAAATAGTAACCGAAAGGAAAATACCCTTTCAAAAAACACAGAATATTTTTCTTACTTTATTTTGTATCATAGGAAATTCGTAATTGATTTACTTATATTATTTGATAAAAATTTGGTTTTTTAATTATAATGTTTGTTTGTGATAACTAACTATCGCAGGATGTAATTAATGTTTCTGTATAAAAGGAGGTTTACATTCAAAAAAAAATTTATTACATAAAAACCTTTCACAAGAAAGCACAGCATTATGAAGTACTTGGTAATTGTTTTAATATATTTGTGTTGTTCGTTTCAAAACAGCATGCAAGTTGGTGATAATGGACGTAGTATTAATCATTACGTCCAAACAACAAATCATACAATTATTTCAATTAAAAATAATCTTCTATTTTTAGAAAATTGTGACGCATATGGAATTGGTGTACCAGGCACTGTGTGTTCCAATTGGTGCGTTTTCCCTTCCCCGGTGGGTTCCTGTAATAGCGGTTATAAGTGCTGTATTCTTGTATACAAATAAACTACTTGCATATATTACGCAAAGTACTGTGAAATGTAGGTACTTACAGCGTTTTTTTCAAATATACTATTGAAACGAACCAATTATACTTCAATCATGGAGTAAAAGTTATCTGCTAATATAATTAATCTCTAAACGATATCAGATTATTTTTGGTTAAGCAAGAGTAAATCTCTCACTAACATTATTTAATATTATGTGGTTAGGTTGTGTAATTCTGGATATGCCCTGAGACCTGATATGTTAACGCAATTGAAATTATTGTGTCCGACAAACATGAAGCTATGTATAATTAACATCAGAAATTGTTCTAATTGATGGTTATACTGGTTTCTGAGACATTCCCAGATCTGAACGTTGAATATGAACCACAATCTAGTGATAGTGATAGTCCAAACTATTATATACAAAAAATAGAACGTAGAAACCATTTATTGCAAAATTATTGCCAAAAAATAAAAGTGTTAACAAAACGCCTAAAGCTAGATAGAGACATTAAAACCTTCATGGTGACCAATACATTACGGTTTAGAATGGCAGTTAATGACTCTGTTAAACATAGAAAGAAGGAAAATGTTCCAGTAACTGATAAAATTAAAAACTTAAGACAAGACATCATGCAAGAACCTAAACATATATTTGGGGATCATCAAAACTATTAAAAAAATGGCGTATATAATTATTTTTGTAAAGGTCCAAAACCCGGCAAATGTAATATTTACGAAAAATTTCAAGAATTCATTAGTTTTGAAGAATTTCAAAATGTAGCGATGAGGTTTGCAAACCATTCATCAAGTCTCCTGTTCGATGTTGATAATAATACGTGGAAAATTACAATTCAATTATAAACAAGTTGGTTGGAAGAAAAAAAGTGAACTTCAGCAGACGGGGTTCTTATGAATCACGATGTAAAGCCGCTGCTATTAGCTTTAACAATCGTACGTCATTTATGGATATTGTACAATAGTTATTTACGTAACATGTGCGTAAACGCGCACTCGGGGCTGGCAAACCGGCACTCATTCCTGAATATTGTTTACGCACAAGTTGCGTATCCTATTTTTTGCACGATATTTTTCTAAATTCGCACTTTCAAATTTCTGATATTATAACATTTAAACCACAAAATTTAATTAGTGAGCTGTGACTACAACGCAAATGCACATAATGCATCAATTTGTCATCTAGTCTGAGTTAACCTATTTAATTGTCAAACTTTTATTTGAAGATTTGAATTGTTTTTCGGCATTTACAAACAATACAAGATGCGCAAATTTCATTCTAAATAACGAAAAATGTAAGTACATACGTCGTAAAGGTAAGAAAAAAATTTACAACATTTCAAAAAGAACTGTAGAAATTTACAGTAAAGATGAAGATTATGGTGATCTTTTAGGCATGACAAATGATAAAAACGAATACGAACTAAAACTAGCAAAAAATAAATTTTTGATGGAGCTAGCTAAGGTCAATCTTAAAGAAGTTTTTGAAAACACTATAAGACAAAATTCAAACCCAGATTGGCAAGCACAAAGATAAAACAGGTTAACTGCAAGCAATTTTGGTGCGATCTAAAAGATGCTAGAAAATACAAACACAAAAAATTTTGTAAAAACAATTTTGCATAATAAAATTCAATAAATGCCAAAGCTGTGCAATATGGAATTCTAAATGAATCCGAAGCGAGAAAGGAATTTATTCGTAGAAGTGAATTAGAAGTTAGAAACTCGAGAGTTTTTATAGTAGTGAGATAGTAATAATTAAATGAAAATAAAAATTTTGCAAAAGCAGGTGTCTAGCTTATTGTGAATTAAAACCAGGTAAATAGTTTGTCAAGTAGCTACAGTAAACTGTGAATAACCCGTAGTTTCCCTATTGTCAAAACACAATAAGAGGCTTAAGGGTGTTCGTCGGTGTTTTTTTATGCTATCAATCATTATTAATTTTTGTTCATGTATTTGTAGAAGCATCTTAAAGCTACTGCTTTTCGAAAAAATTAAAAAAAATTTTTTGTTATAGTTATTTGTTGGTAAAGGTCGTGAAAACGCAATTCTAGAAGTTCAAGGACGTCAATTTGAACATTTAGTAAAATATATTTTTTTAAACTTTGGTCTGTAATTAATTGTTCTTTCTTGTAAATCAAATAATAAGGTTATTTGTCTGTACATTTGGTTTAACGGATCCAAAGTTTTCTATTATTCGTTTAAGGGCGTTTGGTGATGGTTTCTGTTTTGCGGGTCATCTTGCTGCAAATGTAACACATGTTCTTCATATAACTTTATCACATTGTCCATAAATAATAAATAAATTTAAGTAATCTTCGTTTGTTTAATTTAAGCGTCCCGGCATGATTATTAAAATTTTTAACAGTTTGACATATCCTTGACATATGATTGTTTTCAAACGCCATCATGGCAACTAGGAATAACCATTCATATTAAAAGAAATACAATAGCATTTGTGCAACAAAAAAAAGTTAAATTGCCAATATTCGAAAACATGAATTTTTTGAATAGACAACCTTGTACAAAGTCAACCTTATTTTGATGCTAAATAAGATGAAATTATAAAAACAGGGTGCTTTGCATTTAAAAAATTACTTTTGACGTGTTTTTGAATTTAATTTTAATCCTTTTTTGATCACCTGTATTAATTTATTATCAAAATATCGACATAGTCCACTAAAATAGGTCCCCTGCTACAAAAAAAACCATTCCAATTAAATAATAAAGCATTAGTATAGGGAAAATTTTATAATTTTGTTTAGGCATGAAAACGTCATTTTGACATAAAATTTAAAATAAGTCCAAATCAGTTAGACTTAGGTATAGGACATTATACACAAAATGTGTCTAGAATTTTGTGCAAAATCAAAAATAGAATAATATAGGTGTTCCATTTAAAATAAGCAAGTTGACACCTACTTCCGGTATAACCGAAAGTGCCACCATCTTGAAAATATTTTGACGGAACTGCCACCGTTGATGTTAATATACTACCAAATTTTCAAATTTTTTCCATGTACAGTTTTCCTATAATCTATCGATGGCGTTCCCGGTGGGACACCCTGTATGTTTTGGCACATATCTCCTTGTAGAAATACATAAATGTGTAATAATTTCTTTGTAAAAATATTATATGATTGTTAATAATAATCATGTTAGGAAGGAATAACTATTTTAATAAAATTTGTCTCCGCCTTCCAAAGACAACCATACCGACAATAAAAGAAATACCCTCCTACCATCATTGTTTACCGGATTATAGAAAATGCTGTAAAGTATTGGCCATTTGACCAATAAGAAACTAGCACTGGTTTTTAAGTTATTAAATTGTATTAAGAGTACACTTGCCGTTTAAATTAGACGCAAAACAGTGAAAAGTGTTTTAGTGACAACGTTTATTAGTTTACTGTGATTATGTCAAAAAAACGAAAACCGTTCTCAAAATTGAGAAAAAGAAGTAATAAATCTAGGATCATTCAAGAACTTGTGTTAGCCCAAAAAATTATATCATTAGATATCTAATATTCATTTGAAAGACACTTACACGAGTTTCCCAGATATTCCAATTTAAACATTTTTTAAATAAAAATTTTTAATAATTGGTATTGATGTAGTGTGAGAGAATAATAAGTATTTTTTTCTAAATGTCAGTTTTAAAAGTTTTAAAAAAAATTATGACTCAGATGTTATACTTTTTAAAAACTATTATGGTTTGTATAGCAATAACGGAAAATGAATGAATAAGTAGACCATAAGAGCTTATTTCAGTTAAACTTGTTTGGAATGCAATTTACATTAACAGCATTAGGTTTCTATTGTATATTTTGGTTTAACAGTAATTACTGGACTTATTATTCAAAAAGAACATAATCGGTTTTTGGTATTATTATAGGTTACACAAAAGGAATTGTACATTAAGCGAAGTGGAAAACCATGACACGGAAGAAAATCAAATTCATGTGTGAGTATGTATGTGATCACAATACCGGATTAATTTTCAAATAAAAATTGATAAAGTGATATACGATCACAGTAATCGGAAGGAATGTTTACTTATTATATACATTTACATTTACTTTTAGTACTCAACACATCAATGCTGACACTAAGCATGATTCCGAAGAACCTTCCAATAATTTTCAGGATACACATAGTCCTAGTTCAAGTAACGATGATGAATAGTTTCCACCTCTTTATATAGAAGTTGATAAAACCAACAACCATCTTTAGATTACATTATAAAGGGTCGTAGAATTGTAAACGTACCTCACATGCTAAAAGAATATGAAAAAATTGCAATTCATAGATTTATCTGTATCATGGGGCAAATGGAAATAGTAAAAGAAAAGGAATCATTTCATTTTTACATTTTTATTGCAACAATTGTAAAAGGAAAGTTGTTATAACTACTGATCATTTAGACTCAGGGTTGACGGATGCATTTGTTTGGGGAAGTTTAAGTATAGGTATAGGTCATAGGCAATTAGAGGAAATCATGGGCGTATTAAACGTCCCCGTAATTACTCAAAATACTTTTTTAAAGAAAACTTCAATTGTGAAAAAAGTATGTATCAATAGTAAAACATTGGTTTATGTGCATTATGTGTATTTTAGGCGTGGGAACATCATTTGTACAAAGAAATGCAAGCTGCTGGAGATAAAGAAAAGAGAATAACTATAGAAAAAAACATATCACTGCTGAGGGAGTTCCATACATTACCGTAGTCGGGGACGGTGGTTGGAGTAATGGTGCCCATTCACGTTCAGGCGGACTGTAGTCCCGAACTGTGAACGATCTGGCCTTCAATCAAAATTTCACCATACACGTACAAGTGGCCTGCAGGTCTGTGCCTGCAGTTTACCGATATTGCAAGAAAACTGTATGTGTGTGGTGGTTAATCGTCAGTCCTGGTCGTTCGTAGAGACTTTCATTGCGTTTAAAATTTTGGGCACAGTTTTTATTAAAATGTCTGAAGTGATGTTAAATCAACCGTCATTTTTAACAGGTTTCATTGATATTTATCGACAATTACCAAGTTTATGGAATATTAAATCAAAACATTACTCAAATCGAAAAGAAAAGACAAAGGCGTATGAGAAACTAATAAGTTATTGCAAAACCGTAGACACCAATGCTTCTATAGATACAGTGAAGAAGAAAATTAATAATATTAGAACTCCATCTTAAGATAATTTTTGCTGGTATCTTTTAATCGTTTGAGAAGTTTCTTATGTGATAAAGTTTCACAATCTCGTAACCATTCTTTAACCCTAAAAGGTTTGCGATTTTTCCGCGTTCATTAGTTAACAACAAAATACAAAATAAAAAAACAAGTTTCTTTTTCCTCAACATTTTACCACGGTTTTATTGTTCTTTTCTTAAAAACATTACAAGCGAGAATCTACCAGAACTGTAAAACTTTATGCGCCGGACTGTGGATGTATGGCAAATAATGAGGCGGCCTGCAGTTTTAGGACTGTCAGGCGATGACCTGCAGGCCGCATGGTTTGTATATAACTGAACGTGAGTGGCCTGTAGCAGTCCACGTCTGCAGATCTAATTTGTCAGTTTATAGACTGCAGTCCGCTTGTACGTGAATGGGCACCATAAGAGAACATATGGCCATGGTTACAATGCTTCTTCAAGCGTATGTAATAATTGTTAATACAAACGTTTTGGCAACATAACTTTTTTGTAGGGAATAATAATAGGATCTTATACAAAAAAAACATTGTTTGTTGGTGTACGTAACAAAATATGTTCTTTATGCCTACATTACAAAGCAAAACGTCAACTTCTAAGGTACCATGAATGTGCACTAAACTTTAATGGATCATCTACTGCCATGGAACACAACATCATAGTTGAAGAAGATTATCCAAAAGTTTAAAACAGCAATGACTGATATACAAATACTACATCGGTATGCACTTTAGTTTGTCAATTTTGTTTTCATATGATATTTTTCAACAAATTAACTTTTGAAGGTGATGGAGATTCGAATGTATATTCAAAAATTCTTAAAAAAGGTAAAAAGAGAAAACTTTTAATAGACAAACATGAAGGTATCTCAAGATTAGAACGATTAGTAAAAGGAATTAGAATGTCGATAAAAAATTGTGCTAATAAAGAAAATACCAACAAATTGCGAGAAGACATTTTAAATGCCCCTTATCATGTGTTTGGTAGACATACCAATTGCAGGTATAAAACATTAAATTAATACGTTTTTACAAAAAAAAGTATTCATTGAAATTATTGGCATCTTAAAGTTTTTAAAATTACAATAAATGATTGTAATAATGCATATTGTAAATTTTTAGTCAAACGTTTTGTAAACGAAAAAATGTTGGCGAGGAAGACATAATTGCATCAATCGATAACATAGACTTTTTTGTACAAATAAAAAAAATATTGGATCCGATGGTGCAAAAAGTAAATAGACTTGCTTTCAATGAAACTACTAACCATGCGGAAAAGTAATATAAAGTTTCAAAATAGTTATTTTATATATATTTTATCTTTTAGATACATGTCTTCGGTAGCGAAATGTACCGGTGGAAAACGTATCAACTTCACCAAACGATTGTCGTACACAGCTCGAGCAAAAGCTGCAGCAATTTTATATACAAATGGTCCAAGTTGGCATCTCAATACCTGGCATAGCTTATATAAAAGACCACCAGGTTATATTACAAAAAAAGTATTCGAAAGGCGACGCATAGTAAGCAACAGTAGAAAACAAAAGTTACAAGTCGCTCCGATTAAAATAAAAAAAAAATCACTGGTGCAAGTTCTGAATGTAATTATGGACCTGAAGCAAACAAAGAAGATTTGACGGAAGATAAATTAAAACAAGCCCGTGATATTTATTTAAAGAAATTCTATAAAAGAGCAGATTGTTCGAAGAAGATAGAGGAGATAGAACTCGACACCCGCGGGCAACATGAGAATCCACGTTGGCACGAACTTCGAAAAAATTGTTTGACCGCTTCTAACTTCGGGGCAGTTGGCAAACGGAAAAAATCCACCTCTTGCCATAACCTAGTCAAAAGATTGCTTTATAGTAAAGAATTGCGAACTTCTGCTGTAGTGTTTGGTCAAATTTACGAAAGCGTTGCCATAAAAAAATATGAAAATGGATATAACGTGAAAGTTGAATAGTGCGGACTGTTTGTTGATTTATATAATCCTTTTTTGGCTGCAAGTCCAGATGGTTTAATTTGAAATAATGAATTGGTCGAAGTTAAGTGTCTTCATTCGATAGGAACGAATAAAATTAAAGATTCTGGTACAAGTCAAACTTGCTTCGAAGTAAAAGATGGAAATATTACAGACTAAGTCCGAAGTCAGGCATATCGCGAAGTTCCCTGGTAAATCGCTATGTATCCTATTTCCGGATTGGCCCGTAAAATTTATAGTATACTTAATGATAATATGGCAATTGTTTTAGATTGAAGAAGAATCACAATTATTATTTTCAAATCCAAGGACAATTAAATGTAGTTGGATGAGAATACTGCCATTTTATAATTTTACAAAAAACGATTTTCATGTAGAAAAAATTGTTATAGACAGGCATCTTTGGCAACAAACAATATTACCAAAATTGATTACTTGAACTTTAATTACTTCCATTTTATGTACTATCTTTTTTTAATAAAAAAAACCAGAATTGTGTTGTTTATATTTTGTGCACTTATTATAAAGTTTCATAGTAAGTTTATATGACTGTCGAAATATTTTTTACGGAAATAAGAAGTTGCCTCAGGTATAAACTGAAGTGTGCAGGTATAAAGGCGCGTCTACCACCCTTTTACGGGTACCTGTTAGTGGTAAAGTATGACTAACACTGTATAATATCTAAATTTACTAGTAACGCCGCTCTAGTAGAAAACACTTGTCCCTACAAGGTAATTAAGGTTCGTCTTTAACACAGCAGTTTGGGTAACTTATGCAAACATTTATTTTTAATTTTTGTTCAAAATTGAATGAACTTATTTTTCTATTTACGCAAATTGATACTACAATAAAACATTTTTTCCACTAATAGCTGTGAAGTGGACAATTATTGCGTCTCCTAGCCAACTGAGAAATTGAATTTCTCTATTAGTAGTTAATAATTTTTTTTATTGTTGACCTATGTTAATAATGGACAAATTCAAATTTTTTGAGAATCCAAGAATAGTTGTTTAACAAAAACGAGTGCAACATAATATTGTATATCCAGGAGATTATCTTTAACGTATTTTCTGCTTAAAATAACCTAATACGATAAAATTATTTGAATAAAAAACATTAGTTTAAAATTCGCGCCCCCATCCATAACCGCAATAACCTGAATTTATTTATTTATTAAATATGATGGTAGAATCAGTTTTTTCAGGTTTGCCAATAGAGATTTAACCAGGCGAGTTAAGTTACATGAAGAATTTTAAGTAAATTACAAACATTTTGTTGTAGGTGTTTTAAATGGTTAACAGAATCTGGAAGGTCCGATCTGTTGCATAAAAATGTCGACTCTAAAAATTTAACGAGTAGGTATGTGGCTAACACTTGCCATTCCTAAATGAATTACAGGTGTCAATTTCTGAAACCCAATATTCAAATGGTGCGAGGTATATTGGCAAAGCAATAAATGAAATTTTTAGATGTTTTATACAAGTGTTTTCAAAATCGATGTAAATAAATGCCCGTTAACATCCCTATCTATACCAAAACTACTCAAGCTTGCAGCTCAAATACTTTTAGGTAAAGAAAATTACGGAGGAACATTCTTAAATTGCAAGGTGAAAAGAAAGCACTTCAATTGAAGTTAACATCTCCCAACGATTACTTCCCGAAAGCAGAGCACAAATTGTGACAGCCCAAATGGACTTAAAAAATAAACCACTAAGAAGCAGGAGATAAATAGAGGAATACAAACAATTTTCACTAAAATTGTTTTTACGAGCCCCAAAATGTTAATTTTAAAGTAGGTTTTAAACTTTTTGCCAGCTCAAACTGCTACGTGATCATGGTTAGACCTATATATAAAAAAATTAAACAACTCTTGTGCTACATCTTTACAAATACGATATATAAAGGTGACAAATTGAAGTCGATAGTATCAAACTGCATAGAAAAGCTACAACTACAATGCGGTGCTAATGTTAGGGCAGTAGTAAAATTTTTGAAACTTAATTAAAAGAATAGATGTATCACCGGAACACCATACCTTCTCGTAAACGATAAGAAAATCTATTATTTCTTTGGTGTCCCCTATTTATTAAAGTCGGTAAAAAATAACTTGATTAAATACGATATAATCTTTAATAACAAAAAAGCATCTTGGAAAGACATTAAAAATTTCTACATGTCAGACAAATCTAAACCGCTGCGATTGGCTCCTAAATCAACTAATTTACATATTACTCGAATAATTTTCAGAAAATGAAGGTGAAATATGCCACACAAGTGTTTAGTGAATCAGTTGCAGTTGGTTTATCAACGTATGTAGCTTTTAATGCTTTTTGATTTATTTGCAATCCTGTGCTACTTGATTTTTACAAGTGCTACTGCCCCTCCCAATTAAACTGGTGCTAAGACAATAAACACTGACTTCACGACCTTGGTGCATAATATACTATTTCACAATGTAGCGGGGTAAGTATTGCTCTTAGTTAACAATAATAACACTTAACGATTATTTATTAAAAAAACGCCCCAATTAATTAAAATGAAAAAACTTTTTATAGCGGGCTAGAGCATGACATAGTAAACAAAATAAGCTATCGCGTCATTTTTAATATCCACTACCATCGCTTAAAAACGTTAAAACAAATGACATATTCTGCATTTACTTTACTTGGGGGTTAGTAGAGCCTTAAACAACACAAATTTACTAGGCAAAATACAAACCTTTTAGGCAATTGTAAGTGAAAATATTTAATATTGACCACATTACATTTTTTGTGGTACTAAAGTTTCTTTTTATACATTTATGACGAAGTATAGGGTACTTAGGTTTTGTATTGTAGAAGACGGTAATGGATCTAAATCGCCTGCAAAAAACGGGATTTATCGCAGATATTTTTGATAGCTTTGAGGTATTGTAAATAGTTAATAGTTTATTATTACCATTGTTTTTAAGTATATAAAACAATGTTATTACTTTTGTAAACGATATTAGTCACATATATTTATGTTGAAAATAAATGTTTTCGTTTTCATTCCTACAAAAATTTTTTTTTTGGTTACTTATTTTAACGTTTTATGGAGCCAACTTTGGTATTGATTAGTTTTAACGGATTTTTTTTATATTTGAATTTAGCGCTTCATTTTCGACCTAAAATGGCCGATTTTTGCGGTACTCTAGCTTATACCGTGTGTCCCAGGAAATCTGAAGCATTGGGTTTAACATGGGGACTTTGATAAGTCCGATTTATATGTCCTCAAAGTGTTTTTAGGATATTTCCAATATCAGAACACATTACAATGTGTACCAGAAAACGTATTATATTATATTAAAACAATTTCAAAAAATTTATCGCGCGATAAAAAGCTTTATTTAAATAAACAGGTAAGAGCTGCGTTGTTGATGTTTGGCGTGGCTCAGTTGTCTTAACGCATTACCACTAATTTATCACCGCTTCTAACGAAGGTTCAAATCCCCAGTCCGATTCCTTTTTTTTTAAGTTGGGTTATTATTTTAAATGATCGCCATTTAATTTAGGTCAATAACGAAATATTAGTTTAAATTTTTTTAATTAAACTAGCAATAGATTTATAACCGGTTGCACAAATACAATTGAAACTTAAGCAATGTTTAAAAACTTTAGATACAAATGTTAAAACCATAGCAACAATAGTTTTTAGACTTAAAAACAATCGTTGCTGTGGTTTAACAACTGTGTTTAAGTTTTTAAGCATTGCTTGAATTTAAGCTGTGTTGGTGCATACGGCCTAGTTCAAGCGGTATTGGTGTAAACGGACACGTAATGGTATAATAACTAAGGGTCAGTTGTACAACTGGGCCTAACTAACGAAACTAAAATGATTTTGGTACGTTTTAATTGTAACAATATATGAATTTTGTTGTTGACGTACTAACAACAGCAACTAGTGCACAATCATCGTCGTGTTTAAATAAATACTTTAACTAAATATTCATGGTGGTTCTGAAAAGAACCGATTATAATGGTTTGCTTAAAGCAAATGTTCAAAAATGCCTGCATTTTGTACCAAACAGTAACCCAGCCTATTATAAAACTCCCGACGCACACTTGATAACTGTTGAGCATTGATTTTCTGACATCCTTCGCGGATTGCGATCTTCAAATCATCTAACGAATTGGGTCGGTTTTGATAAATCCTGTTTTAAGATGACCCTACAGGAAAAATTAAGGTGCCAGATCAGGAGATCGTGGCGGCCACTGAATTTGTCCCCGTAAACCAATAACACCATGGAAGGTATTTGCTAAATATTGTCGAACTATCACCGAGTTGTGTGCTGGACAGCCATCCTGTTGAAACCAAACTTCTTGTTGCAGATCTTCCACTGTTTCTCGTAATTCTGGTACTACTTTGTTCTGGGGCAATTCTAAGTAGGACATTCCGTTAAGATTGCCTTCGATAAAAAAAGAACCGAGAATTCTGTCGCAGAACAATCGAACCCACATATTCACTATTAAAGGATACTGGGTTCGCACCGCCACCGCCATGTTAGAGTTTTCACGCGCCCAGAAACAGAAACTGCAGCTAGGACAACTTCGGTGTTTCTCAATTCCAACTCCCGCGGTGGTTTGGGAATATCATCACTACGTATTCTAACAGACCCAGTTGTTATAAACGTATCTATAATTCTTTGAAACGTCGAATAACTCGGTACTTCTTCAAGCATTCCTAGAAAATTCTGTTGTATTTCACGGCAACTACTTCCACTAAAATGCAAACGAATAACGAATATTCGCTGCTCCAATGTTAAATTCTCCATTACTTATACAAATGTATAACAAACTAATCCCAAAACTCAAACAATTATTTAAGAAACAAACAAGGAAATCTTGACACAAAGTACAAAATGTATTCTGATGTACCATTGTTTTTCGACGCTTGTAGCAGCCGCCTTACGTTTTGTTTTATTGTTTAAATGCTTCATTAATCAAGTAAACCTAATTTCTAATTTTTTGTATCTACCTACAAAACAATTACAAACAAACGTTCGTATGCAGTTTTACAATAATGCTATGCTACTGTCTAGTACAAAACGGACAGCATTTCGAACATTCACTATCCCAATCGGGTCTTTTCTGGATCACCATAAATATTTATTTATTATAAAAGATTGATTCAAACAAGATGATGATTGAACACTAGTAATTCTTGTTATTAATGTCAACAACTAAATTCATTTATTGTTACAAATTAAAACGTACTGAAATGGTTTTAATATCGTTAAGTAGGTAATAATAACTAATATGTAGGTAACGCGTGATTCAAAATTTTTTTCATTAAAGTGGACCATGAAAAAATTCACGTACGTCTATTCTAAATACATAAAACTGGATGTGTTGGACCTACCAAAGTACTATTGAACTATTGAAGTCATCTGAATTATTAATTAAAAAATTGAAATTAAATCTGTCAGAATTGACAAATGTACAAGCTAAGCTAAGATAAACCTGTTATATCTTGCTTTGTCGTTCATGGCAACGTTTGATGAAACATTTTTTAAATCACGCGTTACGTTTAATAATTTGAATATTATTTTAGTAAATTTGTTGCCAATTCAAGTAAAAATTTAAACTTTTAATAACATCTCTTTATTGATAGAAATTAAACGCTGTTCATTTAAAATAATAATACAACTTAAAAAACAAGAATCAGTCTGGGGATTTGAACCTTCGTAAGAATCGGCGATAAATCAGTGGTAATGCGTTTAGACAACTGAGCCACGCCGAACATGAACGACGCATCTCTTACTTGTTCATTTAAATAAAGCTTTTACCACGCTATACATTTTTGAAATATTTTTGGTATGTTTTGTTACATTTTAAATTTTTACAAAAACGTTTTCTGGTACACATTGTAATGTGTTTGATACTGGAAATATCCTAAAAACACTTTGGGGACATATAAATCAGACTTTTCAAATTCCCATGTTAAACCCAGATTTCTGGGACACACGGTATAGGGATTCCATATAGGTGGTGTTGACTCTATACACAATGATTGCACTACGACATCTATTACAAAATCATTGAACTATTTATGTACTAAGAGTTTGTATCTCAGCTGTAGTGTATTCATCAAAAGATAAATAAAATGTTGCGAATTTTACGGTTTAGCTAGTTCAATTGATATCGTAAATTTATACTTTGGTATTTCGGCTGGTGAAATAGTGAACTAGATGGTCTCTATGTTTTTAATTCAATTTTATTTACATTACGATTGCAAAATTAAAACAAACAAGGTAATACAAATATCTTTAATTTGATCGTAGTTTTCCAAACAATTCAATATTTTATAAGGAGCATTTACTTTAGTATATGTATAATGCGTCAAAAATAACTTGTAAATTTCACGTCATAACTTCTATGGCGAAACCGAAAAATAACAAACGCCAAACTACGGTGCTTCCACCATTCAATCCGCAACCCATAAATCGCCCTCTTAAATAAGAATGTAACGAATTATAAATTTAGCAAACCCGTGCACGTAACGCTATATAGGATTATGTTCATATTTGTTAGAATTATACGTTTATTATTATTTTTATATAAATTAAAATTTTGTTAAATCTTAAACCACGTTATTGTTATTAAGAATCCAAGCCTTACAAATGTTATCAACCAAAGAATTTTAAAGAAAGAAAGTTTCATGCTCACATTCAATATAAAATTATATTATTCAACACAAAAATGCAATCATAGCAATATTAAATCTAATTACGTTTTTAATAAATCACACAATATATGTAAGAAAAAAAATCACAAAAAAATAGTAAAATACCGTTTCAAAAAAAAAAATGTTCATAATATTTTCTTACTTTATTTTGTATCATAGGAAATTCGTAATAGATTTACATATATTATTTGGTTTTTTAATTATAATGTTTGTTTATGATAACTAACTATTGCAGGATGTAATTAATATTTGTGTATAAAAGGAGGTTTTTATTAGGTATTCATGTAAATCCGTAATCGATTTACAAATATTATTTAATAAACATTTTTTTTTAATCACATTGTCTGTGAACTTACGAGTTGATAATCTTAGCGAATTAACAATTTCTTATCATTCAGTGAGTAAAATAATTGAATCTAATTTTGAATGACATAAGTCTTTGTCTAAGTTTTGGGAATTATATAATCCTAAACCAGTTTCAAAATTATCTTTGCTTTCGCACTAGAAAAGTTCTGTGAACAACAATTTCTTAATAACATTGGCATCGATGAAACTGGACATTTTTCAGTGTGTATTCCATATAATTCCAAACTGAGACAATTAGGGGATTCTCTAAGTATTGCAAAAGCACGCTTTATGCGTTTGCAAAAACGTCTTTTTAGTAATCGTAAGCTCCATGAGGAATATTGTAAATTTATGTCTGATTACGAAAAACTTGGCCACATGATTAAAATTACTAAAGATGAATGTTTTTCTAATACTAATTCATTTGTTGAAACTACAGATGGGTTTGTTGATATTGGTACAATACCACCTCAATTTTTACTCCATCACGTTGTATTAAGGCAATCATCATTAACGACGAAATTACGGGTCGTATTTGATGCCAGTGTTTAGACTGGCACTGGAGTTTCAATTAATGATTGTCAATTGGTAGGATGTCAAGTCCAAGATAATTTACTTGACATTTTATTACGTGTCCGCACACATAAAGTAGCAGTATGTGGTGATATAAAAAACATGTTTCGCATGATTAATGTAAATTCTAATTTTAGAAGATTTCAGCACATTGTTTGGAGAAAAGAATAAAACCCTCTATATATTTTTCGTTTAAATACGCTTACCTACGCCACTGCGTCCGCCAGCTTTCTGGCTACTCGATGTCTCCTTTATCTTACTGAAATCAACAAAAACACATTTCCTGAAGCATCAGAGATAATATCGAAAAACTTTTATATGGATGATCTTTTTCCAACACCTCAATTAAAATGCCATTCGTCTAAAGAAAGAAGTATCTTCAATAACCACAAAAGTGGGGTTTGTTATAAAAAAATTTTAAAAAAAAAAAAAAATAATTTATTTTTTTCTAAAAAAAAAAGAAGAATAAACTAATGTTCTTTCTTGGAAAAAATGTCATAAAAAAAAAAAACACCTGGATTGAGAAAGAGAGAAAAATTGTTTATTTTTTAAAAAAAGATTAGATAAAAAGAAAGAATTTGGAAGAAAAAAAAAAAAATATCTAAGTTATGTAAAGAAATTATTCTTTAAAAAATTTTTCTTTTTTTTCAAATAAAATGAAAAAAAAAAAAAAAAAAAAAAATAAAAAAAATTGGTATGGAATATTAAAAATAAAAATTAAACGATTTGAAAGGAAAAAAAAAAAAAAAAAAATAAATTAATATATTAAAAAAAAAAAAAAAAAAATTTTTATAAATATCAACTGGTTTAAAAAAAAAATAATTTTTTTTTTTTTTGGTTCTTTTTTTTACTATGTCAAAATTATCAAAAAATTATTTTTTAAATTTCAATTTTATTTTAAAAACACAAAAAACCACCCCACTAAAATATACTTTTTACCAATTTGTTGTTTTAAACAAAAAAAATTTTTAAATGGAAAATAAAAAAAAATTAAAAAAAAATAATTTAAATTAAAAAAAAAAAAAAAAAAATATTGAGAAAACAATTTAAAAAAAAAATTAAAATCTCAATTAAAATCAAAATTCTTCTTTTTTATCCAGTTTCCCCAAAAATCTAATAAATTAAATAAAAAAAAATAAAAAAAATAAAAAAAAAAAAAAAATTGTTTTTAGTTAATATTTTAATTTTTAAATATGAAAAAGAGATGACAATTAAAAAAGTGAAAAAAAAAAAAAAATTAAAAAAATTAAAAATTCTGCTAATATTAATTTTTATAAATTAAAAATAAAAGAAATAATTGGTGGAAAAAAAAGTAAATATAATTAAATCTAATTAAAAAATAATTTTATTTTTAAAATTTTTGTTACGGTCAGTTGTTAGGAAAGTATGCCCCTCAGTGGAGAGTAGGGTGCGGGTTAGGAAAGTCAACGTTATTCCTAGAACCTATAGAAAAAAATTAAAAGGTAGGGCGCCAGGTTCGAGTAACGCTGGAGAGAAGAATCTGACCCAGAACCAAAGGTCAGCAGCTAACTGTCCGCAGCAGAATATACAGAAAAAGGGAAACAAATCACGAAAGAATTCGACATAAAGTCAGAGAAACCTTCACACAATATTTATTCACCCCAATACACAAACGAATTTGTGATAGTTCACAGCATTAAATAGACACAGATATATTACGAATACACACGAGCTAAAACGGGTAACGTACAGCATTAAACATTCAGGTAACACGAAAATGACTAGAGCTACATAGAATTACAAGTTAAAGTAAAGAGAATTACCCAAATATTTACCACTGCTACGCCACTGTCTCGTATATGCAATTGATATTTCGCGTACTGAAGGTACGCCTATGGTGAACTTAACCTAGAATGTGTCGATTTATGGTACTGAGTAACGTTACAGATTACATGAATTTAAGGAAGACGTGTAAGGGAAGTTTTAAGACTAATTCAGTCACCGCGAAGTTTAAACGATTGTTCACTTTGGCCTGTCGGGGAACGAGCTCGTACCGGAAAGTCAATGGAACTAAATGCGTTCGGCTTAATTAAGATTGAGGTTTAAATTCTTACACGACTTATACACCACGTAGGTATTAAATACTCTTATCTATAACTAGTTAACGTTCCAGGTATATTATGCAATTACACATTCGAGCGACAAATAATCCGCAATAAATTTTCTACGTTCGCGCCTGATAGTTGGTGTCAAGGGGTGACTTCTACTTGAGTGATAGGTCGACTGCAGGTTCACGCGCAATTAAAAAGATATTAAAACCTCTGACCTTCCACGCAGCAGTAGGAGTATTACTCTTGCTCTCAATGGTACTAACGGTTCGGAATGAGCCTCCACCGTGGTCTGCGAATCTGACGGAGTATTCGTGGGTAGCTATTTCGGCACAACGCCTCCAAAAGCCATGAGTAGACCCGCAATAGCCGTACAAGTTGACGAAGGAACAACCGGAAGAGAATATATTCGTAATAGGGAGACATAAACCACCCTCTCTAGAATAAACATAGGGATGTTAGCGATAGATAAACCCCGAGGGCAATCGTATACCTGATGTAAAGCGTCCCCTAGCCTGAAGAATGCAGGACGTGCTTATTGAACAGTTCACGTGGAGCACAACCTTTTAGCAAATTTTAAAAGCCACTTTATGCGGTATCATATATTTTACCTACAAAATAAAGTTTTTAAAACGTTGAAGGGTTTCAGAATCTCTTACCATCGGCCTGATTACCCCTTCAAGCGAGGAAATTTTCAGATGAGGGTATATCTTCTCCCTCGTGAACGGTTGATTCAGAACAAGCTTTCCGGAAGCGTTCAAATGCAGCGGACCAATCGTGGACAGTTTCAAGTTATCAACGCCGGAAACCAATACAAAGTAATGCCCGCGAAATTGGGTTAAGGAGTGTATACACAGGAGGAGCGTTTACACTTCGAACGTTACAAATTATTTCGAATTGTCGCAATTCAAATAAATTTGAAAATGTTGTCGTTGTAACTGAATTAAAATTTTTGCTAAAGACCCTAGTAAAATTGTGTCAAAAATCTTGTTTTAAAAATGAAATTAAATCTATTAAAGATGGAAATCTTGTGAAATCTCTACGTATTAGAGCACTTAATCCTTTTTTAGATGAAGATGAGTGTCTTCGAGTATGGGGTCGACTTTCTTTATCGTCTTTCTCTTTGAGAAAAGATATTCTTTAATACTACTTAAAGGTCATAAACTGACAGATTTACTAATAAAAAATTATTACATTGGATCACTTCATTGTGGAGCTCAGCATCTTCCTTCCTCTATTAAAACACGATTTTGGCCTATTGGAGGACTAAAGTTGCGTAAAAGGAATTATTAAGAATTGTACAAATTGCTTTAGAGTAAATCCGGGTATTCGGCATTCTTTAATGGCAGACTTACCCGGTAAGCGACTGAATTTAAATTATCCATTTTATAATGTTGGATTAGACTACACAGGTCCAATACTTATGAAAAATAGACAAACAAGAGAAGCTCGTAGTATAAAATAGTATATTATATATTCGTAACATAATGCCTAAAAGCACTCGTTCTTTCAAAACTCCCCGCTTCGCGGTTTGTTTTGACTTCTTTAAGAGTCACATTATGCAATTTTGCCCCAAAAGTCGCGATTAATTTACGAAAAGAAGTTTCAAATTTTTTCCAAATGGCTAAAAGAGAATAATGTATTAATAATATCTAAAAACATTATGTTGGCTTACTTCAGTTTGCTTACAAAACAATACAAGGCTTCGTCATTATGGTCGAAGTATTCCATGTTGCGAACTTGCATAAATGTATACAACAATGTCAACATTGCCAATTTCTGTAAATTAACAGCATTTTTAAAAAAAACTGCTCAAAAGGCTATGAACCAAAAAGTCCCAAATCTTAGACATTGACAATATTAACAATTTTATCGAACTCGCTGATGACAATATGTACCTGGCAATGAAGGTATAGCTATAGAATTGTACATTTTAAATATAATTTTCCTTATCTTCATAAGCTTTTTCCATTTTATACCATCCATTTCTTCTAGGTGGTACTCATTGTTGGATACAATGGTGCTTTGAGAAGAGATGAAATTACCAAAATGACAACAAAAGATGTCGTTTTAAAAGACGATGTTATTCTGATTAACATTCCAAAAACCAAAAATAATATTTCTTGACAGTTTGCAATTACCAATCCATTATGGATTAGTTTAATAAAAAAATATGTAAATGTGCGTCCAAATACAAAAAATGATAGGTTCTTCATGACATATAGAAATGGTTATTGCATAAATGCCTCGATAGGTATAAATAAAATCGGTCAAATGCCTAAAATTATTGCAAGTTTCTTAAAATTACCAAATGCAGATGCTTACACTGGCCATTGTTTCCGTAGAAGTAGTGTAACGGAACTAGCTGATCAAGGGGGAGATTTAATAACCATTAAGAGGCATGGAGGGTGGAAAAGTTCTACTGTAGTTGAAGGCTACATCGATACTTCTATAAAAAAGAAACTAGATGTAGCACAGATGTTGTCGAACTCTAGCCCTAATCCTCCAACTCCACGACTGATATTGGTTGAACAGGCTACTTGCTCCTCTTCTTATCCAGCGAATAAAGAGCCAATCGCTCAAATATCTAATGTTTCTTCTCTGGAAGTATCTAATAATGTTATTAATGTTCAAAATACTCCAGGAATTACAATTCATACTAAGGATTCAAGCAATGTCACTGTTAATGTGTATAATAATTGCACCATAAATAAATAACTCTATTTTTAAATTGTACCTACCTTTACAAATATGTTTCTAAACTTAATATTATTATTATTACACCTATTTTTTAATACGTTACTCATTACACTTATATAATAGGGGCCCCTTCTCGGAATAAAATGTATTTGGTTGAATAGAGAATAACAATAGCTGAGGTGTCACTTGACCGGCCCTGTCAGGGCAAATTTTGTTGTTGATGAATATCTCTTGTAAACATGAATTGGCTTCTCGTCCATATTGCAGTATTTTCTGACTATTCGAAAATAGGCCTGTCGGAGGCCCTTGGGCCCACCTGACCGAAATGTATGCATACAGCTGCATAAAGAATTAAAACTGCATTTATACCAGGAAACTAACAGCGTTAACTGAAGACGTGGAGCTGGACGTTCTAGGGTAACTAATGCAGAAGAAGATCGGTATGTAGCACGTTATGTACGTCGGAATCGACCTTAATAGTCTCATTTTTGAAAAGCTTATGCTCGATTCATTTCCAGTACCACAATACGGCGGAGACTTCCTGGAGCCAATTTGCGATCTAGGAAACCATTAAGATTTCCCAGACATATAACCGCTCGTCAACAGTGGGCACAGGAATACAGAGACTGTCTTTTAGCTCAGTGGCGAAGTACCCTTTTTTTCAGACGAGACCAGATTTGGTTTAGTTAGTTGAACCCATTATTTATCCTCTCCGAAATGAAATTTGATCCAATTTCATTTTCATAGATGACAATGCTAGGGCCATCGCACGGGAAGAGTACAAAATGCACAAGAGATTCAGAATATTCAAAGATTACCGTAGTCAGCAATTTTGCCAGACATGAATCCCATTGAGCATATGTGGGATTTCGTAGGACGAGCAATCTCAAACAGAATTAATCCTCCTATCACCTTCCAGGAACTCACAGTCGCGGCCCAAGAAGAATTAAACAACATTCCAATAGATACCCTTAACGCCCATATTGTTTCTATGTACAGGCGAGTTAACACCTTACTACAAATGCACTATTTTTTCGTTTGTATATTTTTTTCTTCTTCATTTAAATTTTTATTTTGTTTAATTTTTTTATTTAATAACCAATTTAAATGTACTTTATAATTCAATAGTTGCACAACTAATTGGAAGAAGAAAAAACTTACCTCAGAGTTAGTAATTCACTTCTTGACTTATAAATAATAGTATTTCATTTTGACAAACATAAGAGGGTCCAAGAATTTTGGCGATATGTGTATTATATTTGAACTTAACCACTACTATGTAATTTCAAAACTCTAATAAAACTCTATCTTCCTTAACTTCTAATCAAAACTCTTCGTGTTGCACTCTGTATGTATATGACGCAAAACAATCAAACAGAATTCGAAAGAAATCGGCAAAGTTAAAAACATTTAGACAGATCAAACTAAAAACTAATAATTAGTGCTAGTTTATGAGGAATGAGAGAAAGACGCGCAATCCAAACTCATATCTTTTCACTGAACCACCTTTTCTAGTACGACTTTGTGGCGTATGATGAAGCTCCATACGATAATGCTCGAAACGATGGCAACTGCGGTTCCCATTTATAATGTGTCTCTTTATACATAAATAAATATTAATGTATGTAATTCTTAAATCATTAATTTATTTCTACATTTGCGCTTATTGCAGGGAGAAACATGGATAAAAGCACCAAAGAATTTATCAACCGTTTTAACTCCCTTACTGGGACAACAATCGGCGAACGAAAGAAGAGTTATAACACTCACAGATTTATCAATACGCACTTTTTGATTGCTAATAATCCATTAGAAGAAAATTTTAAAATCGAAGTACTATGTCGGTTTAATAAATTTCAGGAATTGTTCGAAGTTTTGAAGAAAGAAAATAGCACATCGATCAAAAAAATTCTTAGAAACAAAGAATTTTTTACCATACATTTGTAAAAAACAATACAAATGAGTTAATAGAACTTTTTTCACAACTCTTTTTTTCCACTAAGTTGAAAATTTCGAACAGACTGGGAAAGCGCTTAAGAAACCCAAAACAGGCTGATGAGTATTTCGAGACTATTCTCAACAATTACGGTTTCAATTTTGCCTCTAAACTACTTCCGTATTGCAGTGTAGACTTGGTTTTAAAATGCATTTCCAAATATCCTGTTCAACTATCTTCAAAAGGATTATTGATACTGATCAAAAACTACTATTCATCTACTTCGGATATTAATCGGAGGCGATGAATTTCTATGAAGAAAGTTTCAGTAAACAATACGCGAATGTGTTTAAATTTTTATTAAACGACTGGCAGTTGTTACTTAAACTAGTAAAGAAATACGGTGCAGATTTTAAATTTGGTTCAAGAACTACTTACAAAATTTTGAAAACGCACGGAGACTCATTTTTCAAAAGCAACAGGGTGTTACAAAAAATTCTTAAAGACAAAACAATTGTTAGGGCATACCCCAACATGTATTATTTAAATTTCCCGGAATCGATTGACGAATTTCAAAATCTCAGTTACTGTTATTAAGAATCCAAGCCTTAGAAATGTTATCAACCAAAGAATTTTAAAGAAAGAAAGTTTCGTGCTCACATTCAATATAAAATTATATTATTCAACACAAAAATGCAATCATCGCAATATGTTAATTAGTGATTAAATCTAATTAGGTTTTTAATAAATCACAAGGCCTGAAAAAGCAGCCGTACAGGAGGCAAAACGTTGCCAGATATTATAACAGTGATTTAATTACCCCCAACCGTTTCTATAAGAAAAAATCACAAAAAAATAGTAACCAAAAGGAAAATACCCTTTCAAAAAAAAACAAAATTTTTCTTACTTTATTTTGTATCACAGAAAATTCATAATCGATTTGCTTATATTATTTGATAAAACTTTCGTTTTTTAATTGTAATGTTTATTTATGATAACTAAGTGTTGCAGGATGAAATTAATGTTTTGGTATAAATGGAGGTTTACATTTAAAAAAAATTTATTACATATAAACCTTCCACACGAAAGCAAGCATTATGAGGTACTTGATAATTGTTTTAATTTATTTGTGTTGTTGGTTTGAAAACAGCATGCAAGCAGGTGGTAATGGACGTAAGTGTTAAGCATTACATCCAAAACAAAGCATACAATTATTTCAATTAAAAATATTATTTTTAGATAGTTGTGACACATTAGGAATTAGTGTACCAAACACGGTGTGTTCCAATTGGTGCGTTTTCCCTTCCTCGGTGGGTTCCTGTAATAGCGGTTATAAGTGCTGTATTCTTGTAACCAAATAAACTAAAAGTCTGTATACTATTGGCGCGGAGTAATAAATCATAATTGCTTGAAATAATTTTTTATTTTCTTGTGAAAGCGGTACTTCTACGGTTAAGCAAAAACCAAGATATTCTAACCAAAATACGATCATTGTTGCCGCTCTTTCAGCATATCGACCCATCTAGGGTCTGAGAACAATAGTTAAATCTGTGTAAACACGTTGCCATCAGCCCAGGTACTGACAAAACGAGAATCATAGCCGTAGATGTGGGTATTATACCAAGATACAGAAATAATGGTATATAATACGTAAAAGTAAAATTTGTAATGTGATCTACGATAAATAAAATAAATAACATATAACCACATAATAATTCATGTTAAGGTAGATTTTACTATTATAATATATTTACCTACTAAAAATATGATTTTCCAAACGTACCAGGTACCTACGCCACTGCAATACGGGAGATTCGATAATTCTGACAGGTTTATTACTCCGCGCCAATAGTATACTGAGTATACTTGCATACATTACGCAAAGTACTGTGAAATGTAGGTACCTACAGCGTTGTTTTTTTTAAATATACTATTGAAACGATCTAATTACCTATATTTCAATCTTGGAGTAAAAGTTATCTGCTAAGATAATTAATCTCTGAACGATATCAGATTAATTTTTTGGTTAAGCAAGAGTAAATCTCTCACTAACATTATTTAATATTATGTGGTTAGGTGGTGTAATTCTGGACATGTTCTGAGTCCTTGTATGTTAACGCAATTGAAAACATCGTATCCGACGAACATGAAGCTGTGTATAATTAACATCAGAAATTGTTGTAATTGATAGTTATACTGGTTTTTGAGACATTCCCAGATCTAAACGTTGAATATGAACCACAACCTAGTGACAAGGGTCGGGATAAGCCTACCGGACGTCGTATTGTAGGCCTTATCCCATTTCTAAATTCTCTCAAGTCTTTACGACATGATGAATTTGCATACAGTTTTTTCAACATGAGTTTAGTTTCTGAAAGTAGATTTGGATTTAAAAGTGTTTTGACAATTGCGTGTGATGTTTGTGGCAAAAAAGAGTCAATTTCAACAGAAGGACAAAACTCTACCGATATAAATAAATCTGCCGTTTGTGGTTCTATAGCTATTGGGATCGGACATTCTCAATTGAATGAACTGTGTTCGTCAATAAATATTCCTCCAGTGTCTGCAAAATCTTATATCAAATATCAAAATGAAGTACACTCATGAAATTTAAAACTTGGACACCACAATTTCTGTAAACAAAAGTTTGCACATTGTGAAGCGGGCTTAAGGGTATCATTTACAATTCTAACAGCAGGTAGTCTCAGCAGGGGTTATCTTATAGAAGGACTGTAGAATGAATCATTACACTAAGCACGTTTTAGAAAATAGGTAATTTACGTTGCTTACTTAATTTTTTCTTTAAAGAATATATTTGAAGGTATCGCTAATTAAACACCATAGCTCGATTAATTATCGAATCAAAATTTTGTTTAGGAAATGTTTACAAAATAAAATTAGAAATAATTTTGATTTAAAAACGTCTACAAGCAATAACTTTTAAATTAAATCAAAAACTAAACATGGTTATTTGGGTTGACTGATTATTACTTATTTTTAAATAAATCTAACCTACTAATTATTGTAAGTTATTAAAAAAATCATTAAACTCTCTATTCATAATATTTAGTCCTTACAAAATGTATATTTTATGACGTTTCATTTTTTTCTGTAGTTAATATAAAAAGTGAAAATAAAAACTAAGGCAATTCTTATTGTCAACGTATATATTTAGTTTTTTGACAAGAATTTATTACATAATTATAATTAAGATACCAAGTTATAGTTTAAAATTAAATGAAAACTTTTTTTAAATAAAGGTATTACTATATAAATAAATATAAGAAATCAATAATGGGTGTGACCTCCATTATTATTGATACATTCTTGGAGGCGTCTGCTCATTGACGCTATCAAGGTATCAATATAATTAATATTAATCGTTTCCCATGCGGTATCAATGGCTGCAATTAGTGCATTACGGTTTACTGGTATAAAATTTGGCCCTTGTTGTCTTCGGATAACAGCAAGTATTCGAGCCCAAACATTTTCGATAATGTTAAAATCTGGGCTTTTGCTGGCCAGGGTAACAGTTAGTTCCAACAGATCCCAAACTATTTTTGGAGAAAGTATAGTGAAATAAGAATACTTACTTGTTGGAAAATATAATCTTCGTCTGGATAAAACACTTCGACTGAAGGTTTCATAATAGTTTCCAAAATATCTAAATACGCAGCAGAATCAAGACGTCCATCGATAGCCCAACAAACTCCTGGACCCCGCGCGCTAACCCAACCCCACACATTCACAGAAAAATAACCACTTCGTTTTTAGGACATATGTGATTATTTTCGTAACGAGTTCCTTCCATTCTAAAAACTTTTAGTGGTCCATCGTTGCGGCTATTGAACGTTTTTCGTCGCTAAAAATCACTCGATTCCAAAATTCCAAAGGTTCGTTCACATATCGCCTTGCAAATTCCAGACGACGTCTCATATTTTCGTCACTGAGAACTTCTTTCGCAGCAGCATTATACTTCTTTATTCCCATCTCCTTTAATCTTTTTGTGCAGTTATACGGCATCCGGGAAAATGTGTATCTGCTATAGCCCTGGAGTATGTAGCAAATGGTTGTTCTGTTACGTAATGAAACAACTCGAGATCTTGAGCACGTGTAGATACTTTAGGTCTACCACTTCCGATGGCTCTTTCCAAAGTGTGTTCAAGATTCCATTTTACTCGGTAATGCCCTACGGTGCTTTTTGGTATATCTAACATACGTGAAATTTCACGCACGCTACGGCCCGCCGCTAATTCCGAAACAATCCGCGCTTTCAAATCAGCACCGAGATGAGGTGGCATTTTCACAACACTTGAAATTTTAAACTAAAATGGAATTTACATTTCTTACTTTATTTATTGGTTCACACTACCCTTCTCAAACAGTAGGTAATTGTTTATTTATTACATACTTCTAATGACCAATGTAACAACCCTTAGAGCAATATGACTCAAAGGAAGTAAATTAAACAAGCAAGGATATTCTATTGTTATTGAAACTTATTCATAAAGTAAAAGCCATTTCCTTATAATGCTAATGGACAGGATTTTCTTTTAAGTATTAAGATTACAATAGAGGACTTTCGAAAATATCTAATTATAAATATTTACACTGCAATTGCGCTTTTCCTTAATAATTTCTTAGCAATAACATACACGTTCTTGGTTTTAAGTTGTCATAAATTTGATATGATATAAATTTGTGTTTCTAATATTACATCACAAACTAATCTTTATTCGCCAAAAAATTGTTGCTTAAGTTGTAAAGCTTCGTACACACCTGAACAACAAACCGAGCAACAAACATAACAACGAACCGAAAGTCAAACAGAACGACAAACGATCTTTTATGATTTCCACAATCCGAACAACAAACGGAACGTTTGTGCTGTTCCATAATTATTTTCAGTAGTTTTCAGTTCATATATATTTATTATTGAGAAGAGAAAATTGCGGAAAACAAGAAGATAGTGCCAACCAAATTTTTACGCACAAAGAAGAGTAAAAATTATAATTTACTTCGCTTTTTTTTATTTTGGAAATTTCCCGCCCAAATGATGCTAATAGGGACATCATTTTTTTCTTGCATTCTTAAACACTGATTAATTTAAAACATTTTTCTTCTGTCAACTCCATAATATTACCTAAAACACAACAAACCCACAAAAGGGAGGACAAAAAATAAATAATTTAATTCTCCCGCATAAGTTTGTTCGCCGTTTTGTTTAGATTCGTCCAAACCTGCAAACGCATTCGCGCGCATTTTCTTTGATGTCGGAGAAAAACCGACAAGTTGCGGGAACGCCGCAAACCGTTCGTGGAACAATCAGGACTTGCGAATCTGTTCTAAAATTCGTACGTAGCACCGTCCAAATTAATGTTCCGATTGCCGTTCGGTTCGTTGTTCTGTTTGTTCCTCGGTTTGTTGTTCAGGTGTGTACGAAGCTTTACAATAAGCATATTAATATGAACTATATCTTATGAAAGGAGAGTTATGTAACTATAATTAACGACTTAACGTTACGTTAGTAGATTCCATTTACTATTTACACATATTTTCTTGGAACATTCGATAATTAACTATCGGGATATGATACAAGCAAATAACTTGGAGCTGTTACCCTGGCCAGCAAAAAGCCCAGATTTTAACATTATCGAAAATGTTTGGGCTCGAATACTTGCTGTTATCCGAAGACAACAAGGGCCAAATTTTATACCAGTAAACCGTAATGCACTAATTGCAGCCATTGATACCGCATGGGAAACGATTAATATTAATTATATTGATACCTTGATAGCGTCAATGAGCAGACGCCTCCAAGAATGTATCAATAATAATGGAGGTCACACCCATTATTGATTTCTTATATTTATTTATATAGTAATACCTTTATTTAAAAAAAACGTTTTCATTTAATTTTAAACTATAACTTGGTATCTTAATTATAATTATGTAATAAATTCTTGTCAAAAACTAAATATATACGTTGACAATAAGAATTGCCTTAGTTTTTATTTTCACTTTTATATTAACTACAGAAAAAATGAAACGTCATAAAATATACATTTTGTAAGGACTAAATATTATGAATAGAGAGTTTAATGATTTTTTTTAATAACTTACAATAATTAGTAGGTTAGATTTATTTAAAAATAAGTAATAATCAGTCAACCCAAATAACCATGTTTAGTTTTTTGATTTAATTTAAAAGTTATTGCTTGTAGACGTTTTTTAAATCAAAATTATTTCTAATTTTATTTTGTAAACATTTCCTAAACAAAATTTTGATTCGATAATTAATCGAGCTATGGTGTTTAATTAGCGATACCTTCAAATATATTCTTTAAAGAAAAAAATTAAGTAAGCAACGTAAATTACCTATTTTCTAAAACGTGCTTAATGTAATGATTCATTCTACAGTCCTTCTATAAGATAACCCCTGCTGAGACTACCTGCTGTTAGAATTGTAAATGATACCCTTAAGCCCGCTTAACAATGTGCAAACTTTTGTTTACAGAAATTGTGGTGTCCAAGTTTTAAATTTCATGAGTGTACAAAGTACTATCAAAGAAGCGACATTGAATGAAATTTTGTCAGCTGGAGCTGAAGAGAATCGATTAGCTAAAGAAGCTGGAGATGTGGATATTAATGGCGTTCGGTTTGTTACTGTAGTCGTTGCCGGCGCATGGGCTAAAAGTTTATTATGATGCTTTTTCTGACGTGGCTTCTATTATTGGTGCCAGAACAAAAAAAGTTATTTATGTAGGTGTTAAAAATAAATATTGCACAATTTGTTAGAAATACAAAACTTATAACGACGTGCCTACACATAAATGTTCTAAGAACTGGTCTGGTACGTCCACATCAATGGAATCGGGAATAATATTAGAGGGTTTCAAATCTTCCATGGAGATGCACCATTTGCGGTATAAATATTTTATCAGAGATGGTGACAGCAACGTTGACAAAAAATTAAAAGATCATAAACTATATGGTCCAAACTATTATATACAAAAATAGAATGTAGAAACCATTTATTGCAAAATTATTGCCAAAAAATAAAAGAGTTAACAAATCGCCCAAAGCATAAGAAGAAGGAAAATGTTCCATTAACTGATAAAATAAAAAACTTAAGACAAGACACCAAGCAAAAACCTAAACATATATTTTGGGATCATCAAAACTGTAAAAAAAATGGCGTATATAATTATTTTTGTGAAGGTCCAAAACCAGGCGAATGTAATATTTACGAACAATTTCAACAATCCATTATTTTTGAAGAATTTTAAAATGTGGCGATGAGGGTTGCAAACAATTCATCAAGTCTCCTGTTCGATGTTGATAATAATACTGTGGAAAATTACAATTCAATTGTAAACAAGTTGGTTGGATAAAAAAGAGTGAACTTCAGCAGACACTGTTTTTATGAATCACGATGTAAAGCCTCTGTTATTAGCTTTAACAATCGTGGGCCATTTATGGATATTGTATAAAAGGGATTTTCAAACGGTGTAATAGGAAAACACAGAATGCAGTAAGTCTAAAAGGTAAGAAAAAAATTCACAACATTTCAAAAAGAACTGTAGAAATTTACAGTAAAGATGAAGATTATGGTGAAGTTTTGGACATGACAAATGATAAAAACGAATACGAATTAAAACTAGCTAAAAATAAATTTTTTATGGAGGTCAATCTTAAAGAAGTTTTTGAAAACACTATAGGACAATATTCAAACCCACCTTGGCTTGTGGCAAGCACAAAGATTAAACAGGTTAACCGCAAGCCATTTTGGTGCAATCTGTAAGATGCGAGAAAATACAAACACAAAAAGTTTTGTAAAAACAATTTTGCATAATAAAATTCCAATAAATGCAAAAGCTGTGCAATATGGAATTCTAAATGAATCCGAAGCGAGAAAGGAATTTATTCATAGAAGTGAATTATAAGTTAGAGACTCGGGACTTTTTATAGATAGTGAGTATCCCTTCCTAGGTGCATCTCCGGATGGACTAGTGGGAGTTAATGCCGTTTTAGAAATCAAGTGTCCTTATTCGGCCAAAGACCATACTGTAATTGAAGCTGTAGATAATAAAATAATTACTAATTGTGAAAAGGTAAACACAAAAATCGAATGTCAAATTAAATTGAAAAAGAAACACAATTACATGTATCAAGTGCAAAAGCAAATGCATATCGCTTACAAAAAATATTGTTACTTTGGCAATTCAATGTAATACAAAAATTAATCAAATTTTACTTAAATGCAGTGTTGCCTGAAATTGTTGATTCTCGCCAGTCTAGAAATATGCCGATTCGTAACGTACTTGTATTTGTAAATTTCTAGACATGAAACCGTTTTCACCTTGTATTATTTTACTTATTATCTTTTATTTTTATGCACTAATTTCCTAGTTATATAAACAGCATTTTTCTTTTGGTTGGAAGACCACACTGAGAACTATTTACTATAAAAGTAAAAAAGTTTGAGAGTTGGTAGTTGTTGGGCGTTGGGCGTAATCAAGGGTAAACAATCTTTTTAAAATATTTATTAGTTCCTAAAATTTTCACTTACATTTTGTGGGTCAACTAAAAGAAAAATTGCATTTACTAAATTAAATGTACTAATTAAATGAAAATAATTGTATGAAATTTGATACACGTTTCGTTTGTTGTGAATCGATTGTAAGGTTTTTTTGAATTTTATTATCTAATTTTGCAAAAGCATGTGTCTAGCTTATTGTGAATTAAAATCAGGTAAATAGTTTGTCAAGTAGCTACAGTAAACTGTGAATAACCCGTAATTTCACTATTGTCAAAACACAATGAGAGGCTTAAAGGATTAAGATTCGTCTTTAACACAGCAGTTTCGGTTGCCTGCACAATTTATTTTTTAATTTTTTGTTTAAAATTAAATGATCTTATTTTTCTATTTACGCAAATTGATATAACAGTAAAACATTTTTCACGATGAAGCGGTGTATGTATTGCTCTTAGATAACTTGTGTAAAAATCTCATTTTATTTGATTAAAGTGTGTAGAAATTATACAATAATAACACTTAACGGTTATTGTTAAAAAAGGGACGCCCCAATTAATTAAAGTGAAGAAACTTTCTATAGCGGGCAAGAGCATGACATAGTAAACAAATAAGCTATTGCGTCATGTTTTATATCCATTACCATCGCTTAAAAAACGTTAAAACAAATGACATATTATGCATTTACTTTACTTGGGGGTTAGTAGAGCCTTAAACAACACAAATTTACTCCGGCAAAATACAAACCTTTTGGGCAATTGTAAGTGAAAATATTTAATATTGACCACATTACATTTTTTTGTGGTACTGGGGTTTCCTTTTATACATTTATGACAAAGTATAGGGTACTTAGGTTTTGTATTGTAGAAGACGGTAATGGATCTAAATCACCTGCAAAAACGGGATTTATGGCAGATATATTGTAAATAGTTAGTAACGCTGTTTAGGATTACCTATATATTCATATTCGTAAGAATTATACGTTTGATTATTTTTCTATAAATTAAAATTTTGTTAAATCTTAAAACACGTTACTCTTATTAAGAATCCAAGGCTTAGAGATGTTATCAACTAAAGAATTTTAAAGAAAGAAAGTTTCGTGCTCACATTCAATATAAAATTATATTATTCAACACAAAAATGCAATTATTGCAATATGTTAACTAGTGATTAAATGTAATTACGTTTTTAATAAATCACAGGGCCTGAAAAAGTAGCGGTACAGGAGGCGAAACGTTGCCAGATATTATAACAGTGATTTAATTTTCTATAAGACAAAAAAATCACAAAAAATAGTAACCGAAAGAAAAATACGCTTTCAAAAAAAAACATAATATTTTTCTTACTTTATTTTGTATCATAGGAAATTCGTAATTGATTTACTTATATTATTTGATAAAAATTTGGTTTTTTAATTATAATGTTTGTTTATGATAACTAACTATTGCAGGATGTAATTAATGTTTCTGTATAAAAGGAGGTTTACATTCAAAAAAATGTATTACATATAAACCTTTCACAAGAAAGCACAGCATTATGAAGTACTTGGTAATTGTTTTAATATATTTGTGTTGTTCGTTTCAAAACAGCATGCAAGTAGGTGATAATGGACGTAAGTATTAATCATTACGTCTAAACAACAAATCATACAATTATTTCAATTAAAAATAATCTTCTATTTTTAGAAAGTTGTAACGCATTTGGAATTGGTGTACCAGGCACTGTGTGTTCCAATTGGTGCGTTTTCCCTTCCCCGGTGGGTTCCTGTAATAGCGGTAATAAGTGCTGTATTCTTGTATACAAATAAACTACTTGGATATATTACGCAAAGTACTGTGAAATGTAGGTACTTACAGCGTTTTTTTCAAATATACTATTGAAACGAACCAATTATACTTCAATCTTGGAGTAAAAGTTATCTGCTAATATAATTAATCTCTAAACGATATCAGATTATTTTTTGTTAAGCAAGAGTAAATCTCTCACTAACATTATTTAATATCATGTGGTTAGGTGGTGTAATTCTCGATACGCCCTGAGACCTTGTATGTTAACGCAATTGAAAATATTGTATCCGACGAACATGAAGCTGTGCATAATTAACATCATAAATTGTTCTAATTGATAGTTATACAGGTATTTAAAATTACTTTTTAATGTTTGTTCAAAAATCGTGTTCTGTCGACTCTGGTAAAGAGAAGCATCTCCGATTGAGTAAGGTCCTGTCCATGTGATAAAGCAGAACCACCATTCTTTTTAGCTTTTCAGGCAAAGTAGTACTAACCTGACCTCCCTTTCAATGACAAGATGGAGAAGGGTCAACCCCAAAAGATGCTGAAACGGAAACCAACGACGGAGTCTCTTAGCCTTGCTTCAACCCTTCCAATTCTCAGAATCTGACAATTGGGGAATCAACATGTTCGCTTCCAATTCACGGAAAATTGAGTAGTGCAAGGCGTTGTCGGAAGCTGCTACAATGTCTAGGAAAGCACAAATGGTAGTTTTCTTTTACTTTAGTGAAGTGCTTAACCTGCGCAGACAGGGCAGTTTCTTTAGATCTGCCTACCCTGCTGTACGCTTGCTGATCCCGGTGTAGTAGAGACCTAAAGAGCGTTG
Source organism: Abscondita cerata (assembly GCA_030710515.1). Classification (NCBI taxonomy): domain Eukaryota; kingdom Metazoa; phylum Arthropoda; class Insecta; order Coleoptera; family Lampyridae; genus Abscondita; species Abscondita cerata. Next base: position 184,910 of record JALBCR010004268.1, read on the forward strand.
TTTGTTCTGATGTCCTCCATTTTCTCCAGTTTCTTGAGCAGAAAAGACGAGACTCATAGACCAATAGACCTTAAGGTCGATGATGTCTTTCTTCCTGGCCTATGCTATAAATACCACCCTTTTTCATGTCTTGTATATATCCCATGGCAGATAGAGAGGAAAGATTAATCCAAGCCAGGGACTTTGTACGGGTTTAGAGAGCTTATTGCTCATGAGAGCCAAATTGGGTTACAGATGATGGTATTCACCTTCTAATCCACTGTGGCTGGACGACCTCCTACACACCAGTGTACAAAACGAAAAGATGTCTGTTCTCCGCATCTTCTGTGGCGCAAGTGTAACAGTACATGTTTAGGTACGCTTCAATGTATTTTGTATTATCCTGTATATATAATTATGTTATTGCGTGTCGGAAGAAGTGATTATGCGCATGAAAAAAGGTAGTTGCGCATAAGCCCTAAGGATAGCGCCAGAGATACAGTAATAGTGGGTAGGACGAAGGATCGTTCAGAATTTTGTAATTGAATTTTTTGATAATCCGGATTTTCTATAATTCAAAAATGTAGATAAAGTAAAGTCAATACGTTCGCAAATGATTCGAGTGGGGAAGGAATTAAGTCATAAATAGACTTTAAACAGTTACCTTAAAGTTATTGTATTTCTGTTTTTTACGAGTCACACTTTAAACCATCATGCCGGAACACAAATGTGCATTTATCAATTGTGGAAGAAGTGAACGTAATTTTCCGGAATGAGTGCTTCATCGTTTTCCAAAAGATGTTGAACGACGAAGAAAATGGATTCTCAGATCCGATAAGTTTCTTTTAAATCATATAGTACTCAATAGTATCATCATGTATCATTATATCTAGTATCAATAGCAATCTTTAAACGTTTACCCTGCGAAACTCTCCGTTCATCCTACTAACGTACAAACTGTTTCTCTTTCATTCATCACTTAACTACACGCGTGTTAAAAAAATTCAAAAACCATCTAAAAGACGTCAAAAAAAATTTTACATTTATTGCGTCAATTTTGTAAATTCTGCATGTTTACAATTGTTGCGTTCGCTTATTTTTATTTATTAATTCACCTTCTCGCGAACAGAGGGAATACCATTTTACTTTTTCGGTTTTGAACTTATCAACGTTCAAGGTTCATAAGAATGATATTTTTATTTTTGATTATTGGAAAAGGGACAGATACATATTGCATTCTTTTGGTAGAAAACGCGTTGTTTGTCCAATCATAAATCTTGTCTGATTAAGCAAATTATATAATTTTATTATAATTTAATAGTATAAATATTCAGTGGGTGTGTTCTTGAAGTATTTCCTTTTCCTTCAAACCTTCCTTCTTTTCCATCCTTCAAGAAACATTCGCCGAGATTGCTGAATTTGGTAAGTTATTATTTTTTATTTTTTCCAATAGTATTTATTTGAAATACCAGCAGCGGAAACAACAATATTCTTTTGTTATTTTTATTTACATAAAAAAGATGTTTTTAATTTTATTCATTTCTTATTGATTTAGAAGTAAAAATTTTAGTTTGCCACTAGGGAAGCAATAATCGTAGGACATTTTCTACTTTAGGAATAAATAAAGAACAACCCTATTTTTTCATAATGGAAAACAAGGTTTTTTGCATATATGATGTTCCTCATTTGTTTAAAAGTTTACGAAACGGGCTATATAATCCCAATAACAAAGTGTATTCATTTCAAGATGTAATTAAAACATACGAAATTGATTCATCAAGATCAATGGTAAAAATAACACCTAGTCATTTAAATTCCAACCCAATTCAAAATTTAAGCTGCAAATTAGCATTACAAATTATTAGTAAACGAGTGTCTGCAGCAATGCGCACGGCAATTCTCACAAATGAATTACGAGGATATATTGAAAAATTCTTAGCCTACTATAGAACCAAACAAAATTTCAATGTCAAAATATTTTATTACTCAACATATTCTCCTCTTAATTAGAAACATTTATTACAACGAACCTGCAACGTCTCTAGACCTTTCAAAAAAAATGTTTATTTTTGCTCTGCAAACCAGACCTCCACAGCTTCTATTACCTCCTTGTTGGAAGAAAATTTACGACCTTTTAAACTTTTTTTCAGTTGAGGAAAGAGGTGATAGTCGGACGAAGCCAAATCGGGTGAATAAGGGGGTGTTCTAGTAATTCAAACCCTAAATTACGAATTTTTTGCATGGCAACATGAGATTTGTGTGCAGGGGCGTTGTCCTGCAAAAACAAAACACCTTTGGATATCTTTCCGCGTCTTTTCTCTTTAATATTTTCCCGTAGAGTGGTCAGTAATGTCGAATAGTAATCTCCAGTTATTGTTCTACCCTTATCCAAAAATCAATCATGATTACTCCATGGCAATCCCAAAAAACTGAAGCAAGAACTTTTCCAGCAGATTTTGGACACGAAACTTCTTAAGTCTTGGAGAATCAGAGTGTCGCCATTCCATCGATTGTTGCTTTGTTTCTGGATCGTAGAAATGTACCCAAGTCTTATCCATAGTAACAATTCGGTTTAAGAAATCTACATCGTTTTCAAATTGAGCACAGATCGAACGCGATGCTTCTACTCTTGCACGCTTTTAGTCAACATTCAAACATTTGAGGATCCATTTTGCAGCAATAGAAAGAGTCCAAAATAAATTTTTGAAACTGTATGGATATAAATTAAGGATACCTCATAACGATACAAATTATTCTAATATACGTAAACAGATTAAGTTACCAAAACTAAACAATAGATTAGATTATCATGACTTGATATTTTTGTACAGAATTATAAACAATGTTATTATTTGTCCGAGTTTACTTAGTTTAATTGATTTTAATGTTCCTGGTAGTTCAGTAGTACTTCGTATTCAAAACCTATTTAGAATTCCAATTCATAAGACAAATTTCGGATATAACAAATTAATGTCAAGAATACTAAGATTGGGTAATAATATCAACAATAAGAATAAAGACAAAGATGTTTTTAGTAAACCACTTAATGCATTTAAGAAAATTTGCAATGACCATATTTTTGAATTCATATAATAATTTTGTAATATATTAATCGAATGTAACCGTCATAAGTACAAAATAAGTATTGTAAAAGGTGTTATACCGTAAATTAATAAATAAATAAATAAATAAATAAATAAATTTTTCTCATGTCTAAATTGACGTGAACCATATGATAAACGCGTTCGTATGAAATATTCAGTGCTTCAGATATCCGTTTTAGCCCAATTCGACGGTCTGATAAAATCATGTCATGAACTGCATCGATATTTTCGGAGACTGACACAGAAACAGGCCTTCCCGATCGCTCATCATTTTCAATGGAAAATTTACCTCTTTTGAAGCTTGCATTTCAATTTTTGACGGTCTCATACGAAGGACATTGATCACCAAGAGTATTAAGCATATCTTCGTAAATCTGCTTACCTCTTAACCCTTACACCATTCACACTCGTTACAATTAACTGTTGGCATTTCTTAGTCTTTTTTTTATTTTTCCATTTACTATTATACCTCCCTTCTCTCCTATCCATGCATTAAAGTAGCCTCCTAATATTAGTTTTCTACTGAAGATCCTAACAATCTGTAACTACTAACTAGAGCAAAACAGAACATTTTTAGTCTAGCATTTTATAATATAGTAAATTTTTACATGGTGCCAAAACCCGGGAAGTTGTAAACTTCATCTTGGATAAAATTAAACTGTCAGTTTAAAATCAAATAAAAAGTTAAACGAGCGGTCTAACTTTGGGAACCCGCCGAAGAGGTACATGTTCGAGAACATACCAGCTCCTGTCAATCTCCAATCCAAGAGGAGAGGGTTTTCTGCAGCCAGCAAAGCATCCAGGATTGATCGTGACAAAGAACTCCTCCAGTTAACTGAAAGGAAAGAAAAACAAAAACTGGAAGCGGATAAGTTAAAGTCGAAACTCATATCATTGTCTGTGATCAATAAAATGAATCCCTCATGTTTAACCGAAGAGCAGAAGCATGAGCAAACTGCTTTAGAGCTACAGATAATTGAATTTGAAAAAAAAATTTGGTGACGCTGTGGCTCAAGTGAGATACGAAAATAACGTTCGTGAGGCCAAGGAAACCAGTGTACGAAATCGCTACAATGTAGAGCTAAAAAAGGTGGACTCCGAAGATGAAGTTGAATCTATTAAAAGTGGTGTAGGGAACTCAGCTGACATTAGAATATGGGCTTAAAATATAAGTGTAGACGGCGATCAACAGCCACTACCACCAAGCAACTTATTCGGAAGGACTTTCCGCTTATCCTCTCCCTTGCCATCTGAAACATACACCAACAACAACTTTTCGACAGGGACTTACCAAATTTTGATGGTAATGCAGGTGACAGGGAGAACTTCTCAGCAGAGTATTTTTGACCTACAAGAAAATACGAGTACGAACCGAGTAAAAATTTGACAAGAATGAGGAAAACCTTGAAGGGAGACCCACTAGCCGCAGTACGTCACCTTTTCGGAAACGAAGCCAACTTTCCAAAAATTCTGTTTACACTAAAGCAGAGATTTGGTAGACCCGAGTTTGTACTGGAGTACCTGGTAGAAAAGGCAAAAGCAACAGCAGCGACAGATGTTAATAAGCCGGAGTCTTTAGTAAAGTTTGGAACCAGCATCGACGTTCTCATCACAAACATATGCGCATACAACAAAATGGATTTTCTACATAATAGGCAGCTAGTAACTGAGCTAGTGGGTAAACTCCCAATGCCACTCCGCACCCAGTGGTATGAGTGGATATCAGATAAAAAAGATAGAAAGCATAACTTGTAACAGTTTGGATTTTGGATAAATAAGAAAGTCGACGCTGCTATTCTGGTCATCAAACCTAAAGTTGATATACCTTCATCTCATGAGAAGCACAAATCGTCTCAATAACGTCGCAGACGGGGGACGGTTAGATCACAATTCACCTCAAGTAGAGATGAAGATAAGAAAACAGAAATAGGCTGCTTTAGATGTGGAAAGAAGAAAAACCTACTAAAGTCTTGTTGAGAGATCTAGAAAAAGTCGGTAATGGAAATGAAAATTGTTGGATGCTTGCTATAATGGTTCTAGCTCCTACGGGCTGAAAACTGTGTTTACTGTTCCTCAACTTGGAATCAAACCATACTCTATCGACGTTGTTAAAATAAAGCAGATATAGCCTCATCTACTAAAAATAAAGGGTGAATCACTGTGCAAGGCTACTCCAACAATCTTAATCGGAAATGACCAGGGCTCACCCATGGCTCACAAGGAGGTACTGTAAGGAACACTAAACGCACGGGATGCGACACGTTGTAAATTAGGCTGGGTAATTGTGGGACGAACCTCAACTGGAAATAGCGGATTTATCTCTCTTCTTGGGGGATTGATTGGTACTTTTTTCTAAGGTGCTTTTCCCAAAAAAAAAATAAATTTTCAAGTAATTTGTAATTTTGTCATGGTTTCGCAGATTTCGTTGTCAAGGTTATTTACATAACTACAGAAATATTTGCCTTTTAAACATTTTAGTCACAAGTGAATATTAGCCTATTTTAGTCACTACAATTAGTGACTAAAATGCATCATAAACTGGTGGTGTGAGATAAAAAATATTATTTCCGTGAAGTCGCCTGTACTTAAAAATAGGTACTTGTATTAATTATGTTATTTTTTTTTATAAATGGCTTTCAACAGAATTTGTGAACAGAAAAAAAAATATATTTCCTTGTGTGGCACCACAGAAATGACAATAATGTGCATACACAAAAAAAAATGCTAACAAACAAGTATTAATTATGTACAGTGTAGATAAAGTTCTATTCTACAAACTGTCGAGTGCGCAAGTTGAATAGTAAGATAAGTAAACTGAATTTGTACTTTTTTATGTGTGTATAATTTTTTAAATTTTAGCGATGTTGAGATTTATGCGGTAAAGGGCGTCGAGCAAGCTTGTCCGAGTCTTTAGTGTTGAGGTGCAAATCAAAGAAAAGTCCCGGATAGTGCAATAACCTCACTTCCACGCGCAAAATATCTGACGTCGTCGTCAGATGAAATCTCGCGATACTACTTGCGTTCACGTTACAACAAACTTTATAGGTAACTATTTTTATTATTTACAATAGCAAGCAAAAAATAAATTGTAATGGTGTACCACACGTATTTCTTTTCGACACGTATTTACAATTATTACCTAAGTACATTAGAAACAAAAAAAAAATGAAAGGGAGAAAAAAACCGATTCAATGGTGTATGACACAATAAACTTTATGTTTTCGATGATGATGATGGACGTCAACAAAAATAATAAATCGCCAAATATAATTATTCCCATAAACTAAACAAAATACGCGTTTTGGGGTCTTTACACACGCACAATCAAATAATTTTTACACGCACAATCAAATGTTCCAGTCACTCTTGATTGTAGGTCCGACGTTTAAAATAAATAGACTTAATAACTTACAGTTGCGGACGTTGTGATACTCTATTTTTTTGTAGTGACCCCGGACATCTGGCCGAGATCGGAAAGTCAAGAAAATAATCGCTCCTGGACAGGTAGCGCACCAAGTTGTGGGTGTGAGAAGCAGCTAGCGAGAGAATCGGGTGAGTAGAAATGGTTTTAAAATGGAAATTAACGTTTGATTGAAAATAATAAAGATCTTACCTTCCAGGTGTTAGTGAAGCTGATAAAGAGATTATCTATCCGTGCTGGACGTAAATCCATCAAACGATGAGTTGATCGAAATAACTTTTTGATTACAACACCATAATAAATTCCAATCAAATTAGTGAATACAAACAAGATCCAATATAAAATTGATATTTTAATTACATTTGTAATTCACTGCACCAGCACAATGGATATTACAATAATAGAAATCAAAACGTCAAAACCGCATTTTCGAACACAAAAATCTACATTTATCAATGCCCCTTTGAGATAAATCTGACCTTTATATACGTCGACACGGGGAATTTAAATTCATCGTGTAAACAATTAGGCAACCCAAGTCATACACACATACAAACATTCACATAATATCCTAATGTAATAAGAAATAAAGTTTTGTATTGAAAACTCGAAAATAAAATTGTAACAACTCTCCCTTACAAAAAAAGTTTTGTTCCACTATAATCATATCAGATCAGGTTGTCAACAAAAATCATCTTAAGACATATCTAAATCGGGTGGTTCTTCTTTAAATCTCGTATATGCCACAATCCTTTACTAACACGATTGTCATCCATCAATTCGTAAGATACTGAAGAAAGCTTCTTTCTAATGATAAATGGTCCTATATAACGTGGTGCGAATTTTGATGTAAAGTTCTTTGCAGCATCTGAAAGAGCAAAATTTCTTCGGTACACCCTATCTCCTACCACAAACTCGGTTTGTCTACGACGTAAATCATAACGCGATTTGGCTCTATTGTGCGCGATTTCTAAACGTTTCTTGATATCTACAAACAACTTTTTAAATTCTTCTTCACGCTGAGTTGGTACTCTAGCTTCTTCAATTGGTGAGATTTTGGTATGATGGCGGTCCCCAAAAGAACATGCTCTCTTCCGAAATTCGCAAAGTATGGCGTAACTCCTATGGTTTCATGAACTGAAGTCCTTAATGCACAAGCAACTCTAGGTAAATACTGATCCCATTTTTTGTGGTTTTCGGACACATACGCGGTTAACATAGCCTTAACGTCTCTGTTAACCCTTTCTACAGGGTTAGCTTGGGCATGGTATAACGGCGTAAACTGTATGTGGACTTTAAACTCTTTACAAATTTCTCGGAACTCTTTTGACCGGAACTGTGTTCCATTATCGCAAATTACTCTATGGGGAGTGCCATAAACTAAAAATATCTGATCCCGAATAACGTCTACTATCGCAGAAGCAGTACCCGTTCGTAAAGGAACAAGTACAACATATTTAGTGAAATAATCAGAGATTGCCAAAATCAATGTGTAACCTTTTGCTGAACGAGGCAAAGGTCCACACAAATCAATACTAATCATTTCCCACGGTCTCGATATCGTAAGATGCTTTCCTAAAAGTCCTGCTGGAGCTCTTTGATCCGATTTAGTTTGAGCACAAAGTTTGCACGATCGTACATATTTAGTCGTATCGGTTTTCATCTTAGGCCAATAGTATTGGGCTTGCAATCTCTTAAATGTTTTGAACATACCGGCGTGACAACCTTCAGTGGAGTTATGTGATTGTACTATTATGGTCTTTCGCCGTTCTTTCGGTACTACAATTTTCCAAGAATCACTTTCATCACGAAGACCCGGATAAGAAACTTTAACATACTTGAACAACTTGCCGTTCTCAATACGCCAATGGGGGTGATGTAATGGATTCTGCTTTACTTTAGTTATCATTTTCTTATACCAGGCATCCTGTATGTTGGTATTTGTTGTGTCTTCAACGACCGATATTTCAGTGACAGTACGTGATAATAGATCAGGAACAACGTGATCTTTTCCTTTACGATGACACACTTCAAAATCGTATTGCTGTAGGCGCAAAACCCAACGAGCTAACCTGCCAGTAGGTTCTTTAAGATTATGCAACCAAAGTAATGAATAGTGGTCAGTAATAACCTTGAAATGATAACCTTCTAAATAGGGTCGAAGTTTCTCTACCGCAAAAATAACCGCCAAACATTCACGCTCGGTAGTCGAATATTTCTTTTCAGCAGCACTCAACGAACGACTGAGATAACAGATCACATGTTCTCCGTCCTCATCTTCCTGTGATAGAACAGCACCTAATCCGAAAGCTGAAGCATCTGTTTGTACTGTAAATGGTAGATTGAAATTGGGACAACTCAATACAGGAGCCGAAACAAGATAATTTTTTACCTTCTGAAAAGCTTCCTCACAAAAACTTGACCAATTCCAAGCTTTGTTTTTGTGCAACAATGACGTTAACGGAGCAATTAATGATGCGAACCCAGGTATAAAACGGCGATACCAAGATGCTGTTCCTATCAATCGCCTGACTTCTGTAGTATTCCGAGGTGTTGGAATTTCAATTATGGCCTTAACTTTTTCGGGGTCTACATGTAACCCCAGTTGATCCACCACAAACCCTAAATACCGTAACTCGGGACGACACAGTTGACATTTTTCTTTAGATAACGTTAGACCTGCTTTCAAGAGCCGATCTAAACACTTCTCCAACACGACAAGATGAGTTTCAAAAGTCTCAGTCACAATAATAACGTCATCCAAATAAACGAAGACATGCGGTTCTAGTTCTGGCCCTAACACTCGATCTATCAATCTCTGCCATGTTGCAGGGCTGTTCGCTAAACCAAACGGCATTCTCTTAAATTGAAATAGTCCTCTTCCAGGAATTCCGAAAGCGGTGTAAGGTCTCGAACTTTCTTCAACTTTGACTTGCCAATATGCCGATTTTACATCTAAGGAGGTAAGATATTTTGCATTCCTGAGTTGATCTAAGATTGTGGAGACGAATGGAATGGGGTAAGCATCTTTGTGACAGACCTTATTCAATTGCCGGTAGTCGACACATAAACGATATGTTCCATCTTTCTTGGGTATCATCAAAACAGGACTAGACCAACCTGATGACGAGGGTTCGATAATGTCGTTATTTAACATGATGTTTATTTCTTCATCAATCTTCGATTGCATAGCTGGTGAAACTCTGTATGCTCGTTGTTTAATTGGGGCAGCAGTGGTGATAATGCGATGTTCAACTAGATTCGTACAACCAATGTTGTTTCCCATTTGACTAAAATATTTATCGGCCAAGCATTCCAATTGAGTTTGTTGTTCGGGTGACAATGTCGCTTTGGCCACTACAGCACTAATTTCAGGCAACGCTGCATCTTTGGAAAATGTCCAACAATTTCTTCTTAAGTCTGGAATTATTCCCATGGTTCTCCAAAAATCAATACCCAATATTAGCGGGTGATTTAACTCTGGTACAATCAACATAGTGAGCATTCGAACTTGACCTTCAAGCTGTAATGGTAACGTGACTGATCCTACTACGGTACAAGTTTGACTGTTGGCTACTACACACGAAGATATTGATGATTTGGTTATTTTTATACCTAGTTTATCGAGAAGTTTCCATCCAATAGAACCTAATATTGTACGAGTGGCTCCAGTGTCTAACAAACCTCTAATTTCAATGCCTAAAATATTAACTGTCAAATATGGCCTCAAGTCGTCTTCACAATGTGTAAAAATGTAATTTAGAATAGGAGTCATATATTCATAGTTATCTTGATTATTTTCCGAAAAGATTTTGACCGATGAAAGAGATTTTGGTGAGTACAATTCTCGGCCACTTATTGCACTCTGCGACCGTTTCCCGTACATTTGAAACAGCTACGTATAGTAACTCCAGGGTGACCGCATCCATAACAGTGGGTGGTTTTGGGAGATGTGCAGACATTCGCTCGGTGACCGGTTTTTCGACAATTCCAACAAGTAATAGCTTGTGTAGGTTGGACGGGTGATACCATATTAGTATTAGCCGCAGTATTCCTGGACGATGCGGACAGGTCATCAAAATCTATCAATGATGGAGACGATTCATGGAACTCATTGACTTCAAAACGCACTTTACGTTTTGCCAAGCTAAATCTGGTTCCAGCATTTGCGACCAATTTGTTGGAGGGGTTTAAATTTCTCCGCATTAATTTTTGCATCTTCTAAGGATCGACATAGTCGTACTAAATCGCTCACAGACGTAATAGGATGGATCGCTAACTGTTGACTATAATAAGGTTGAAGATTTTTCTTAATAATTGCCAAACGGGTAATTTCTGATGGCATTTTCGGCAAACGTGCAAACAAATTCTCCATGATCGATATAAAATTATTACTCTTTCCTGTGGATGTTGAGTTCTACTCCTAATTTCATCCCACAAAGATGTTTCATAATCTGTAGGCAAAAAAATTGCTTTTAAATTATCAACTAAATCGTCCCAACTTTTAATAAAACGATGATGGGCTCGGTACCATTGTAAAGCACTACCAGTAAAAATTTCAGCTGCAGATTTTAGTAACTGATTCTTCGAAATTCCTCGCGATTCTCGTAACTCTTCTAAACGAATTAAAAACGAAGACAAACTGGTAGTTTCGCCATCATAAGTTAAATTCCATTTGTATATGGGAACAAATTTTTGGACGGGACTGTACGTATCAAGTTCAGGAGGATGATTAATGGCGTATTGTTTCTTTTCTGGTTGATTTGGAAATAAGTTAATGGCACTAAGGTGACCAGACAAATCAATATTTGGATTCAACACAACTTTCTCAGTAACTAAATTAGGATGTTTAATAGGACTTAAATTAACTTGCGCTACTACAGCTCTTGTGGACACCTCATGATCAATAAGCTGCGCTACAGGCGGTTCACGTGAACGTCCTGGAGATGATGCACGAGTTTGAACTCTGGAAGAACTTGGGATATTAGGGAGTCCAACAATGACTGACCGGTATGTACAACTTCCTTCTTAGATTCAACTTTATTCGTGAGTTCTAGAGCTTGGAATAAATTTTTCAATACGTCACAGAAATGCTCAATTTTCTTCAGTTCCTCAGGATCTTGAGCAACTATCCTTTGCAAACGCTGTTCGACATGAAGCAGTCTCGTCTTTATTCGCTTGGTTTCATTTGCCATGTTTTCCATATCGAAATCTTGAATTGCACCACTAAGCTCTTCTAATTTTAAGCTACAAATTACCAGTTCTTTCTCGGTTTCAAATCTTACTCCGACCGGTGTCGATCGATCTCCTTGAGCTTCCTCATACAATGCATCACGTAGAAGTGCTCTTTTCTCAGCAACAGTCCTACCAGTTGCACGACCTCTAACTAATAGTTCATACGATAACTCATCACTCAATAAACGATTTACATCCATGGCGAAAGTTCAAACACGCAACAAAAATTAAACAAACAAAAAAAATTGACTTCCAAAAAAAAAGAAGAGAAAAAAAAAAAAGAGAGAGGAGGGTATATGCCCTTCAAGACCCTTCAGTGCCCTTCGGTCGTGCCCCACGTTGGGCGCCAAAAGTGCGACCTCTCGGTTGCAAATTGAACCTCTGTAAAATTAGGTAGAGTAAGATGGCCAAAATAAAGGAATCCAGAGCAAAAAAAAAGATTATTCCTTAAGAGGTTGCCGCTAACTCAACGGTGTTTGGGTGGGTACGTAGTGTCAATTATTTTGTTTTTACCAGGGCGCCAAATCCTTTCCCACAGACAACCTATATGCTCGTCTTGGTCTTGGATTAGAGATCCAGCATAAAACTCTACAATAATTATATAAAGGTTTTGTTACCGAATAAATGATGCACAAAAAAAAAATATATAAAAGAAGGAAAAGAAAAAGAGAAGAAAAAAATATATTTCCTTGTGTGGCACCACAGAAATGACAATAATGTGCATCACAAAAAAAAATGCTAACAAACAAGTATTAATTATGTACAGTGTAGATAAAGTTCTATTCTATAAACTGTCGAGTGCGCAAGTTGAATAGTAAGATAAGTAAACTGAATTTGTACTTTTTATGTGTGTATAATTTTAAAATTTTAGCGATGTTGAGATTTATGCGGTAAAGGGCGTCGAGCAAGCTTGTCCGAGTCTTTAGTGTTGAGGTGCAAATCAAAGAAAAATCCCGGATAGTGCAATAACCTCACTTCCACGCGCAAAATATCTGACGTCGTCGTCAGATGAAATCTCGCGATACTACTTGCGTTCACGTTACAACAAACTTTATAGGTAACTATTTTTATTATTTACAATAGCAAGCAAAAATAAATTGTAATGGTGTACCACACGTATTTCTTTTCGACACGTATTTACAATTATTACCTAAGTACATTAGAAACAAAAAAAAATGAAAGGGAAAAAAAACCGATTCAATGGTGTATGACACAATAAACTTTATGTTTTCGATGATGATGATGGACGTCAACAAAAATAATAAATCGCCAAATATAATTATTCCCATAAACTAAACAAAATACGCGTTTTGGGGTCTTTACACACGCACAATCAAATAATTTTTACACGCACAATCAAATGTTCCAGTCACTCTTGATTGTAGGTCCGACGTTTAAAATAAATAGATTTAATAACTTACAGTTGCGGACGTTGTGATACTCTATTTTTTTGTAGTGACCCCGGACATCTGGCCGAGATCGGAAAGTCAAGAAAATAATCGCTCCTGGACAGGTAGCGCACCAAGTTGTGGGTGTGAGAAGCAGCTAGCGAGAGAATCGGGTGAGTAGAAATGGTTTTAAAATGGAAATTAACGTTTGATTGAAAATAATAAAGATCTTACCTTCCAGGTGTTAGTGAAGCTGATAAAGAGATTATCTATCCGTGCTGGACGTAAATCCATCAAACGATGAGTTGATCGAAATAACTTTTTGATTACAACACCATAATAAATTCCAATCAAATTAGTGAATACAAACAAGATCCAATATAAAATTGATATTTTAATTACATTTGTAATTCACTGCACCAGCACAATGGATATTACAATAATAGAAATCAAAACGTCAAAACCGCATTTTCGAACACAAAAATCTACATTTATCAATGCCCCTTTGAGATAAATCTGACCTTTATATACGTCGACACGGGGAATTTAAATTCATCGTGTAAACAATTAGGCAACCCAAGTCATACACACATACAAACATTCACATAATATCCTAATGTAATAAGAAATAAAGTTTTGTATTGAAAACTCGAAAATAAAATTGTAACAACTCTCCCCTTACAAAAAAGTTTTGTTCCACTATAATCATATCAGATCAGGTTGTCAACAAAAATCATCTTAAGACATATCTAAATCGGGTGGTTCTTCTTTTAAATCTCGTATATGCCACAATCCTTTACTAACACGATTGTCATCCATCAATTCGTAAGATACTGAAGAAAGCTTCTTTCTAATGATAAATGGTCCTATATAACGTGGTGCGAATTTTGATGTAAAGTTCTTTGCAGCATCTGAAAGAGCAAAATTTCTTCGGTACACCCTATCTCCTACCACAAACTCGGTTTGTCTACGACGTAAATCATAACGCGATTTGGCTCTATTGTGCGCGATTTCTAAACGTTTCTTGATATCTACAAACAACTTTTTAAATTCTTCTTCACGCTGAGTTGGTACTCTAGCTTCTTCAATTGGTGAGATTTTGGTATGATGGCGGTCCCCAAAAAGAACATGCTCTCTTCCGAAATTCGCAAAGTATGGCGTAACTCCTATGGTTTCATGAACTGAAGTCCTTAATGCACAAGCAACTCTAGGTAAATACTGATCCCATTTTTTGTGGTTTTCGGACACATACGCGGTTAACATAGCCTTAACGTCTCTGTTAACCCTTTCTACAGGGTTAGCTTGGGCATGGTATAACGGCGTAAACTGTATGTGGACTTTAAACTCTTTACAAATTTCTCGGAACTCTTTTGACCGGAACTGTGTTCCATTATCGTAAATTACTCTATGGGGAGTGCCATAAACTAAAAATATCTGATCCCGAATAACGTCTACTATCGCAGAAGCAGTACCCGTTCGTAAAGGAACAAGTACAACATATTTAGTGAAATAATCAGAGATTGCCAAAATCAATGTGTAACCTTTTTGCTGAACGAGGCAAAGGTCCACACAAATCAATACTAATCATTTCCCACGGTCTCGATATCGTAAGATGCTTTCCTAAAAGTCCTGCTGGAGCTCTTTGATCCGATTTAGTTTGAGCACAAAGTTTGCACGATCGTACATATTTAGTCGTATCGGTTTTCATCTTAGGCCAATAGTATTGGGCTTGCAATCTCTTAAATGTTTTGAACATACCGGCGTGACAACCTTCAGTGGAGTTATGTGATTGTACTATTATGGTCTTTCGCCGTTCTTTCGGTACTACAATTTTCCAAGAATCACTTTCATCACGAAGACCCGGATAAGAAACTTTAACATACTTGAACAACTTGCCGTTCTCAATACGCCAATGGGGGTGATGTAATGGATTCTGCTTTACTTTAGTTATCATTTTCTTATACCAGGCATCCTGTATGTTGGTATTTGTTGTGTCTTCAACGACCGATATTTCAGTGACAGTACGTGATAATAGATCAGGAACAACGTGATCTTTTCCTTTACGATGACACACTTCAAAATCGTATTGCTGTAGGCGCAAAACCCAACGAGCTAACCTGCCAGTAGGTTCTTTAAGATTATGCAACCAAAGTAATGAATAGTGGTCAGTAATAACCTTGAAATGATAACCTTCTAAATAGGGTCGAAGTTTCTCTACCGCAAAAATAACCGCCAAACATTCACGCTCGGTAGTCGAATATTTCTTTTCAGCAGCACTCAACGAACGACTGAGATAACAGATCACATGTTCTCCGTCCTCATCTTCCTGTGATAGAACAGCACCTAATCCGAAAGCTGAAGCATCTGTTTGTACTGTAAATGGTAGATTGAAATTGGGACAACTCAATACAGGAGCCGAAACAAGATAATTTTTACCTTCTGAAAAGCTTCCTCACAAAAACTTGACCAATTCCAAGCTTTGTTTTGTGCAACAATGACGTTAACGGAGCAATTAATGATGCGAACCCAGGTATAAAACGGCGATACCAAGATGCTGTTCCTATCAATCGCCTGACTTCTGTAGTATTCCGAGGTGTTGGAATTTCAATTATGGCCTTAACTTTTCGGGGTCTACATGTAACCCCAGTTGATCCACCACAAACCCTAAATACCGTAACTCGGGACGACACAGTTGACATTTTTCTTTAGATAACGTTAGACCTGCTTTCAAGAGCCGATCTAAACACTTCTCCAACACGACAAGATGAGTTTCAAAAGTCTCAGTCACAATAATAACGTCATCCAAATAAACGAAGACATGCGGTTCTAGTTCTGGCCCTAACACTCGATCTATCAATCTCTGCCATGTTGCAGGGCTGTTCGCTAAACCAAACGGCATTCTCTTAAATTGAAATAGTCCTCTTCCAGGAATTCCGAAAGCGGTGTAAGGTCTCGAACTTTCTTCAACTTTGACTTGCCAATATGCCGATTTTACATCTAAGGAGGTAAGATATTTTGCATTCCTGAGTTGATCTAAGATTGTGGAGACGAATGGAATGGGGTAAGCATCTTTGTGACAGACCTTATTCAATTGCCGGTAGTCGACACATAAACGATATGTTCCATCTTTCTTGGGTATCATCAAAACAGGACTAGACCAACCTGATGACGAGGGTTCGATAATGTCGTTATTTAACATGATGTTTATTTCTTCATCAATCTTCGATTGCATAGCTGGTGAAACTCTGTATGCTCGTTGTTTAATTGGGGCAGCAGTGGTGATAATGCGATGTTCAACTAGATTCGTACAACCAATGTTGTTTCCCCATTTGACTAAAATATTTATCGGCCAAGCATTCCAATTGAGTTTGTTGTTCGGGTGACAATGTCGCTTTGGCCACTACAGCACTAATTTCAGGCAACGCTGCATCTGGTTCCGGTACCGGAATCGAACCTGAGCCTCCTGGGTGAGAGCGACCTCTCGGTTGCAAATTGAACCTCTGTAAAATTAGGTAGAGTAAGATGGCCAAAATAAAGGAATCCAGAGCAAAAAAAAAAAGATTATTCTTTAAGAGGTTGCCGCTAACTCAACGGTGTTTGGGTGGGTACGTAGTGTCAATTATTTTGTTTTTACCAGGGCGCCAAATCCTTTCCCACAGACAACCTATATGCTCGTCTTGGTCTTGGATTAGAGATCCAGCATAAAACTCTACAATAATTATATAAAGGTTTTGTTACCGAATAAATGATGCCCAAAAAAAAAAAAATATATAAAAGAAGGAAAAGAAAAAGAGAAGAAAAAAAAATATATTTCCTTGTGTGGCACCACAGAAATGACAATAATGTGCATACACAAAAAAAATGCTAACAAACAAGTATTAATTATGTACAGTGTAGATAAAGCTCTATTCTATAAACTGTCGAGTGCGCAAGTTGAATAGTAAGATAAGTAAACTGAATTTGTACTTTTTTATGTGTGTATAATTTTTAAAATTTTAGCGATGTTGAGATTTATGCGGTAAAGGGCGTCGAGCAAGCTTGTCCGAGTCTTTAGTGTTGAGGTGCAAATCAAAGAAAAATCCCGGATAGTGCAATAACCTCACTTCCACGCGCAAAATATCTGACGTCGTCGTCAGATGAAATCTCGCGATACTACTTGCGTTCACGTTACAACAAACTTTATAGGTAACTATTTTTATTATTTACAATAGCAAGCAAAAATAAATTGTAATGGTGTACCACACGTATTTCTTTTCGACACGTATTTACAATTATTACCTAAGTACATTAGAAACAAAAAAAAATGAAAGGGAGAAAAAAACCGATTCAATGGTGTATGACACAATAAACTTTATGTTTTCGATGATGATGATGGACGTCAACAAAAATAATAAATCGCCAAATATAATTATTCCCATAAACTAAACAAAATACGCGTTTTGGGGTCTTTACACACGCACAATCAAATAATTTTTACACGCACAATCAAATGTTCCAGTCACTCTTGATTGTAGGTCCGACGTTTAAAATAAATAGATTTAATAACTTACAGTTGCGGACGTTGTGATACTCTATTTTTTTGTAGTGACCCCGGACATCTGGCCGAGATCGGAAAGTCAAGAAAATAATCGCTCCTGGACAGGTAGCGCACCAAGTTGTGGGTGTGAGAAGCAGCTAGCGAGAGAATCGGGTGAGTAGAAATGGTTTTAAAAATGGAAATTAACGTTTGATTGAAAATAATAAAGATCTTACCTTCCAGGTGTTAGTGAAGCTGATAAAGAGATTATCTATCCGTGCTGGACGTAAATCCATCAAACGATGAGTTGATCGAAATAACTTTTTGATTACAACACCATAATAAATTCCAATCAAATTAGTGAATACAAACAAGATCCAATATAAAATTGATATTTTAATTACATTTGTAATTCACTGCACCAGCACAATGGATATTACAATAATAGAAATCAAAACGTCAAAACCGCATTTTCGAACACAAAAATCTACATTTATCAATGCCCCTTTGAGATAAATCTGACCTTTATATACGTCGACACGGGGAATTTAAATTCATCGTGTAAACAATTAGGCAACCCAAGTCATACACACATACAAACATTCACATAATATCCTAATGTAATAAGAAATAAAGTTTTGTATTGAAAACTCGAAAATAAAATTGTAACAACAAAAATCATCTTAAGACATATCTAAATCGGGTGGTTCTTCTTTTAAATCTCGTATATGCCACAATCCTTTACTAACACGATTGTCATCCATCAATTCGTAAGATACTGAAGAAAGCTTCTTTCTAATGATAAATGGTCCTATATAACGTGGTGCGAATTTTGATGTAAAGTTCTTTGCAGCATCTGAAAGAGCAAAATTTCTTCGGTACACCCTATCTCCTACCACAAACTCGGTTTGTCTACGACGTAAATCATAACGCGATTTGGCTCTATTGTGCGCGATTTCTAAACGTTTCTTGATATCTACAAACAACTTTTAAATTCTTCTTCACGCTGAGTTGGTACTCTAGCTTCTTCAATTGGTGAGATTTTGGTATGATGGCGGTCCCCAAAAAGAACATGCTCTCTTCCGAAATTCGCAAAGTATGGCGTAACTCCTATGGTTTCATGAACTGAAGTCCTTAATGCACAAGCAACTCTAGGTAAATACTGATCCCATTTTTTGTGGTTTTCGGACACATACGCGGTTAACATAGCCTTAACGTCTCTGTTAACCCTTTCTACAGGGTTAGCTTGGGCATGGTATAACGGCGTAAACTGTATGTGGACTTTAAACTCTTTACAAATTTCTCGGAACTCTTTTGACCGGAACTGTGTTCCATTATCGCAAATTACTCTATGGGGAGTGCCATAAACTAAAAATATCTGATCCCGAATAACGTCTACTATCGCAGAAGCAGTACCCGTTCGTAAAGGAACAAGTACAACATATTTAGTGAAATAATCAGAGATTGCCAAAATCAATGTGTAACCTTTTGCTGAACGAGGCAAAGGTCCACACAAATCAATACTAATCATTTCCCACGGTCTCGATATCGTAAGATGCTTTCCTAAAAGTCCTGCTGGAGCTCTTTGATCCGATTTAGTTTGAGCACAAAGTTTGCACGATCGTACATATTTAGTCGTATCGGTTTTCATCTTAGGCCAATAGTATTGGGCTTGCAATCTCTTAAATGTTTTGAACATACCGGCGTGACAACCTTCAGTGGAGTTATGTGATTGTACTATTATGGTCTTTCGCCGTTCTTTCGGTACTACAATTTTCCAAGAATCACTTTCATCACGAAGACCCGGATAAGAAACTTTAACATACTTGAACAACTTGCCGTTCTCAATACGCCAATGGGGGTGATGTAATGGATTCTGCTTTACTTTAGTTATCATTTTCTTATACCAGGCATCCTGTATGTTGGTATTTGTTGTGTCTTCAACGACCGATATTTCAGTGACAGTACGTGATAATAGATCAGGAACAACGTGATCTTTTCCTTTACGATGACACACTTCAAAATCGTATTGCTGTAGGCGCAAAACCCAACGAGCTAACCTGCCAGTAGGTTCTTTAAGATTATGCAACCAAAGTAATGAATAGTGGTCAGTAATAACCTTGAAATGATAACCTTCTAAATAGGGTCGAAGTTTCTCTACCGCAAAAATAACCGCCAAACATTCACGCTCGGTAGTCGAATATTTCTTTTCAGCAGCACTCAACGAACGACTGAGATAACAGATCACATGTTCTCCGTCCTCATCTTCCTGTGATAGAACAGCACCTAATCCGAAAGCTGAAGCATCTGTTTGTACTGTAAATGGTAGATTGAAATTGGGACAACTCAATACAGGAGCCGAAACAAGATAATTTTTTACCTTCTGAAAAGCTTCCTCACAAAAACTTGACCAATTCCAAGCTTTGTTTTTGTGCAACAATGACGTTAACGGAGCAATTAATGATGCGAACCCAGGTATAAAACGGCGATACCAAGATGCTGTTCCTATCAATCGCCTAACTTCTGTAGTATTCCGAGGTGTTGGAATTTCAATTATGGCCTTAACTTTTCGGGGTCTACATGTAACCCCAGTTGATCCACCACAAACCCTAAATACCGTAACTCGGGACGACACAGTTGACATTTTTCTTTAGATAACGTTAGACCTGCTTTCAAGAGCCGATCTAAACACTTCTCCAACACGACAAGATGAGTTTCAAAAGTCTCAGTCACAATAATAACGTCATCCAAATAAACGAAGACATGCGGTTCTAGTTCTGGCCCTAACACTCGATCTATCAATCTCTGCCATGTTGCAGGGCTGTTCGCTAAACCAAACGGCATTCTCTTAAATTGAAATAGTCCTCTTCCAGGAATTCCGAAAGCGGTGTAAGGTCTCGAACTTTCTTCAACTTTGACTTGCCAATATGCCGATTTTACATCTAAGGAGGTAAGATATTTTGCATTCCTGAGTTGATCTAAGATTGTGGAGACGAATGGAATGGGGTAAGCATCTTTGTGACAGACCTTATTCAATTGCCGGTAGTCGACACATAAACGATATGTTCCATCTTTCTTGGGTATCATCAAAACAGGACTAGACCAACCTGATGACGAGGGTTCGATAATGTCGTTATTTAACATGATGTTTATTTCTTCATCAATCTTCGATTGCATAGCTGGTGAAACTCTGTATGCTCGTTGTTTAATTGGGGCAGCAGTGGTGATAATGCGATGTTCAACTAGATTCGTACAACCAATGTTGTTTCCCATTTGACTAAAATATTTATCGGCCAAGCATTCCAATTGAGTTTGTTGTTCGGGTGACAATGTCGCTTTGGCCACTACAGCACTAATTTCAGGCAACGCTGCATCTTTGGAAAATGTCCAACAATTTCTTCTTAAGTCTGGAATTATTCCCATGGTTCTCCAAAAATCAATACCCAATATTAGCGGGTGATTTAACTCTGGTACAATCAACATAGTGAGCATTCGAACTTTACCTTCAAGCTGTAATGGTAACGTGACTGATCCTACTACGGTACAAGTTTGACTGTTGGCTACTACACACGAAGATATTGATGATTTGGTTATTTTATACCTAGTTTATCGAGAAGTTTCCATCCAATAGAACCTAATATTGTACGAGTGGCTCCAGTGTCTAACAAACCTCTAATTTCAATGCCTAAAATATTAACTGTCAAATATGGCCTCAAGTCGTCTTCACAATGTGTAAAAATGTAATTTAGAATAGGAGTCATATATTCATAGTTATCTTGATTATTTTCCGAAAAGATTTTGACCGATGAAAGAGATTTTGGTGAGTACAATTCTCGGCCACTTATTGCACTCTGCGACCGTTTCCCGTACATTTGAAACAGCTACGTATAGTAACTCCAGGGTGACCGCATCCATAACAGTGGGTGGTTTTGGGAGATGTGCAGACATTCGCTCGGTGACCGGTTTTCGACAATTCCAACAAGTAATAGCTTGTGTAGGTTGGACGGGTGATACCATATTAGTATTAGCCGCAGTATTCCTGGACGATGCGGACAGGTCATCAAAATCTATCAATGATGGAGACGATTCATGGAACTCATTGACTTCAAAACGCACTTTACGTTTTGCCAAGCTAAATCTGGTTCCAGCATTTGCGACCAATTTGTTGGAGGGGTTTAAATTTCTCCGCATTAATTTTGCATCTTCTAAGGATCGACATAGTCGTACTAAATCGCTCACAGACGTAATAGGATGGATCGCTAACTGTTGACTATAATAAGGTTGAAGATTTTTCTTAATAATTGCCAAACGGGTAATTTCTGATGGCATTTTCGGCAAACGTGCAAACAAATTCTCCATGATCGATATAAAAATTATTACTCTTTCCTGTGGATGTTGAGTTCTACTCTAATTTCATCCCACAAAGATGTTTCATAATCTGTAGGCAAAAAATTGCTTTTAAATTATCAACTAAATCGTCCCAACTTTTAATAAAACGATGATGGGCTCGGTACCATTGTAAAGCACTACCAGTAAAAATTTCAGCTGCAGATTTTAGTAACTGATTCTTCGAAATTCCTCGCGATTCTCGTAACTCTTCTAAACGAATTAAAAACGAAGACAAACTGGTAGTTTCGCCATCATAAGTTAAATTCCATTTGTATATGGGAACAAATTTTTGGACAGGACTGTACGTATCAAGTTCAGGAGGATGATTAATGGCGTATTGTTTCTTTTCTGGTTGATTTGGAAATAAGTTAATGGCACTAAGGTGACCAGACAAATCAATATTTGGATTCAACACAACTTTCTCAGTAACTAAATTAGGATGTTTAATAGGACTTAAATTAACTTGCGCTACTACAGCTCTTGTGGACACCTCATGATCAATAAGCTGCGCTACAGGCGGTTCACGTGAACGTCCTGGAGATGATGCACGAGTTTGAACTCTGGAAGAACTTGGGATATTAGGGGAGTCCAACAATGACTGACCGGTATGTACAACTTCCTTCTTAGATTCAACTTTATTCGTGAGTTCTAGAGCTTGGAATAAATTTTTCAATACGTCACAGAAATGCTCAATTTTCTTCAGTTCCTCAGGATCTTGAGCAACTATCCTTTGCAAACGCTGTTCGACATGAAGCAGTCTCGTCTTTATTCGCTTGGTTTCATTTGCCATGTTTTCCATATCGAAATCTTGAATTGCACCACTAAGCTCTTCTAATTTTAAGCTACAAATTACCAGTTCTTTCTCGGTTTCAAATCTTACTCCGACCGGTGTCGATCGATCTCCTTGAGCTTCCTCATACAATGCATCACGTAGAAGTGCTCTTTTCTCAGCAACAGTCCTACCAGTTGCACGACCTCTAACTAATAGTTCATACGATAACTCATCACTCAATAAACGATTTACATCCATGGCGAAAGTTCAAACACGCAACAAAAATTAAACAAACAAAAAATTGACTTCCAAAAAAAAAGAAAAGAGAAAAAAAAAAGAGAGAGGAGGGTATATGCCCTTCAAGACCCTTCAGTGCCCTTCGGTCGTGCCCCACGTTGGGCGCCAAAGTGCGACCTCTCGGTTGCAAATTGAACCTCTGTAAAATTAGGTAGAGTAAGATGGCCAAAATAAAGGAATCCAGAGCAAAAAAAAGATTATTCCTTAAGAGGTTGCCGCTAACTCAACGGTGTTTGGGTGGGTACGTAGTGTCAATTATTTTGTTTTTACCAGGGCGCCAAATCCTTTCCCACAGACAACCTATATGCTCGTCTTGGTCTTGGATTAGAGATCCAGCATAAAACTCTACAATAATTATATAAAGGTTTTGTTACCGAATAAATGATGCACAAAAAAAAAAATATATAAAAGAAGGAAAAGAAAAAGAGAAGAAAAAAATATATTTCCTTGTGTGGCACCACAGAAATGACAATAATGTGCATACACAAAAAAAATGATAACAAACAAGTATTAATTATGTACAGTGTAGATAAAGTTCTATTCTATAAACTGTCGAGTGCGCAAGTTGAATAGTAAGATAAGTAAACTGAATTTGTACTTTTTATGTGTGTATAATTTTAAAATTTTAGCGATGTTGAGATTTATGCGGTAAAGGGCGTCGAGCAAGCTTGTCCGAGTCTTTAGTGTTGAGGTGCAAATCAAAGAAAAATCCCGGATAGTGCAATAACCTCACTTCCACGCGCAAAATATCTGACGTCGTCGTCAGATGAAATCTCGCGATACTACTTGCGTTCACGTTACAACAAACTTTATAGGTAACTATTTTTATTATTTACAATAGCAAGCAAAAATAAATTGTAATGGTGTACCACACGTATTTCTTTTCGACACGTATTTACAATTATTACCTAAGTACATTAGAAACAAAAAAAAATGAAAGGGAGAAAAAACCGATTCAATGGTGTATGACACAATAAACTTTATGTTTTCGATGATGATGATGGACGTCAACAAAAATAATAAATCGCCAAATATAATTATTCCCATAAACTAAACAAAATACGCGTTTTGGGGTCTTTACACACGCACAATCAAATAATTTTTACACGCACAATCAAATGTTCCAGTCACTCTTGATTGTAGGTCCGACGTTTAAAATAAATAGATTTAATAACTTACAGTTGCGGACGTTGTGATACTCTATTTTTTTGTAGTGACCCCGGACATCTGGCCGAGATCGGAAAGTCAAGAAAATAATCGCTCCTGGACAGGTAGCGCACCAAGTTGTGGGTGTGAGAAGCAGCTAGCGAGAGAATCGGGTGAGTAGAAATGGTTTTAAAATGGAAATTAACGTTTGATTGAAAATAATAAAGATCTTACCTTCCAGGTGTTAGTGAAGCTGATAAAGAGATTATCTATCCGTGCTGGACGTAAATCCATCAAACGATGAGTTGATCGAAATAACTTTTTGATTACAACACCATAATAAATTCCAATCAAATTAGTGAATACAAACAAGATCCAATATAAAATTGATATTTTAATTACATTTGTAATTCACTGCACCAGCACAATGGATATTACAATAATAGAAATCAAAACGTCAAAAACCGCATTTTCGAACACAAAAATCTACATTTATCAATGCCCCTTTGAGATAAATCTGACCTTTATATACGTCGACACGGGGAATTTAAATTCATCGTGTAAACAATTAGGCAACCCAAGTCATACACACATACAAACATTCACATAATATCCTAATGTAATAAGAAATAAAGTTTTGTATTGAAAACTCGAAAATAAAATTGTAACAACAAAAATCATCTTAAGACATATCTAAATCGGGTGGTTCTTCTTTTAAATCTCGTATATGCCACAATCCTTTACTAACACGATTGTCATCCATCAATTCGTAAGATACTGAAGAAAGCTTCTTTCTAATGATAAATGGTCCTATATAACGTGGTGCGAATTTTGATGTAAAGTTCTTTGCAGCATCTGAAAGAGCAAAATTTCTTCGGTACACCCTATCTCCTACCACAAACTCGGTTTGTCTACGACGTAAATCATAACGCGATTTGGCTCTATTGTGCGCGATTTCTAAACGTTTCTTGATATCTACAAACAACTTTTTAAATTCTTCTTCACGCTGAGTTGGTACTCTAGCTTCTTCAATTGGTGAGATTTTGGTATGATGGCGGTCCCCAAAAAGAACATGCTCTCTTCCGAAATTCGCAAAGTATGGCGTAACTCCTATGGTTTCATGAACTGAAGTCCTTAATGCACAAGCAACTCTAGGTAAATACTGATCCCATTTTTTGTGGTTTTCGGACACATACGCGGTTAACATAGCCTTAACGTCTCTGTTAACCCTTTCTACAGGGTTAGCTTGGGCATGGTATAACGGCGTAAACTGTATGTGGACTTTAAACTCTTTACAAATTTCTCGGAACTCTTTTGACCGGAACTGTGTTCCATTATCGCAAATTACTCTATGGGGAGTGCCATAAACTAAAAATATCTGATCCCGAATAACGTCTACTATCGCAGAAGCAGTACCCGTTCGTAAAGGAACAAGTACAACATATTTAGTGAAATAATCAGAGATTGCCAAAATCAATGTGTAACCTTTTGCTGAACGAGGCAAAGGTCCACACAAATCAATACTAATCATTTCCCACGGTCTCGATATCGTAAGATGCTTTCCTAAAAGTCCTGCTGGAGCTCTTTGATCCGATTTAGTTTGAGCACAAAGTTTGCACGATCGTACATATTTAGTCGTATCGGTTTTCATCTTAGGCCAATAGTATTGGGCTTGCAATCTCTTAAATGTTTTGAACATACCGGCGTGACAACCTTCAGTGGAGTTATGTGATTGTACTATTATGGTCTTTCGCCGTTCTTTCGGTACTACAATTTTCCAAGAATCACTTTCATCACGAAGACCCGGATAAGAAACTTTAACATACTTGAACAACTTGCCGTTCTCAATACGCCAATGGGGGTGATGTAATGGATTCTGCTTTACTTTAGTTATCATTTTCTTATACCAGGCATCCTGTATGTTGGTATTTGTTGTGTCTTCAACGACCGATATTTCAGTGACAGTACGTGATAATAGATCAGGAACAACGTGATCTTTTTCTTTACGATGACACACTTCAAAATCGTATTGCTGTAGGCGCAAAACCCAACGAGCTAACCTGCCAGTAGGTTCTTTAAGATTATGCAACCAAAGTAATGAATAGTGGTCAGTAATAACCTTGAAATGATAACCTTCTAAATAGGGTCGAAGTTTCTCTACCGCAAAAATAACCGCCAAACATTCACGCTCGGTAGTCGAATATTTCTTTTCAGCAGCACTCAACGAACGACTGAGATAACAGATCACATGTTCTCCGTCCTCATCTTCCTGTGATAGAACAGCACCTAATCCGAAAGCTGAAGCATCTGTTTGTACTGTAAATGGTAGATTGAAATTGGGACAACTCAATACAGGAGCCGAAACAAGATAATTTTTTACCTTCTGAAAAGCTTCCTCACAAAAACTTGACCAATTCCAAGCTTTGTTTTTGTGCAACAATGACGTTAACGGAGCAATTAATGATGCGAACCAGGTATAAAACGGCGATACCAAGATGCTGTTCCTATCAATCGCCTAACTTCTGTAGTATTCCGAGGTGTTGGAATTTCAATTATGGCCTTAACTTTTCGGGGTCTACATGTAACCCCAGTTGATCCACCACAAACCCTAAATACCGTAACTCGGGACGACACAGTTGACATTTTTCTTTAGATAACGTTAGACCTGCTTTCAAGAGCCGATCTAAACACTTCTCCAACACGACAAGATGAGTTTCAAAAGTCTCAGTCACAATAATAACGTCATCCAAATAAACGAAGACATGCGGTTCTAGTTCTGGCCCTAACACTCGATCTATCAATCTCTGCCATGTTGCAGGGCTGTTCGCTAAACCAAACGGCATTCTCTTAAATTGAAATAGTCCTCTTCCAGGAATTCCGAAAGCGGTGTAAGGTCTCGAACTTTCTTCAACTTTGACTTGCCAATATGCCGATTTTACATCTAAGGAGGTAAGATATTTTGCATTCCTGAGTTGATCTAAGATTGTGGAGACGAATGGAATGGGGTAAGCATCTTTGTGACAGACCTTATTCAATTGCCGGTAGTCGACACATAAACGATATGTTCCATCTTTCTTGGGTATCATCAAAACAGGACTAGACCAACCTGATGACGAGGGTTCGATAATGTCGTTATTTAACATGATGTTTATTTCTTCATCAATCTTCGATTGCATAGCTGGTGAAACTCTGTATGCTCGTTGTTTAATTGGGGCAGCAGTGGTGATAATGCGATGTTCAACTAGATTCGTACAACCAATGTTGTTTCCCATTTGACTAAAATATTTATCGGCCAAGCATTCCAATTGAGTTTGTTGTTCGGGTGACAATGTCGCTTTGGCCACTACAGCACTAATTTCAGGCAACGCTGCATCTTTGGAAAATGTCCAACAATTTCTTCTTAAGTCTGGAATTATTCCCATGGTTCTCCAAAAATCAATACCCAATATTAGCGGGTGATTTAACTCTGGTACAATCAACATAGTGAGCATTCGAACTTGACCTTCAAGCTGTAATGGTAACGTGACTGATCCTACTACGGTACAAGTTTGACGGTTGGCTACTACACACGAAGATATTGATGATTTGGTTATTTTTATACCTAGTTTATCGAGAAGTTTCCATCCAATAGAACCTAATATTGTACGAGTGGCTCCAGTGTCTAACAAACCTCTAATTTCAATGCCTAAAATATTAACTGTCAAATATGGCCTCAAGTCGTCTTCACAATGTGTAAAAATGTAATTTAGAATAGGAGTCATATATTCATAGTTATCTTGATTATTTTCCGAAAAGATTTTGACCGATGAAAGAGATTTTGGTGAGTACAATTCTCGGCCACTTATTGCACTCTGCGACCGTTTCCCGTACATTTGAAACAGCTACGTATAGTAACTCCAGGGTGACCGCATCCATAACAGTGGGTGGTTTTGGGAGATGTGCAGACATTCGCTCGGTGACCGGTTTTTCGACAATTCCAACAAGTAATAGCTTGTGTAGGTTGGACGAGTGATACCATATTAGTATTAGCCGCAGTATTCCTGGACGATGCGGACAGGTCATCAAAATCTATCAATGATGGAGACGATTCATGGAACTCATTGACTTCAAAACGCACTTTACGTTTTTGCCAAGCTAAATCTGGTTCCAGCATTTGCGACCAATTTGTTGGAGGGGGTTTAAATTTCTCCGCATTAATTTTTGCATCTTCTAAGGATCGACATAGTCGTACTAAATCGCTCACAGACGTAATAGGATGGATCGCTAACTGTTGACTATAATAAGGTTGAAGATTTTTCTTAATAATTGCCAAACGGGTAATTTCTGATGGCATTTTCGGCAAACGTGCAAACAAATTCTCCATGATCGATATAAAAATTATTACTCTTTCCTGTGGATGTTGAGTTCTACTCCTAATTTCATCCCACAAAGATGTTTCATAATCTGTAGGCAAAAAAATTGCTTTTAAATTATCAACTAAATCGTCCCAACTTTTAATAAAACGATGATGGGCTCGGTACCATTGTAAAGCACTACCAGTAAAAATTTCAGCTGCAGATTTTAGTAACTGATTCTTCGAAATTCCTTGCGATTCTCGTAACTCTTCTAAACGAATTAAAAACGAAGACAAACTGGTAGTTTCGCCATCATAAGTTAAATTCCATTTGTATATGGGAACAAATTTTTGGACGGGACTGTACGTATCAAGTTCAGGAGGATGATTAATGGCGTATTGTTTCTTTTCTGGTTGATTTGGAAATAAGTTAATGGCACTAAGGTGACCAGACAAATCAATATTTGGATTCAACACAACTTTCTCAGTAACTAAATTAGGATGTTTAATAGGACTTAAATTAACTTGCGCTACTACAGCTCTTGTGGACACCTCATGATCAATAAGCTGCGCTACAGGCGGTTCACGTGAACGTCCTGGAGATGATGCACGAGTTTGAACTCTGGAAGAACTTGGGATATTAGGGAGTCCAACAATGACTGACCGGTATGTACAACTTCCTTCTTAGATTCAACTTTATTCGTGAGTTCTAGAGCTTGGAATAAATTTTTCAATACGTCACAGAAATGCTCAATTTTCTTCAGTTCCTCAGGATCTTGAGCAACTATCCTTTGCAAACGCTGTTCGACATGAAGCAGTCTCGTCTTTATTCGCTTGGTTTCATTTGCCATGTTTTCCATATCGAAATCTTGAATTGCACCACTAAGCTCTTCTAATTTTAAGCTACAAATTACCAGTTCTTTCTCGGTTTCAAATCTTACTCCGACCGGTGTCGATCGATCTCCTTGAGCTTCCTCATACAATGCATCACGTAGAAGTGCTCTTTTCTCAGCAACAGTCCTACCAGTTGCACGACCTCTAACTAATAGTTCATACGATAACTCATCACTCAATAAACGATTTACATCCATGGCGAAAGTTCAAACACGCAACAAAAATTAAACAAACAAAAAAAATTGACTTCCAAAAAAGAAGAAAAAAAAAAAAAAAGAGAGAGGAGGGTATATGCCCTTCAAGACCCTTCAGTGCCCTTCGGGCGGGCCCCACGTTGGGCGCCAAAAGTGCGACCTCTCGGTTGCAAATTGAACCTCTGTAAAATTAGGTAGAGTAAGATGGCCAAAATAAAGGAATCCAGAGCAAAAAAAAGATTATTCCTTAAGAGGTTGCCGCTAACTCAACGGTGTTTGGGTGGGTACGTAGTGTCAATTATTTTGTTTTTACCAGGGCGCCAAATCCTTTCCCACAGACAACCTATATGCTCGTCTTGGTCTTGGATTAGAGATCCAGCATAAAACTCTACAATAATTATATAAAGGTTTTGTTACCGAATAAATGATGCACAAAAAAAAAAAAATATATAAAAGAAGGAAAAGAAAAAGAGAAGAAAAAAAAATATATTTCCTTGTGTGGCACCACAGAAATGACAATAATGTGCATACACAAAAAAAAATGATAACAAACAAGTATTAATTATGTACAGTGTAGATAAAGTTCTATTCTATAAACTGTCGAGTGCGCAAGTTGAATAGTAAGATAAGTAAACTGAATTTGTACTTTTTATGTGTGTATAATTTTAAAATTTTAGCGATGTTGAGATTTATGCGGTAAAGGGCGTCGAGCAAGCTTGTCCGAGTCTTTAGTGTTGAGGTGCAAATCAAAGAAAAATCCCGGATAGTGCAATAACCTCACTTCCACGCGCAAAATATCTGACGTCGTCGTCAGATGAAATCTCGCGATACTACTTGCGTTCACGTTACAACAAACTTTATAGGTAACTATTTTTATTATTTACAATAGCAAGCAAAAATAAATTGTAATGGTGTACCACACGTATTTCTTTTCGACACGTATTTACAATTATTACCTAAGTACATTAGAAACAAAAAAAATGAAAGGGAGAAAAAACCGATTCAATGGTGTATGACACAATAAACTTTATGTTTTCGATGATGATGATGGACGTCAACAAAAATAATAAATCGCCAAATATAATTATTCCCATAAACTAAACAAAATACGCGTTTTGGGGTCTTTACACACGCACAATCAAATAATTTTTACACGCACAATCAAATGTTCCAGTCACTCTTGATTGTAGGTCCGACGTTTAAAATAAATAGATTTAATAACTTACAGTTGCGGACGTTGTGATACTCTATTTTTTTGTAGTGACCCCGGACATCTGGCCGAGATCGGAAAGTCAAGAAAATAATCGCTCCTGGACAGGTAGCGCACCAAGTTGTGGGTGTGAGAAGCAGCTAGCGAGAGAATCGGGTGAGTAGAAATGGTTTAAAAATGGAAATTAACGTTTGATTGAAAATAATAAAGATCTTACCTTCCAGGTGTTAGTGAAGCTGATAAAGAGATTATCTATCCGTGCTGGACGTAAATCCATCAAACGATGAGTTGATCGAAATAACTTTTTGATTACAACACCATAATAAATTCCAATCAAATTAGTGAATACAAACAAGATCCAATATAAAATTGATATTTTAATTACATTTGTAATTCACTGCACCAGCACAATGGATATTACAATAATAGAAATCAAAACGTCAAAAACCGCATTTTCGAACACAAAAATCTACATTTATCAATGCCCCTTTGAGATAAATCTGACCTTTATATACGTCGACACGGGGAATTTAAATTCATCGTGTAAACAATTAGGCAACCCAAGTCATACACACATACAAACATTCACATAATATCCTAATGTAATAAGAAATAAAGTTTTGTATTGAAAACTCGAAAATAAAATTGTAACAACTTAGGATTGAAAAAGTACCAAAGGCTACCGTATCGTAGCAATCAAACAGTTTTTCAACCAAAGCCTATCCCTCCAACCCAAACATAATAAGCGATATACCGGGGGAAAGCTAGAATTTGTCTCCGAGAAAAGCAAAAGTTTGTAAAATATGTCTGTTTTCACTTTTGCGCTCTTTAACTGCGTTTGTAAAACGTAAACAAATATCATTGATATGGCTAAAAATGAGGCTTGAAAACCTCTTTTAAACGAAACCAAGTTCAATAAATTCGGTTAAGCCAAACCGGAGTTCATAGTATTTTTCCAAATTAAAGTTTAAGTTTTGTCAACATTCGGCGACGTCATAAACGATATCCTCTGAAACTTATAACTTCGTCCATCAAGCGCTGTTGTTCTTCGTAGCTCTTAGTTCTATAACTATATGGTTCTATGATTGTATAAGATTTAAAACTAATTTGCCATTAAAAAAATCTTATCCTTTATTGTTCTTATAATTGTATAAAATTTTGAAGTCTCACAGTTTCAAAGCCGTAATGACTTACTGAGTTTATCCAATAATAAATACTATTATATTCCCATCCCGGCGTTATACGGGCTGGCGCAAACTTCTGAAATCTTAGGATAACTTATTTAATAAAAAATATATAACTTTCAAAATTTGTCACATTTAGTACAGTTACTGAGTGCACAATTTAAAAATATTTTTGATTATATAGGGTGTTCCAAATCGTCGTAGCCACTTAAACTTACATTTTTTTAAATGGAACATTCCTTGTGTTTTTAAGGTTCAAAAAGATCTCATCAAAAGCTTTAAAAATATATAGCATGTCGATATATTGTACAGGGTATTTTAGCAGATATAGCTAATTATCAGTAAAAACGACACATACTTTGACGCTTTGTTATAACAGCATATCGTAACGCGACAGGTCGTAATCACACAAATGCTAACGTAAAAATCGTATCATCGACAGATAGTAACAGTGAAAGTTAGTAACACCGACAGGTCGTCGCTATCACAACCGAATTATTACTTTTTTTAGAAAAAAATAACATAATGTAAATATACCAACATGGAAAAAAAGATCAACCAACACTGCAACAACAAATTTTATACTCAATCTTTATGAAAAGTTAAATAATAAGCTAAAGTGTGTTGGCATGTGTTTAGATTTAAGTAACGCTAATTACAATTATTTTTAATATTCTGCAAAAAATCATCTTAGCAAAAATACGCATTTTTAATTAGTACAGCTTTTAAGCAATGTACAAACTAGTCGACTTCCAATGCTTTAATTTTGTCTGGTAAAGCGTTAAAAAATGTAACCGCATAATATCTATTTCCACTTTGTGATGTAACTAGTCGGTTACATCGAGGTATAAGAGTCCTTTTCATTCTCGTGTCGTAATCGTGGTGGTCGTGTGTAACAAACTAGTTTAAATTATTTTTAATATATTTTAAACATACAAAAATGTACATGCAAGGGAATGTCATAATTTGTAAATCAATTAATAACTTCTTGCAATCCTCTCTATAACCTACACCTCCTAAGATTGTTATTGCTTTCCGTTGTATTGAAAAAACAGTTTTTTTTTAAATGGCGCATGTCCCCAAATTAAAAGACCGTAGGATAAATGCGAATTAAAAACGGAAAAATAGACAGACCTAAGCATTGAAGTTGACAAGCACTTTTTTAAATTTTTAAGCAAATATAGAGATTTGTTCAATTTATCAACAACATGTTTACCGTGCTGGGTCCAAGTTAACTTATAATCTATATATATATATATATAAGCAACTTTGCCGACAGGTACGTGAACGCTTCACGAGTCGACACTAGATGTAGAAAAACTTATCGTTTATATATATATAGTTGGCGCACAAATTGGCATCCGTACAAAAACCATACACGTCGACTTCCTCCTACATACTCGCATAACCTTTCTTTGTTAAAATGGGATCCTTACAGTGTTATCAAGTCGAATCACTCTACACATGGTCATCATCGAAGTATTTTTTTAGTAAATCACTCACTTCAATTTAAAACTGTAAAATTGCAAAAAAATTTTCTCTACATAGTTAGAAACTTAAAGAAATGAAAGAGCAGGGTTGGAAATACATATAAAGAAAACAAAGTACACTCATGAAACTTAAAACTTGGACACCACAATTTCTGTAAACAAAAGTTTGCACATTAAGAAGCGGGCTTAAGAGTATCATTTACAATTCTAACAGCAGGTAGTTTCAGCAGGAGTTATCTTATAGAAAGACTGTAGAATGAATCATTACACTAACCACGTTTTAGAAAATACGTAATTTACGTTCCTTACTTAATTTTTTTCTTTAACGAATATATTTGAAGGTATCGCTAATTAAACACCATAGCTCGATTAATTATCGAATCAAAATTTTGTTTAGGAAATGTTTACAAATTAAAATTAGAAATAATTTTGATTTAAAAAACGTCTACAAGCAATAACTTTTAAATTAAATCAAAAAACTAAACATGGTTATTTGGGTTGACTAATTATTACTTATTTTTAAATAAATCTAACCTACTAATTATTGTAAGTTATTAAAAAAATCATTAAACTCTCTATTCATAATATTTAGTCCTTACAAAATGTATATTTTATGACGTTTCATTTTTTCTGTAGTTAATATAAAAAGTGAAAATAAAAACTAACGCAATTCTTATTGTCAACGTATATATTTAGTTTTTTGACAAGAATTTATTACATAATTATAATTAAGATACCAAGTTATAGTTTAAAATTAAATGAAAACTTTTTTAAATAAAGGTATTACTATATAAATAAATATAAGAAATCAATAATGGGTGTGACTTCCATTATTATTGATACACTCTTGGAGGCGTCTGCTCATTGACGCTATCATTTCTAAATTTTTCTATTATTCATTTTTCTTTCAGCTTTGGAACTCTTTTTGTTATTAATTTTTATACTTTTGGTTATATTTTTCTTATTTTGTTCTTGCTCTTCTTTCCTGCATTTGTGTGTCTTAATCTCTTGATATTATTTCCTTTTTTATACATCTTCCTTTCCTGTCTTAGCCTCTTTATTTTTTCTTTTTCATGTCCACCTCTTTCATAATATTTTCTTATTTCCTTTTCCCCATATTTTATTTTCTGTGCCTCTACTTCCTTTGCAGCATTCATACAGTATCTTATTGTTTTTCTTGTATTCGATCTTTTCATTTCACCATTTCATCTTATTACGCTTATCTTTTCTATTTTTAAAATCTATTTATCTTTTACCCTTTGTTTATTATTTTCTATTATACTATTTCTAATTCAAATTCTAATCAAGTGTGACCGATATTGCGATGTTTACCATTTCCAAAACAAAAGTGAAAATAATCTGACAAGTAGAAAAAAACTTTACTTTTCGTAACTAATTACGAAAAATATTACTTGTCGTAACTAGTTACGAAAGTTAGGTCATTTTGACACCTACTAAGATTATGAAAAATGTCACTTTATATGCCAAAATTAGATAAATAATTTTTTGTGTTATGGAGAATTGAAAACATCAAGGGTAATCAAAAATAAGAAATGTTTCTCCTTTTAAAATCGATCCGGGGACATACTATACGGGGTGTATCTAAATAACACCAAAAAATTTTATAGGGGTCATTCTGTGATGAAAATTAAGGTGAAAATTTGTTATAAATTTTTTGAAGAATCTTTTCCTGGAAAAGTAACAACCCCCTAAAAATTAAAAAAAAAAAAGGTTTTACTTTTTTATATGATTATGTTCCTTGTTATTAGGCTTCCTATGGTGGAGGTAATAACAAGGAACATAATGATATGAATAATAATTTGGAGGGACTTACTTAGTTACTTTCTTATTTCACCTGTATATAAAGCTGAAGACCCGAAACTTGGTCAATATTATTAGACAATAAAACAACATATTTTACAATTTTTTCAACTCTGAAGTATGGTTGGAATAGTCAATCCCTAAAATATTTTTCTTACAACTTTTTAATAAAATTTTTTTTTTAAATATGGAAAAAAGACACAATCAATTTACTATTTTTTTTTCTACAAGTTTGTTTCAATAACTGAAGCATTTACGAGAAATAAATAAATAAAATGCATTACCGTTAGTACGACTCTATGTAAAATTCACATCTGTCATTTCTAAATTCTTAATGCATACATATTTTCAATCAAATAATGTAACTTGTAAACCAATAAGAAAGGCAACAGAAAATTACATTTCACAATCCTGGTATCAGTATTATTGTGTTTATGAATGTCATTGCAAAGCAGAGATTAACATCTTTTTGCAAATGCATTGTATTTATTTTTTTTTCTGGTAAATGAATTAAGCTTTTCGGACACGTTTTTTTTTAGAGAAAAATTTTTACTCAAAAAAAAGTTATAAGAAAAAATATCTTAGGGGATGACTATTTCAACCCTTTCTAACCATAATTCAAGATTGTAAAAATTTTGAAATATGTTTTGCTTTATTAACAAATAATATTTAGCAAGTTTCGTGTCGTTAGCTACAAGGAAAATAAAAAAGAAAAACCTTTTTTTCTAAATCTTCAGAGCAATTTTTATAAAATTTTATACCGAATACCCATCTTAATTTTCATCACAGAATCGCCCTTAAATTTTGTCGGTGTTTTTTTAGGTACACCTGTATATGACATACGAATTAATTGTTCCAATATGCAACATATTATAAAACATACAAATAATAGTAATAAAAATTGCTGTACTTGGCTTTTAACTACCCTAAAAGGTAGGAATGCACTTCTGGCTAGACATTAAATAATAAAGGTGTGGTTGTAAAGTAGCAAGAAGTAGATAAAAAAACTACACGTTAATTTGACGTAGGTCATCGTTTATTAGAACCACAAATGAATCGAATAACAGATTGCAAATATAATTTTAAAACACGACGTAGCGTTGTTGTCAATGTTAACGGAGGCTAATGTTACCGCTACAAGTATTTGAACAAAAATATACGATTAATTGACTTTTGCGCCTCTATTGACATTTAGGTAACACTATGGTAAATAATATTGTCAGAAAATGGTGTAAAATGACCTCCGCCTAGTTTACTGTTTTTCTAGCAAATGACGCAATAATACATGTGGGGAAAAAATTTAAAGTGCGTTACAAAATGGGCACCGTGTATCGGAGGTCATTTTACCGCGGAGGTCAATTAGCAACTTTGCCGACAGGTATGTAAAGCAGTTACAAAGTCGATTCTTCAATAATTATAGCCAACATAACAGTTGGCAAGTATAAAATTTCGAATCGCCTGCAGTAAAGTACGCAAGAGGTTGTACAATAGCAAACAAACACTGAGAATCACCCGACAGCTGTTTCGTTCTTTTGGGACTCATCGGGAGTGAGAGAACTCGAGTGTAAGTTCACTATTGTACAAAGCGCGCTGTCGACTATATGCCCTACTGGAGGGATCACAATATTTAAACGATAAGTTTTTCAACATCTAGTGTCGACTCGTGAAAGCGTTCACGTACGTAGAATGTAAGCAACTTTTGCCGACAGGTATGTAAAGCAGTTACATAGTCGATCCTTCAATAATTATAGCCAACATAACAGTTGGCAAGTAAAAAATGTTTGAGTTCTCTCACTCCCGATGAGTCCCAAAAGACGAAACAGCTGTCGGGTGATTCTCAGTGTTTGTTTGCTATTGTACAACCACTTGCGTACTTTACTGCAGGCGATTCGAAAATTTTATACTTGCCAACTGTTATGTTGGCTATAATTATTGAAGGATCGATTATGTAACTACTTCACATACCTGTCGGCAAAAGTTGCTTACATTTACGTACGTGAACGCTTTCACGAGTCGACACTAGATGTCGAAAAAGTTATCGTTTATATATATGCCTAAGAATCTAGTATATTAAGCTGAAAACCATATTTACTGTCTTATTATTGTTAATTAACAGACTGTTAAAGCTAAACCATTTGTTGGCTTTTGATTTCGTCTCGCTATTTAATAATACGACTTGCTCAAAGGAAGAATCCTTGCAGTATATCATAATATCATCTGCAAAGTAAGCAAGCAAATCATTAATAAAAATGAGAAATAACAGAGGTCCCAATACTGAACCCTGAGGTATTCCTTATTAGGACAAGCTCAGATGCAATTCCATCTTTCATTACACATTGTTGTCAATTGGATAGAAAAGATTCAATCAGGGCACAACTGTTAGTACTGATTTTGTAGCAAGATAATTTTTTTTGATAGAATATCTGGCGAAACGCAATCAAAAGCTTTGGTAAGATCTATAAAAGATGCATACATAAAATTTCTATTTTCAAAAGATAAATACAATCATTAATAAAACTTAGCACTGCCCCAATAGTAGATCTTCCTCTTCGAAATCCCCATTGCTTGTTAAACAGTAAATTATTCACTTTGAAATATGCGAGAAGTTGTTCATATAGAACGGTTTCAAATACTTTGGATACAATTGGCATTAATAAAATAAGACGATAATTGTTTAATTCGTTTGTATTGCCATGTTTAAGTAAGGAAATAACCTTGCATATTTTAAACGCATCCAGAAAAGTGGATGATGAAATACAAAGATTTACAAGTTTTGTTAGTGGTGCAACTATTAGACTGGACAACGACTTAACTAAGATCGAAGACAAATTCTAAATATCTAAACTTTTACTCCGCTTTAATTTTTGAATTACGGTTCTAACATACAACTACAAGAAACCGACTTGAACTTGAAGTCTGTACTTTCTATTCCGTCACTGTATTTCCTAATTCGATCTAACATGATGGATTCTTCCTCAACACTCGATGGCGGTATGTTAGATATGATTTCTTTGGCAATGTTTGAGAAGTAGGTGTTAAAGCCGTTCGCAGAGATCTTGCAGTCGTTAACATCTTTTTTGTTAGACGGCCTCAAGTTGTTGACTATTTTCCATAGAGCTTTGGGCTTATTATGATGTTTGTTGATAAATCTATTGTTGTAATCGATTTTGTAAGATTGTATACCTGTGCGATATTTCTTCCGATACTGATTTCTTTTTTTAGTTAATTCAGGAGAATTATGTTTCTGACACAATTCGTTCAATGCTTTCATGTGATTTCTCATTGACCTTAGTTCATTGTTAAACCAATTAGTAAAGGTTTATCTTTTTTACAAGTATATCTATTAAGTGGGAAAGCATTCTCCATTTCGCTTTGTAAAATATGTAAAAACCAAGTGTATTTTTCATTTACAGTCAATTGTTGATCGTTAATGAAGTTCTAGTCGTGAATATTGAGGTAGTTATGAAAATTGTATATACCTATTTCAGTTATTGGTCGATATTTGGATGTAATAGTTTGTGGGTTTGTAATAGCTTGTACTTCCGATTTAAGTTCAATTCCTAAGTGATCCGAAAAACCCAAGTTTAGCACTGAAATTTTATAACCGTTACTATCGTAGTTAGTGAAAATGTTGTCTAAGTCATTATTTTTGTGAGTATTGTAGTGATACATGCATGACAAAATTTCAAAACAAGTCACGAGTATCAGAGGTGACAACTAACCCATGTCGTAGTACATAAATTAGAAGTCAGTAACCCACTCCAAAAATAAAGTTAAAAAAATTTGGCCTTAACAAAAAGAAAGTTGTGATCGTCAAATAAATAAAATGGAAAAGGATCCTACGCTGTGATTATTTTTAATTTCTCTACAAGATTTGGATAGATTCGGATTGAATGAGAACTGATTCACTTTGGACAATGTATTATAAACCAATATATTAAAATAAAACCACAATAACATTTAACATTTAATTCCTGCATAGGCTTCTTACAAAAAGGAAAACCTGAAAAGTACATTAGACATACACAAATAACACACAAATCGCAAAGGCATAACACATAAAATGTCAATAATCAAAATATTAACCAAATCAAATAAAACACTGCAACAAGATATGTTCATCATATTTCAATTCTTATGAGATAAATAATCATCAAATAGTCTCATGACTTCGATTGTCGAATGTTAGTAAAAACACAGAGAAAACAAAAAACAAACAACACATTGCGTATACATAATAAATATATCATATCAAATCAAGATCATAAATCAATAGCCTCTGCTTTGATATTTTTTGTATCAGCAGGTAAATAATAAGTTCAATGACAATAAATGTCATAATAAAAGTTGTATGTTAAATTGAGAGAGAGATAAGCTACTCCACTTGCATCAAACCAGCTAGGACATTAAATCTACTAACAGCTCTTGCTAGGCGGCTTGAACCTCTCTCTTTATGGCATTAAGTCGGGGAGAGAGATAAGCTACTCTACTTGCATCAAACCAGCTAGGACATAGTCAACCAACGGTTATTGCCAGGCAGCTTGAACCGCCCCCTTTCTGACGAACACTCCCCAACGTTTGTTAAATCAAAAATATCAAATAATTCCACGGTGGAGGTGTACAAGCTACTCCACTTGCAACAAACCAGGTAGGACAATTAAGTCAACCAACGGTCGTTACCAGGCGGCTTAAAATACACCCATCCGATTTGAACTAAATCAATATATCAAAAAAACAACATCGATAAGAACGTTCATTCAAAAACGTTCCCCAACTTGTAAAAGTTAAGTACAAACAAATTCATGAGTACGGTATCGTTCACATCCAGTTGAACTAAATCAATGCAGACACAAAAAAAAACAAGAATCAACGCACGAATACACGAAGCTTTCCGCTTACATTTACTAAGTTAGCTTAAGAAGTTTTCATTGAACATTACTTTACAATCACTCATGGTAAAACTGCACACAAACATAATAAACTGTCTAGTAACTTCTTAAGTTGAAGTTGAGACAACAATTTCGTATACACGTTAATTTTCCGTATACGCAAGAGTTAGCGGAATGGTGCTAAACATTTGCCAATTCTTAATTTTACGTACGTTAATTCAATTCAAATAGATGTAAACGACCCTTAAAACAAACGATTTAAAACAAATAATAATTTAGTAGCGTTCCACATCTTGTTGCATTGTTAGAAAAAATCCCCTTTATGTGTTCTAAAATTAGACTGAAAACGCCCAAATTTATGCCTCCGTGACAATGGTTATTTTACAATCTGAACTAAACATTGTTAACTTTTATTTTATCTATTGTTTCCCATAGCAATATATATGAACTCAATTTAAATTAAACCTTAATAAAAAAAACATTTGATAAATCGGTGACGAACGCTTCATGAAGGCGTTTTACAAAAGAAAATACGCGCGAGACAATTCTCTACGCAATAAATTTTCAGACAAAGAAACTACATTAGCGGTTCCTAATTAGTTAATTTTTCTATAATTGTGGTTTAAACAATTGTAAAAGGTAAAACTAAAAACGTGCAAAAGGGCAAACTTAAATCTGGTTCAAAATAAAGCATCCCCAAATTAATCTAAACATATATTGTACATACCTCTAGTAACACGTTACAAGGTTCACACCCAAGTGTCCCTGCATCGCCCTTATTTCATTAGTTCAAACAAAATAAATTTAAGGCGGAAAATTCTTTCCGATATATTTCGAGAGCAAAAGTGTACAAAAAAAACTAGCAGTTTAATATGTCGTCTACCTTTCAGGGTAATTTACATAATTTTTTTTTATTATTATTTATTTTTAAGTCTGGAACTCTACATTATTATAAGAGACTAATTTTTTTTAAACCAAAACTACACATTAGTCCACATAAAGAAGATGAGCGATCATCGTAGTTTTTAAAATTAACATTAAAATTGCCGCCTACCACTGTCCAGCACTTACCCGTATTTAGGAGAAGTAATATAGAATGTAGAATGTTCAAGAAAGATTTGAAATCTGCACTCGGTGAACGATACATACACTGATATATTGAAAGTATTTAGCTCGGTTAAATATACACCCGACAATTCACAAGTTTTTTTCTACGCTCAATTTTGTTATTTTTAATTCTTTATATTTGTATGTGTTTTCGATTAACATTAAGCAACCTCCGTACCCTTTGCTTCAACAGAAACTGGCAGCGTTTGCAAACTTAACAAATTGTAGCATGTCTAATTCCTCTTGTATCAGCCAGTACTCGGTAATTCCAACTACATTCGGTTTAGATGATACAAGGTATGCGTCCATTTCGTTGATTTTATTTTTTAATGATTGTGCGTTAATGAATGATATTTTAAAATTTCTTAAACCTGTTTCATATGATAAATGTTGTAGCTTATGATTCATATGTGATAATTCTGGTTGGTATTCAGTAATAGTTTTCTGCAGTTGCTATAATTGATAATTAATTCTGTTTTTTTTTTTTATTATTTAGATAGACCCTGCAATTTCAATCGAAGTGGGAGTGATTAATATCCAATTTTAGTCCTAGATTTGACATGGCTCTGTAGCAATTCACACATTTCACCTTATCATGACAATTATGGTGGGAATGATCGTTGCTACAGCAGTTTAAGCAAAGTTTTTCATTTTTACAATCTACCGCCTTATGATTGAAACCTCCACAGGAATAACACTTCATCAGGTTAACATGTTCAAAAACTTCGCAACGGTCCCATTTTATGTTTATTTTTCTTGTACTAAGAATTTCTGCAAAAGTTTTTGGGTCTACTTCAACAATTGCCATATACTTAGATTTCATTTTTTTCATTACTAACATTCTCCAGTGTGAAAGACAGTCTTTTAGATTCATATTCTGATTTTTAATACATTCTAGTAATTCTACTTTCGTCCGATAGTCCTATAGTTTTAATTTTTAGTTTACGTAACTCAGACTTTTTTATCACATACGGATAAAATTTTTTTTTGATGTTTCATTTTGAAGTTTAATCATTTCGTCTTTATCTGCACAACCTATTGCTACTTTTCCGTTTTTTAAGCACCTGACTTCTGATATTCCAACTTCAATTTTTTCGGGTTGGATGTTTTTCTAGAGTTGTTTTGAAGTAAGCATGCTTTTCTGGTTTACTTTTGGTTGGATTATCATAACTTCTTTATTTTTTAAGACATCGCTGTAAGACCATTTTTTATTGTTTCCAGTTTCGGCAGTAACTGCCGTATTTACGAATACGTCTTTTTGATAACAATTTAACCTATCTGTAATACAGAGTGTAACAAAAAGGTAGGTCATAACTTAAAGCACATATTCTGGGGCTAAAAATAACTCGATTGAACGTAACTTGCTTCAGTACAAATGTGTATGCAAAAAAAGTTAAAGGGTTTCAAAGTTATAATTTTTGAAAAGTTTTTTGGTAATATTTCCCTTAATAAATGCACGATTTCAACGAAATTTGGTATTCAACAGTTTTTCAGCATGAGAAATCTAAATCTGATTACAGTTTTGATATACATTGTAGAGGGCACCACCAGCAGCACTCCGCGTACATTAAAATGTTCATAATTTTTTTGCCCCTCGGGAAATTGGGTTGTTGTTTGATGATTTTCATTCCTTGACGTAATGAGCTCACAGAAGTATACAAGAAAATCGACACTGAATATTTCAGTTGTTATCATTATGAAAAATTCCGAATAACAAAAAATAAAGTATAAATGAATTTTTTAAGTTATTTGCAGGTCTCAAAAATTTTTATTTAATCTTACTTATTTATACTTATACTGAGGTAAGTTAGGTTTAATCGGGTTAGTTTTAGCCCCAGGAATATGTGGTTTAGTTTATGACTTACCTTTTTGTTATTACTCTGTTTTAAATAAATTTCACTTTTAAAATTAACCATTGTTGATAATATAAGGTACTTTAGAGCCTCCAAGGTAATGTTATCACCCACTGCGGCGACCTTACCTGATTTTAATTCGTTTAATTTTGCGTTTAGACATTTAATTTTAGTTAATAAAACTTCATCTTCTTCTTTCAGCATCTTGATAGTAAGTTGCAAACAACATAATTCATTTTCACTTAAAAACTCGAATAATTTGTCTTTGTTAGTAATTAATTGCGCCCAACTTTTGTGATACACTGTCGTGCATTTTATGCAGCGAATATACGGGTTTGAAATTATTTACTTGCATTTTTTACAATAGTAATCTTGAGTAAGAGGAGAGCGCACATTTGACACGCCTCTCGCAAATTCAGCCATTTTAGCAATCTACGAGAATAACCCAAAATATGCTCCCAAAATTTTACTGAACAATGTGTTTTATAGTGTATCTGAATATTTAAGTGTAGATGTCAGTATAAATATAAACATTAATTAATATCCGTCATCGAGTTATAGCTTCTAATATAATGCTACCCATTGTTATTATGTTATTAGATGTTATTAGACGTACACTCATGAAATTTAAAACTTGGACACCACAATTTCTGTAAACAAAAGTTTGCACATTGTGAAGCGGGCTTAAGGGTATCATTTACAATTCTAACAGCAGGTAGTCTCAGCAGGGGTTATCTTATAGAAGGACTGTAGAATGAATCATTACACTAAGCACGTTTTAGAAAATAGGTAATTTACGTTGCTTACTTAATTTTTTCTTTAAAGAATATATTTGAAGGTATCGCTAATTAAACACCATAGCTCGATTAATTATCGAATCAAAATTTTGTTTAGGAAATGTTTACAAAATAAAATTAGAAATAATTTTGATTTAAAAAACGTCTACAAGCAATAACTTTTAAATTAAATCAAAAACTAAACATGGTTATTTGGGTTGACTGATTATTACTTATTTTTAAATAAATCTAACCTACTAATTATTGTAAGTTATTAAAAAAATCATTAAACTCTCTATTCATAATATTTAGTCCTTACAAAATGTATATTTTATGACGTTTCATTTTTTTCTGTAGTTAATATAAAAAGTGAAAATAAAAACTAAGGCAATTCTTATTGTCAACGTATATATTTAGTTTTTGACAAGAATTTATTACATAATTATAATTAAGATACCAAGTTATAGTTTAAAATTAAATGAAAACTTTTTTTTTAAATAAAGGTATTACTATATAAATAAATATAAGAAATCAATAATGGGTGTGACCTCCATTATTATTGATACATTCTTGGAGGCGTCTGCTCATTGACGCTATCAAGGTATCAATATAATTAATATTAATCGTTTCCCATGCGGTATCAATGGCTGCAATTAGTGCATTACGGTTTACTGGTATAAAATTTGGCCCTTGTTGTCTTCGGATAACAGCAAGTATTCGAGCCCAAACATTTTCGATAATGTTAAAATCTGGGCTTTTTGCTGGCCAGGGTAACAGCTCCAAGTTATTTGCTTGTATCCAGTTGCGCACAACCTGCGAAGTATAGGGTCATCATATCCCGATAGTTAATTATCGAATGTTCCAAGAAAATATGTGTAAATAGTA
Source organism: Abscondita cerata (assembly GCA_030710515.1). Taxonomy (NCBI): domain Eukaryota; kingdom Metazoa; phylum Arthropoda; class Insecta; order Coleoptera; family Lampyridae; genus Abscondita; species Abscondita cerata. The sequence continues at coordinate 229,793 of JALBCR010004268.1, forward strand.
AATGGAATCTACTAACGTAACGTTAAGTCGTTAATTATAGTTACATAACTCTCCTTTCATAAGATATAGTTCATATTAATATGCTTATTGTAAAGCTTCGTACACACCTGAACAACAAACCGAGGAACAAACAGAACAACGAACCGAACGGCAATCGGAACATTAATTTGGACGGTGCTACGTACGAATTTTAGAACAGATTCGCAAGTCCTGATTGTTCCACGAACGGTTTGCGGCGTTCCCGCAACTTGTCGGTTTTTTCTCCGACATCAAAGAAAATGCGCGCGAATGCGTTTGCAGGTTTGGACGAATCTAAACAAAACGGCGAACAAACTTATGCGGGAGAATTAAATTATTTATTTTTGTCCTCCCTTTTGTGGGTTTGTTGTGTTTTAGGTAATATTATGGAGTTGACAGAAGAAAAATGTTTTAAATTAATCAGTGTTTAAGAATGCAAGAAAAAAATGATGTCCCTATTAGCATCATTTGGGCGGAAATTTCCAAAATAAAAAAAGCGAAGTAAATTATAATTTTTACTCTTCTTTGTGCGTAAAAATTTGGTTGGCACTATCTTCTTGTTTTCCGCAATTTTCTCTTCTCAATAATAAATATATATGAACTGAAAACTACTGAAAATAATTATGGAACAGCACAAACGTTCCGTTTGTTGTTCGGATTGTGGAAATCATAAAAGATCGTTTGTCGTTCTGTTTGACTTTCGGTTCGTTGTTATGTTTGTTGCTCGGTTTGTTGTTCAGGTGTGTACGAAGCTTTACAACTTAAGCAACAATTTTTTGGCGAATAAAGATTAGTTTGTGATGTAATATTAGAAACACAAATTTATATCATATCAAATTTATGACAACTTAAAACCAAGAACGTGTATGTTATTGCTAAGAAATTATTAAGGAAAAGCGCAATTGCAGTGTAAATATTTATAATTAGATATTTTCGAAAGTTTATAAGTCCTCTATTGTAATCTTAATACTTAAAAGAAAATCCTGTCCATTAGCATTATAAGGAAATGGCTTTTACTTTATGAATAAGTTTCAATAACAATAGAATATCCTTGCTTGTTTAATTTACTTCCTTTGAGTCATATTGCTCTAAGGGTTGTTACATTGGTCATTAGAAGTATGTAATAAATAAACAATTACCTACTGTTTGAGAAGGGTAGTGTGAACCAATAAATAAAGTAAGAAATGTAAATTCCATTTTAGTTTAAAATTTCAAGTGTTGTGAAAATGCCACCTCATCTCGGTGCTGATTTGAAAGCGCGGATTGTTTCGGAATTAGCGGCGGACCGTAGCGTGCGTGAAATTTCACGTATGTTAGATATACCAAAAGCACCGTAGGGCATTACCGAGTAAAATGGAATCTTGAACACACTTTGGAAAGAGCCATCGGAAGTGGTAGACCTAAAGTATCTACACGTGCTCAAGATCTCGAGTTGTTTCATTACGTAACAGAACAACCATTTGCTACATACTCCAGGGCTATAGCAGATACACATTTTCCCGGATGCCGTATAACTGCACAAAAAGATTAAAGGAGATGGGAATAAAGAAGTATAATGCTGCTGCGAAAGAAGTTCTCAGTGACGAAAATATGAGACGTCGTCTGGAATTTGCAAGGCGATATGTGAACGAACCTTTGGAATTTTGGAATCGAGTGATTTTAGCGACGAAAAAACGTTCAATAGCCGCAACGATGGACCACTAAAAGTTTTTAGAATGGAAGGAACTCGTTACGAAAATAATCACATATGTCCTAAAAACGAAGTGGTTATTTTTCTGTGAATGTGTGGGGTTGGGTTAGCGCGCGGGGTCCAGGAGTTTGTTGGGCTATCGATGGACGTCTTGATTCTGCTGCGTATTTAGATATTTTGGAAACTATTATGAAACCTTCAGTTGAAGTGTTTTATCCAGACGAAGATTATATTTTCCAACAAGTAAGTATTCTTATTTCACTATACTTTCTCCAAAAAATAGTTCGGGATCTGTTGAATTAACATTTTCATAATGTATTTTTGTTGTTAAAGGACAACGACCCTATCCATACTTTGCGGGTTGTGCGCAATTGGATACGAGAAAATAACTTGGAGCTGTTACCCTGACCAGCAAAAAGCCCAGATTTTAACATTGTCGAAAATGGTTGGGCTTGAATACTTGCTGTTAATTATATTGATACCTTGATAGCGTCAATGAGCAGACGCCTCCAAGAATGTATCAATAATAATGGAGGTCACACCCATTATTGATTTCTTATATTTATTTATATAGTAATACCTTTATTTAAAAAAAACGTTTTCATTTAATTTTAAACTATAACTTGGTATCTTAATTATAATTATGTAATAAATTCTTGTCAAAAAACTAAATATATACGTTGACAATAAGAATTGCCTTAGTTTTTATTTTCACTTTTTATATTAACTACAGAAAAAATGAAACGTCATAAAATATACATTTTGTAAGGACTAAATATTATGAATAGAGAGTTTAATGATTTTTTTTAATAACTTACAATAATTAGTAGGTTAGATTTATTTAAAAATAAGTAATAATCAGTCAACCCAAATAACCATGTTTAGTTTTTTGATTTAATTTAAAAGTTATTGCTTGTAGACGTTTTTTAAATCAAAATTATTTCTAATTTTATTTTGTAAACATTTCCTAAACAAAATTTTGATTCGATAAGTAAGCAACGTAAATTACCTATTTTCTAAAACGTGCTTAGTGTAATGATTTATTCTACAGTCCTTCTATAAGATAACTCCTGCTGAGACTACCTGCTGTTAGAATTGTAAATGATACCCTTAAGCCCGCTTCACAATGTGCACACTTTTGTTTACAGAAATTGTGGTGTCCAAGTTTTAAATTTCATGAGTGTACTGTCAGACTATATTCTGTACCATTTTACATGGTTTTCAGAATTATAAATATTATTATTATTATTATTAATATCACTATCCGTAACGGCATAATTCGTAACGCCAAGACTTTAATCAAATGTATGTGCTTTAAGAATGGCGGGGAATTGACGTGAAACACTACATGCCGCTAGGTAAAAAACTACATCAAATTTTATTAACGTCCTCACTCGTCGTTTAAACTTAAAATTTAGTATTAACATTACATGTTAACAGTTTAGTATGTTTATGTAATTACACTGTTCGAATAATAAATGAATGAAACTTAAAAGAAATATGTCTGTAATCTTTATTACAATAAAAATGTTTCATATTTGTAAAATCTGAATATTTACTTATTTCACAGACACAATTAAAAAATGTGCGCTATATTTTTTAAAAACTGCAGGCGCTGTCCAATATTATAATCTTGGATAACTCTTACTACATGCTTCTTTATTTGTTTATTCTTTAAACGTTGAGGAATTCTTTGACCACTTTCGTATTGCAAATAATATGTGTGTTGTAAACAAACTTCTGTCTAAATTTTATTGAGGAATTTCCACATTGTTGGATGACTACATTGAAATGGAGATTGGAGGGAATAATAAAAACCTTCTATGCTACTAGTAGTCCTGGCCAAACCATTCGCTGCGTTCTAACGGCGATTCCATATATTTGGAAGAAATAGTGGTTCTCGTCAACGACCATTTCTCAGTTTGCGACCCCTCATGAATGTATTTTTGAAATATTGTAAAAACTCCTCAGTTTTCTAATCAAATTCAGGAAATATTTCTGCGACGTCTAGATATGTAACAGTAGCTTCTTCAACAGGAAGTAACGCTATTGCAGTTAGCATTTTAACGCATATTGCTAAATTTTCTATATTTGAATCAAATTCTTGTTTTAAACCAATTTCCCCAAAATATCTTATTGATTCAAATGAAAAAACAACACCCTTTTGTTTCATTTCCGAGAAACTCGATTTGAAAAGCATTGATTGCTGTCTTTTCAAAATCAAGAAGGCAAGATTCAGGATTTAGAGTTGGAGGTCAACCTTTTAACATACGTAGAAACCTTCTATATGAACCTTCAGTTTTTTTTTGACAGTAACGCAAAAACACATGGAAATGCTACACCATTAAGTTTGTACCATACAACGGTACAATATTAAATTGAATGTAAATTCCAATTACCCGAACCCTCAGTTGGCGCTTTCGGCCCTTGATAAAATAAAAGAATATGATCATTTTTTCTTATTTTTTTTCAGCAGCATTATGAATGTTGACTTGTGTTCCAGAAATGGTGTTAAATAAATCAACAAAGGGGGTCTATATCATCAAATTTTATTAATTTGAGTATATCTGGTGGTAGTTCATATGCCCCAGCAGCTTTATTATGTTTCCTATTCTTAATGTCGTACTATATTTATTTTCTCTTTCTACTACATCCTTGTTCTATTCTTTAAAATTAACTTTTACCCTTTTCTATGAAATAGTCTTTAATAAATTCTTCCCATCGTTTAATCTTTTCATGCATATCTAATATTATTTTTTCATTTTTATCTTTTATCATACTTTGATTTTTCTTTTTACCTTGGATTGTGAACTCTTTAATTTTCATGTGCATATTAAATTTATACTATAAGAAAGAAACTATTAACTTCTATAACTTTAGCTTCAACTTGTTTATAAAATTCTTTGTGTTTCTCTATATTGCATCCCTTGCACCGTCTTCTCTACTACATAAGAGAGTTTATATGTTGTTGTTTGGTATCTTTCTTTTAGTTTTACTATTGCTTTTATAATATTTTGACATGTTTTATTTATATCTGGAATATCTTTTTTTTATTGTTTATTATTTTATTCTGTAATATAAACAGTTAATTATGATGATGACTTGCAAATAATCAAGTCGAAACTATAGTCAATTTATCAAATAAAATATTTTTAGTATTGGTTTGACGTAAGTTATAATTTATTATTTATTGTTTTAGTTCATTTTATATTACTTTCTATTTTTGACACTATAACATTTCTTACTGTATTATTTTAAAAAATTTTTGTGTCTTTGATTTGTGGTTAGGTGTTTATGGCGATCTCTTTCAATTTTATTCTGATGTTTGCTACTGGTCAGAATCAATATCTGCACGTATTAGTTGTTAATTTTATAGAAAATTTTTAATAAAAATAAACATTTAAGTTTATAAAATAAGTAAATAATTCCACCAGTAATTGATTTAATAATAAACTAATTGATACAAATTAAGGCAATGTTATTAAGAGTATTAACGATTGTAGTTGGAAAAGATCTGGTGGTGATGTCGTTCATATTATTAACATTTACTTATTACTCAATAATGGCATCCCGGTCAAAAACCAAACGATAGCAAGGGAATTGGCATAATCTACAATCACGTGATACTTTTAAAAAAGTAAAACGGTGTAATGATTTTGGGTGCCTTTACTTAAAAAAAATTGTGAGATTTTTATTTAAACTATGACTTTTGACGGAAAGGTCAGTACGTTTAATTCTATTTTTGTTTTCTTTTTCAATATTAGAAAAATATTAAATGCAACAATCAATTTAATACGTAACCAGAAGTAATAAATTACACATAGATACTTATCGTAAGGATAATAACAATATACATTTATACAAAAAATGATTCCAATTCCAAGAAAGATATATTTTTCAGTAACTATTGCATTATACTTAATATTTTTCTAAAATGATATTTACACCACCCATTATCTAATATTCTACTTAATTAGTGCAGAGCACAAAAGGGTCAATACGTGAAATCTCTGAATTCCAATGTGCCAACCTGATAACCAGTATTTGTTAAGCTATTATTCGTAGAAAATATACAGATATTGTAATGAATCGATTAAATAATTGTTTCTTAAATTCTTATTATCATTAAGTAAACGTGTACTTAACCAGATATAAATATAATAAATATTGATAATTATTAACTCGAAATAACAACAAACATTTTTATCCAATATACACAGTTTTGTTTATCATTTTGTTTGGTTATGGAAAAACCATAAATAAAAAATGTAGAAGATTGATATGTATCCGTATTTTGAGAAAAGCAGAAGAATATGAGGCTGATGCTGATGATCAACACTTTATTTTTCAGGACTATACTTATATCAACAAAATTGATTTTCTAAAACTGTGTAATTGCTTGGGAGATATGATCTTATTTTAACATCTACTACAACATCCGATTACCCCCTTTTTTCATTTTTTCCCTTAGGTTTATATGTTACAGAAAAAATTTATGAAGTGCAAAGACACAATCTACAGGCTTATCCAAAAGTATGGAAACATTTTTGTAACTTAAAAACCGAAAGGATTAGCGGGATGAAACGTTGGGGCAACATACTTGGGGACATTTTTTAATCTTGATAAATTTTTGATATCATTCTTCAATTACGAGTAATCAATACGAACTCTTGAAATTTAAATGGGATCACACCACTTAATTGCTATTTTGGGACAGTTACAAAAACAATTATTTGACCTGATTAATATAATTAATAATGTGACTATAAAGACGCAAATCTTGTGTCCTTAGTCGGTGGGAGAGGAGCCATGTCAGTCAAATAGTATTGTCTTTTACCTGAGGCTCTTTACTTAAAACCAACAAAGCTGCTAATCCATTATTAGTTTTATGTAAAAATCGCCTCTTACTTCCACAGATATACAATATTAGTTTGATTGACATGGCCTCTCCTACACGCCAAGGGACTAGTGTCTTTTATAGTCACATTATTAATAATATTAATTAGATCAAATAACTGTTTTTGTAAGTATTGTATCCAGAATTTCGTGTAGAATCCAAAAATTGCAATTAAGTCATGTGATCCCATTTAAAAATCTAGAGTTCGTATTGATTACTCGTAATCGAAGCATGATATCAAAAAATTTTTCAAGAATAAAAAATGTCCGCAAGTAGGTCTTATATACTTCTCAAAAGTTTTATCCCGCTAATCTTTGAGGTTTTTAAGTTATAAAGATGTTTCCATACCTTTGTGTAACCCGTAGAATTGCAACTGCGTTTCTCAAGTCAAAGGAGTTGAGTGGAAACTATTTGACCAAGTACAACTATCATTTTGTACATTTCTCTTTTGCTCCATTTATTGTTTAAGTTTACGGAATAATTAAAAAAAAAACTAATACAATACGTATATATGACACAATATCAACAGTCATCCCATTTTGTTTTATTTATTTGTATGCAAACATTATTGTTTGTTCCAATTAGTTTATCAGTGAGTATCAACAGTTAACTCAACCCACTAATTGATGCAAGGGGTAATTATGTGTCATGTATAAAAGGATGTTCATATATTCATAATAATCATTACTTACAAATCTTTCCTGCAAACAAAGTCAAGTCATGATGAAGTATTTAGTACTTGTAATCATATTGTGTTGCTTATTACAATACACCATACAAGCCGGTGGTGAAGGACGTAAGTACTTAATATTGTATAAATTTACATCAATTATCTTTTTTTTTTAGAGAATTGTCAGAAGTTTGGAATTGCCCTCCCAGGTACTGTGTGCAGCAAATCGTGCATTATCCTCTCCCCTGTGGGTTCCTGTGATTCTGGTTATAGTTGTTGCTTGGCTGTCTCTAAATAACACAAAAATGTAAGACCTAAAGTATAATAAATACTTTCAAACATTCTACCGTTTATGATGGATTTTAAAAATAAATGAAACAAAGCAAAAATTAAAAATAAAATTTACATATTTATTTAGTATACAGTATGTCCCCGGATTGAGTTTACAATAGGTATGATTGACCAAAAATTTTCGAATTGGAATTTCATATTTTGGGATTCCGCCCTGCTTGGTCTGAAACTTATTTTTAGTTTACTTTCAATTTTTTCAAGTCAAGTAAGCCTTGACAGTCGAGCAAACACTATTTTAGTTCTAGGTAAACTACCCTTTTCGTTTACAGTACGCCAAAATGTTACTAAGAAAAGTTGTTCAGAATTAACAGTTATGGCGTTATGCAAATTTTCAGAATGATCGGCCTACTTTGATAAATTCCAGTGTTGGGGAGTATTGCAATTTAAACAGCAATAATAGCACGAGATGGCTTAATATTTACAAAAACAAAAAACATCGATTATATGTCAAGTGTTTATTGTAGTATGACATGTGTCGTTATCTTTAATAAAGTTAAAGTAATATCACAAAACTGATTTTCATTGCGAAATAATGACAATATTTTACAATAAAATGCTAACGTTAAAACAGAAAATATATTTAGTACAGTGTATGGACGTGGAAAAAGTTACCGTTACGTGATTGAAAGATTTAATGAAAAATTTCCAGATATTTATGTATCACAGTACTAAATGTAAAAAAGCTAAGAGAATACGAATACATAATGAAAACGATGTCGCTACTCTGCTAATTTTAGATTCGGTACAAAATGATCCGAAACTGTCTTTGAGGAATCGGTCGCTTCCTTAGGCATTAGTAAATCACACATACAACGAACTTTGAAAGACCAGAAGATTTATCCCTACAAACTCATTTTTAATCATACTTTCGAACCGGGAGACGAAGCAAAACGTCTAGATTTCTGTTTATGAATAGGAAGCAAAATAGCAAGTAATCGTTATTTTTATCGAAATATTTTGTTCTACGACGAGGCTACATTTTCTACCAATGGAACTGTTTCCTCGCAACATGTTCGATATTGGAGTGACACTAATCCTTTTTTTAAAATTACAAATCACCGGCAATATTTTGTTAAAGTCATTGTATGGTGTGTTATTTCATATTATGGAATAATAGGGCCATATTTTTTTAATAATAATGTTAACCAGCATACATACTAGATTAGACAATTTCTTCGATGACGCTTTACGTGAGTTGCCTCTCAATTATCGGCGATCAATGTATTTCCAACACGATGGTTGTCCGGCGCATTATTCACAAATTGTTGTGAATTGGTTAACACCAGAGTACCCGATCTCCTTTAATAACAAACATACCCGCAGGGCGGGGATTCGCTCAATACTGCATTACTGTATCTTCTTTACCGTTGTTAGCGCGCAGGTACGTAATTTTTAATGTTTTTATTATTACTCGTTTAATATGTTTATTACCATTATTTCAACATTTTGTTTTATTTGTATAATGTGTTACAAATAGTGTTTACAAAATACTATTGTAGAATTTCTTATATAAGAACAATATTTAAAAAAATAATGTAGAAATACATACTCTAAATAAGGAAAATATAGATCCTAAAGATTAAAGATATATACACCAAAAGCAACCGGCGACAGCAACGCGACGATAACCCAACTAAAGTTTCTGTTGCGTTGCTCTTGTGTACTTACTAGAAGCGACTTATTTTGGAATCAGTTGTGAGAAAAATGTCTTTCTCGTCGGATGAAGAAATTGCTGCTGCATACTTGATACTAGAAAAAGCGTAGAAAGAAGACAAATAGAAGGTTTTGGGTTAATCCTTTTTATACTATAAATTTGGGACATAGTTCTTACATAGTAGCTCAAGAATTAAATCATGATCTTGTTAAATTTCACGGATTCTACCGTATGAGCAAGCGCACGTTTCAAACTGGTAGAAATAATAAAACCTGAAATAAGCAAGAGATACTAATTACCGCAAAGCAGTAAGTGCTGAAGAAAGGCTTCTTATTACTTTAAGGTAAGTCTTTATTATATTTTTTGATTAGCATATACATAAAAACGAAAAAGTTTTATTCTTGCAAAAATTTAAGTAAACATAACGAAAACTAATGTTCGTAATTATAAACGTAATTATCAGATTGACATTGAAAAGATATCAAAGGCTCGGAAGGATCAGACGCACTCATTGTTGTAAAACCTGATGATTGTGTTTCGGATGTAGATTGATAATTGTTTAGGGTATCCGAGTGGTAACTGAAGACACTTGACGGTCTAGGCTGGCAGCTAGAACTACTGGATGGTCCATGTCGACAAGGAAAATTATTGGTATAATCGCTCCTCGTACTATTGACACTTATCGAACGAAAAGGCCCTTCAGAATTATCCTGTAATATTTTGTCAATGATTTCTAAAAATTCACGTTTACATATCTTCTTTTGAGAAACGTTCATAAATTCTATATCAGGACGAAGACTAAGCAAAAACTTTTGATCTGCGCTTTCATTTTTATTGCTGAAAGTCGCCCTTTTTGCATCAAAGTATTCAGCAAGTGATTTTTCTGCATCTATATCTTAATTTTTCCTTTTAAGTGCGGTTACACGATTATCTCTTATGTGATTTACTCGGGGAGCTGTTGGTGTCTCAGGTAGCTCATTTTCATTTAATTGAGATTGAGTGTTAACTTCTGACGACTCAGTCTTCTTCAGTTTCTGGTACAGTGCTCTCTGTGTCATCACACTCTACAGTTAAATTATTTGTCTGTTTTCGATTACTTTTAACGAAAGGAAGTAAAATGTAAAAATTGGAGAGCGTCTTCCAAATAATATTTTTTCTTAATGCCTCCAGCTGACCCACTTGATGGTATTTTCCTGAGGTGTCGTAAGAAAACAGTCCGTATATTTTTCCAGCGTTCTTTACAAGTTTGCACTGGAAAAAAATTACGTTAAAATATCTTGTTTTAGCATTGTTATAAGTATTTTTTTATTTCAGGTATTTAGCAACAGGCGATAGTTATAGAGCTTTAACATATTACTTTATGCGAGGTCTCACAACAATCAGCAATATAATTGCGACCACAACTGAAGCTATTTGGACTGTTTTACAACCTGAATACATGAGTACACCTACTCCGGACAAATGGATATCAATTGCTGATCGTTACTACACTCTCTGGAATATACCAAATTGTTTGGGTTCCTTAGACGGTAAGCATTTTCAAATAAAATGTCTTCCACAAACGGGATCAACGTTTTATAACTACAAGGGATATTTTTCAATTGTTCTTATGGCATGTGCTGATGCGGATGGGTTATTTACCACAATAGACGTAGGAGAAATAGGTAGAAATAGTGATGGAGCAGTTTTTCGTACATCAAATCTACCACAACCTAGACCACTACTTTCAGGAAACGACGATTTTCCTTTTTACTTTGTAGCAGATGAAGCCTTTCCTCTCAAAAACTATATAATGAGACCTTATTCGAAACGTACTTTAGACAACAGAAAAAGAGTTTTTAATTACCGCTTATCAAGAGGACGGAAAAGTGTCGAATGTGCATTTGGGATGTTGGTGTCTAAATTCCGTTTATTCGAAGGCCCAATTTGCTGTAAAGAGGAAACTATAAATTCTGTAATTAAAGTAGCGTGTGTTTTACATAATTTCATACGAATCAAGCAGGGAATATTTACCCAACCAACAGAAACTATTGCATATCGTCAGGATCAAGTGAACATTCCAATTGAACCTATGCCACAACCACAAATTATACGTAATCATTCAGAAGCACAGAATATTAGGGAGCGACTTTGTGATTATTTTCTGACGCCTAGTGGGGTTATACCATATCAGTGGCATCACATAGTGTAACCAATATATTAATACCTAAATATAGAAAATTTATTGTACTAATTTCTTCGCACTACGCCTTCTCTAAATCTATTTTTTCATAAGTATACAGTCTGTCTATTGCTGAACACAATGGAAATAAACGTGATGAAATTTTTCATTTTTTCATTTCTGAGCACCCTGTATATCAAATAATTTTTTGCATGGTAATATCATTTTATTTAATAACCAGAATGTTTTTTCATAAAATCAAAAAAAATCCTGTCAAATCCAGCCATGGACACACTGTATAACCATATAATAGATATACAAAATAAATACTTTAAACAACTTACCAGATTCATTCATTGCTTTAGAAATTTCCATCCAGGCTTTTCCTTGATGTCCAGTCGGGTGTAACAATCATTCGTTATATCGTATAAACACTGATATGTTTCCACAAGCTCCACATATTTCAAATTTTTAGCAGTATCGTCCATTATAGCATGTATTTTCAAACAACTCGACAATCGCGACGTGGTTAACAGCACTTGTAACAACTGGTTTCTCATTGATTAGGTTGCGGTTGAGTTGAGTTGCGGTCAGTGAAAACACGTGTATCGAAATATTAGCGCTATGTCGCGTTGCTATTGCGTTGCCGTCTCGTTGCTGTCGCCGGTTGCTTCAGTTTCTGCAACCGAACACTCTTTGCTTTTTACGGTAATGTGTTCCTTGCAAATGTGCCTGTTACATACTGAACACAACGTTTTAGTTTTGCGATTATTTTTTGATGGACAGAAAGCACATCTTGCTTCTGTTACATTCTGCTTTTGAGGTACACTAATTGTATTCTTCTCTATCTCCAGCAAATCACAAAGTCTCAGTTTTATAGACTGTGGAATGTTTGTTTCATAAATTCGCCTTTTGCCTTGCTCATAGACTAAGGAAAGGCCAAGTGACGCCAAAAAGTCTTGTCTCTTCATTTTTTTCATACTGTTCTCCTTGAATATTACGAAAGAATTCACTCTAGATACGTTGAGCAAAAAATAAAATATTACTAGAGGCCACCTATTTGCTTTTCTTGGCACAGAATATTTTTTCTGAAGTGCATCGTTCAAGTCAACACCGCATTTTGTTCTTCAGTAAAAAAAAGTTGCCAAATATTTTGTATATTTGTAAGATTCTTCGCCTCATGTTTAGACCCAGGAAGTTCTTTGATGATATTTTCAGGCCTGGTACGCTTGCGTTTTCTGATAGGATGCATATTCCAAACCGTTACGCCATCTTTACCTACGTACGTCAGATCAATAGCATCATCTTCAGATTCACAACTTTCTTCTGAATCGCTTCCTTCTTCAGGGTTTGCTCTTCGTAACTTAACTCTTGAAGCATTCGTAATATTTTTAACCCACGGCTACCTTCCTTCTTTATCAATACACACTCACACAAATGTGAAAACTATACACACACACAAAATTGCAAATAAACTAAGTAGAACACGAAAAATAACAATGATACCCGCAGGACGGGGATTCCCCGTAAATGCACAGTTTCTCTGTCTGAAACCACTAAACAAACTGCAGTACGCGGCAATAGATCGGTCCTGTCCTAAATAACAATTAGATGTAGCCGCGACCCTTTCCTACAACATAGTGACAAGTTCTGTAGGATTTTCGTCTCGAGCGGGGATTCCCCGCCTACGCGGGTACTCTGGTGTTAAACCATAAATTTGGATGGGTAGGAATGGTCAAGTTTTATGGCCCCCAGCGAGCCCAGATTTGACTATTGCTGATTTTTATTTCTGCGGACGTTTAAAACAAGTAGTGTATGCAGAAAATTTACTTAATGATTCCGAAGTATTAAAAAATCGTATAACAGATGCTATATCGGCTTTACCAATTCAGGAAATCAGGAATAGCTTTAAGGAACTGCGACGTAGGATTGAATTATGCTGCGACGAAGCTGGAGGTATAAATAGAATAACTTAATACTTGTTTTTTGTTTTAATAATTTAATAAAAAATTCCTTATATTTTTTGTTTTTGTGATCATTAACCATTCTCAAGGTATGATTGTAGTGTCAATTGCAGATTTGTTTCTTTAAAGTCAAACTGACGCAAAGTTGACACAAAACGAAGTTGATGATAAACTTGACACAAAAGGAAACTGACCAATACTGGATTTTAACAAAGTAGGTTTTCTGAAAGTTTGCATAACGCCGTAACTGTTAATTCTGAACAGCTTTTCTTAGTAACACTTTGGCGTACTGTGAACGAAAAGGGTAGTTTACCTAGAACTAAAATAGTGTTTGCTCGACTCTCAAGGCCCACTGGACTTGAAAAAATCGAAAGTAAACTAAAAATAAGTTCCAGACCAAGCAGGGCGGAATCCCAAAATATGAAATTCCAATTCGAAAATTTTTGGTCAATCACACCTATAGTAAACTCAATCCGGGGACATACTGTATACCTATGGTTACATAAATGCAAAATATTGATTATTAAAAATATTAAGAATAAATTAAAAACGCATTTAAACTCAATGCATATGTGATTAAAAATGTTTCGCTTGATTTGCATTGTACAGGGTGGTCCAAATTGGACACTTTTGATAGGAAACACCCATTTCTAGAGGAGCTAGAGAAAAACTAACTAAAATGTTACGGTTACGATTTTTGTGTAAATTCGAATAGCGAAAACGGCTCATCGATATCTTGAACTGTTTGGAAGATACAGGGTGGTTTTCAATTTGGTGCATTTTCGATCCACCCCCGAACTTTTTTGTTTATGAATTTATTTTATTTCTGTAAAAACATTCTTAAAGCACTTTTTTAAAAGAAATCAAACGGTGTCCTCAGTTTTTTTGTAAATAATTTGGTTTTGAAGCTATGGCATGAACTTGTATTTTTTCTTATAGGCCACCCCCTGTAATTTTACATATTCTGTTTCGAAATTAAATTCTCTTTTCAACCATATATAACACTTGCTACTTTTACCTTTGGAATTTTATTTTATTGTTATTTTCAAAATACTGTAGACGAATTGTGTATAATTAAGATCAGATAAGTAATTAAATCTAGCATGCCAAGCTTGAAATATAAATCAAAACATTGCAACTACTGTCAAACAATTATTTCTTCTTATTCAAATGACATTTGCTTCTTAAGTTTGCTTTTGAGTTCACATTTTTTTAATCAAGTTTTGAATTTATATAAAGATTCTCCTGTTTTTGTAATATGTATGAAAACTACGAGAAACTTGACATGCTGAAGTGTTATTGGGAATCACATGAAGATGCTCAGGTGGCCAGCAACCTTTACTTTGAGCAATATGCGGAAAGAAGACAACCCTTTCGAGATATGTTTCCTCGATTAAAGCATAACCTACTAACACATGGTTCGTTCAAACAACCGAGAAACAGAATATACAAAGCCAGAAATAGAGATAGAGGGTTAGAAAAAATAACTGTTCGGTGGGGAAATTCAAAATCAACTAAGTCTTTCGCTACGTGAATTGCGGGACATTAAGTGTTCCAAAAACTTCTGCTTTGCGAATTCTAAAATAGAATAAATTTAAACCTTACCGAGTGAGAAAACTCCACAAATTACTACTTGATGACGCACAATTTAGGATTGTTTTTTGTCAGTGATATTTAGGAAAATGTGCTTAGGTCCCAAATTTTGCGTAGAATGTCATATGGAGTGGTGAAGCGTGTGTAAGCAGCGCTGGTATCTTCAACAGATATAACTGCTACAATTGGACTTTGGAAAATCAATATATTACAGTGGAGATACAAAATCAAACCCGTTATAGTTTTAATATTTGGATCGCTATTTTTAGAGGAAGGTTTGTTGGTCCCTATATATATGAGGGTAACCTTACAGCAGAGCGGTATCGGGTAATATTACAGCAATTTATTGAGCCTCTTATAGATGATTTGCCATTCATGGAGATTGAAAGCGTATACTTTCAGCAAGACGGGGCGCCGTGTCATAATGCAGAAAATATAACAACATTTTTGAACCAACAATTTGGAGACAATTGGCTTGGCAACCGAGGCCCTGTGCATTGGCCGGCAAGATCCCCCGATCTCACGCCCCTAGATTTCTACCTCTGGGGAAGAATAAAGACCTTGCATATAAAAGTCATCCAAATTCGAGAGAAGCATTGAAAGCAGCAGTGCGACATGCTTTTGACTCCATAATTGATTAACGCTGTTAATAATGTTAGGAAGCAAAGTCAGCTATGCTTAAATTTGAATGATGATCAATTCGAGCACAAGCTATGAGTAGCTTTAATAATGTAGTTTGAGTTTGATTGTTATGTTAAAGTTATATGTATATTGTTTTCTGTTGTTGTGTGTTGTTTAATTTAATTTTGAGTTATCCAGTTTTTATTTAGGTTCTAGTTGACATATTATACGTTTGAATAATTATTTAAGTTTTGTTATTATTTTATTTCGTTCCTCTGAAAACATTTGCCAAGAACATTACTTACTAAACAGTAGGCAATTGTTTTATTTTCCAAGCAAGGCACACTAGATTTACAAAATACATCAAGCAGATTTTAGAAACAACAATAAAATAAAATTTCAAATGTAAAAGTAGCAAGTGTTATATATGGTTAAAAGAGAATTTAATTTGAAACAGAATAGATAAAATTACAGGGAGTGGTCCATAAAAAAAATACAAGTTCATGTCATAGCTTCAAAACCAAATTATTTACAAAAAACTGAGGACACCATTCGATTTCTTTTAAAAAGTGCCTTAAGAATGTTTTTACAGAAATAAAATAAATTCATAAACAAAAAGTTACGGGGGTAGATCAAAATGCACCAAATTGAAATCTACCCTGTATCTTCCGAACAGTTCAAAATATCGATGAGTGGTTTCGCTATCCGAATTTTCACAAAAATCGAGCCCGTAACATTTTAGTTATTTTTTTCTAGCTCCTCTAGAAATGGGTGTTTCCTATCAAAAGTGTCCAATTTGGACCACCCGATACAATACCTTTACAAAGCACAAAACTAAGGACACTGCCAACATCAAATTTGGTTTAAATGAAAGAAAAGCAGAGTTTTGTTTTAATCGGAAGTCAGATTTTTACATTTTATGTAATAATAGTAATGTTCAGTAAAATAATCAGTGATTCGTCTAAAGAACTACAGAGAATACAAACATTTATAGGATAAACGGATAACCCTCCTTTCTGTTAAGACACTATCCAATCAATACTTCAAAAACATCTACAAAATCTTTTTTCTACAACCGTACGTAAAGTAACAACTGTAAGTACGTTTAGTTGGTTTCTAAAAATTTCATTATTAAAAGGCAGTGCCCGAAAAACTTCTTTATACAACCCTAGAGCGTAAAAAAGTAACCGTATTTCCGGTTGTCTACTTACAAAACCTTATATTTTATAATAAAATGAAAACAAAAAACTTCATTTATTTTAGAAATTAGAATAAAATAAATTAATCAATTATTATTACTATTAGTAATGGTTATATTTAATGTGCAATTATTACAATGTTTGAAACATTAATCCTTGTTTTTTGGTTTTCTTCTGTAGTGTTTTAGTTCCGAACTATAAGATTGAACAATAGTTCCTAATATTTTATTGGACACCTCAACTCTTTACTGAGCGCGTCTTCTACATTTGCTTCCGCCACTGTTGACGATCTCCAACCCTCATGTTTCTTTACGGATCACCGCCAGCTTGTGCTAACATGGTTGCTGAAGATCGTCGAAACCAGTGGCCTGTGTAAAGTTGTAGATTGGTTAAATATTTTACGATTATGGAAGGCATATTGCCAAACGTGTTAATACCAATGACTTGGTTAACACATTTATTATGGTGGTATTTTAAAAATAGTCGTGATGTAGTCACATGTAGTGGTCTTAAAGCAATATACCTTCTGTAGAAGAATAAATAATCAATACTACTATCGCTTGGATTTAAAACTGTAAACACTCTTTCGATATCAGTTTTAGTATCGGGAATCCTTATAATCAAAACAGTTTGTTTATCGTGTATGTCACTTATTGACATTTTCACCAACTCATCCCTGCGGCATGCTCCCGCAATACCGATAATAAATGCGACCTAAAAAAAGTGACATCGTATAATAAACTATTACCATTATAAGTACCTTAATCATCAAAAACTCTGAAGTTGGAGCCTCATATCTAAATTAGATAAAATGCTTTTTTTCAAATATTCCCGATTTTTTTTGGTTTATAACCATTGTTCTTTTGTTTTAAAAATGCTATTAATTCATGGTATGTTGAAATGTCAACGTTATTTTTAATCTTCCAAATGCTTTGAAGCATTGAATAAAAAGACTATAATATTGCTGGTTTATAACTTTGCAGCTTATCAGAAAAATAAACCAGTAACACACTTTCGGAATATTTATTAATTTTGTTCCGTTGGCACCAATTAATGAATAAACGGTACTGCCTTTCATATCTATCGACCGACTTCTGGGGTAGAAGACTCAGAGTTGCAGCTTTTGCAGTTTCAGCTACATCAGGCGGTGTACTTTCTATATCCGACATCTTTAACTGCAGAAATGATCTCTGTTTAACTACTTTAGATTTTTCTGTAAACGAATTTTGAGGTTATCTTAAAGAATTCAATAATTCTTTTACCTACTTTGTAATACAAACAATAACTGTAAACCACGGTTTTTGCTTTGAAAATTGCAACTGAAGTTTTTAATGTTAAGAAAACACCACACACAAAAAAACCGGAAAAAGAAACTTCCATATTTACTAGAATCAATTGCGCCAACTTAAATTAAAGAGAATTTCAATTAATTACCCCAAATGGTTACTTCAGTAGCACTAATAAAAAGTGTTAAACGTTTGGTTGTAGAAAAAATCTTGTATGCAACACAATCGTTCTATTTTAGCAGTCGATTAAAAAGACCTACTTTACACACTTGTTGCATAAATAACTATTATAAAAAATTGTGTTAATAATTTTAAATGAGCTACAACGTTGACAATACGTATAAATTTATTGCAGTTTATGAACCGTAATTTAAGTGTTTAAAATTGAAAAACAATATAAATATTTTATTTAAAGGAATGGAACTGTACACTGCAACGTCTATCTGTAACAGAAACTGCACAAAAAACATATTCGAACACGTGTTTCAATGATACGCTATCATCATCCGCAAACTAACACTTTTATAAGAATCAAGTTTTTATATCGCCCTTCTTAATTAATTTAATATTGCCTACACCATGGTTACTTTCAAACTTATGCACGACAATACTGGACTTGTCTGTCCGACGGTATTTGACATGAGCTAAGTGCTCGTTAAGACAAATTTTAATAGATCTCTTCGTTTGCTCTGTATATACATGGTTACAGTCTCTTCAATTTATTTTATAGATTCCCGATTTATCACATATTTTTATTGGGCATTTCGGATTGTCTAAAAGACTTTGCAAGTTGTTACTACTGGAAGTTTATAATCAAACTTTGAAAATATTTTTTGAAAACGTTTGGAGTATGTGGGATAAGAAATATGTCAAATTACCAAATTTTCCTAGAGATACACCAAAGGTTTTCAAAAAATATATATTTTTAAAGTTTGATTATGAAACAGTAGGTTCCAGTCGTGTTTTTAGTGCTTAGCTATTGAAGTAGTTTTCTATGCAGTTTTTGGTGTTTTATATTGCTGTTACACCAATCTATATTAATATGTTATGTCGTTTGTGCGTCCTCACCTTTGTTTTTACCGAATACTCTCGATTCATTTTACGAATTCACATTTTACGAATTCACATGAAGTACGTGCAAAAATCGACCTTTCTTCAAATTCGTCTCACATTAGAACGGATTGAGATATTTTGTTTGGACAAAAGTTTCAGATTTACGAAAGATGTCTTTATTTTTGATTTAGATTTTTTTTGTACGAGGGCATCTTCTAGTTTAAAAAAATGTTAAAAGTGTCAAAAATTTCAAACAAATTGAGTCGTAAGTTGACCACAACTCGCTTATTTACGGACCGATTTTCAAAATACAAAAAGCATCATACGCGGATAAAGAAATAAAATTTTGGCCGTTTCAGTTTTGTATGACCTCGCATGTTTCAAAAGTTATAAGCGAAAAACGTTTCCGACAAAATAGCATTCAAAAACTAAAACGGCCATAATTTCTATATTATAACAGATAAAAAATTTATTTAAGAAAAACGTTCCTTTTATGACCCTATTACATAATGTTTAATAAATTTATCATTTTTTTAAATTTTTTTTCAA
Organism: Abscondita cerata; assembly: GCA_030710515.1. Taxonomy (NCBI): domain Eukaryota; kingdom Metazoa; phylum Arthropoda; class Insecta; order Coleoptera; family Lampyridae; genus Abscondita; species Abscondita cerata. Next base: position 249,499 of record JALBCR010004268.1, read on the forward strand.
GCAATTTTAAATTGTTATACAAATACTGTAATTTCCGGAACCATATTACATAAAAACACGAATAAAAAATCCAAATATTCGTAATTTTGCAAATTTTCGAATGGTTTAACTGTAAAGGATTCAATTTCACCAAAAAAAAATCTTCGTATGCACGAACTTGATGACTCACACACGCGTAATTGCAAGCGTTATGCGAACCAAACAGTCAATATCACCTAAATAAACTTTGTTGTATTACGTTAAAGCGGTTGAGCCAATAAATCCGGTTCTAAATATTTTTTTAATAAATAATTTCTATTCGTACTACATCTATACCTTCTATATTAATATGTTATGTCGTTTGTTCGTCCTCACCTACTCTCGATTCGTTGCAAGCGCACACCCGAATACTCTCGATTCATTTTACGAATTCACATGGAGTACATACTCTGTTTTCATATTGATTACTCAACTGATGAATGTTAATGTAAGTGCTAATTATTGTTCATGACTGTCTGCTCTTTAGAAGTTAATTCATTTTTGCGACTTAACGCATGCGTAGCATGCTGGCTTTGTCTAGTATTTTAATTACAAGACTTGCCGGTTAATACACGGCAGTGTTTTGCATAATTAATAGTTAGTTTCATTTAGTGTAATTGTTTGAAGACTTTATTAAACAGAATTTTGTGGAATATAAACATAGTGGCGTAAACCGCTTGTATGCTCTAGTCCGAGCACCGGATGAACTGTCAAATTGCGACTTTGGAAATATTTAAAAATTTGTTGATAAAAGTATTAAATCAATCATAATAATTAAAAATGGATAAGTGTAAGGAAGACATTACAAATATCAATTCTGTTGCTCGATAAGTGAACCTGCTTTTAGAAAACAAAAAGGCAATTGAAAATGTCTATTCTATGTATGAACGCTCCTCAATCTCCCCATTACTATCTGAAAATATGCCTGCTTCTGACTTAGGTTCTCCTGCTATATCAACTCAACTTAATACACTAAACGACCTCAAAGGTAAAATTTTGGAATTGCAAAATAATTATACAACAACTATCAAAACCAGCATACCGAACTTGTAAATATAAACAATGATACTAAAGATTATAAACAAAAAAAGTGGGCGCCCAGAAAAATAGCGCCCGGGCGCTGACTTCCAAATTTCGTCAGCGCCAATCGGGCGCCCACTTCTCATTTGCAAGTAAGCGCCCAAACTTATTTGGGCGATATATTGAAACCAGCACCCAACAGACAAACTGGTTTCGTTTCCTAAAAACCTAATCTGAAGCTTACAAAGTGAGGTCAAAGTTTAAAATATGGGAAAGTGCCGACACCCCTTGTTGACTCATCCACCTAACACTCAGGGACTGTTTAGTTTTAATGTTGGTGTGGTTTGATGGGTTCTAAAATTATTGGACCATATTTCTATCGTGGAACACTGACAGGCCCACGCTACATTCAGTTATTGTCAACGATTTTAGAAGACTTTTTAGATGATGTAAACCTCTACCGTCGCCAAAAAATATATTTCCAGCAAGATGGGCCGCCGGCCCATAATACAAATTGAATTAGAACATTCTTATAAGATTGTTTTAGAAACAGGTGGCTGGCTACAAACGGGCCTGTTAAATGGCCCCCTCGTTCACCAGACCACCGCTCGATTATTATTTTTGGGGCCATCTCAAAAATGAAATTTTCAAATTCCGATGTAATACAGTTGACGAATTGCAAAATACAATTACAAATGTAATTTTTAATTCTAGAGTACAGTACCTAATTAATACGTTATTACAAATAATTTCAATTTTTGTTATTATACATTCCATGTTCATAAAATTGTAACGCATTAATCAATTTAGTAATAAATCTCTGCATATGTAGTATGAAAATATTACATTTTGTACCTAGTTATTTTTCTGAAATCACAATCAATTAATCAAATTAAGGAATTATTATAAATTCCAAACATTTTTTAATTACCATCGAATTGCCTTTGAAATCGTTCCCTTGCCAATCACTTTTCAGAAACCGTAGGGAAAAGTTACTTTTAGTACGGAAAAAAAATTTTCCCTATTGTTTTTTTAATGTTGCTTAGTAACGGCTTCAATACTGGAATATGGTATTTTCGGACTTGAAATTGCGCCGAGAAAGTAGTTATTCTCGGACGATTTCAGAAAAACTAAATTAATCTTATGTTCTATTGCTACTTGATTTTGAATTTTTAAAATTGTTATTTTATCGATATATCGATTATTTTCAATTATTTCAAAAAATTTTGTAAGAGCTTTTTGTTCAGAATTGAATTTCGCATTAACCGCCTGTAAAATATACAGTGTTCCCTTTAAAAAAAGTATAACTTTTGAAATAACTCAAGAACGCGATGCTAAATTGTTTTTCTGTTTTCGGCATTGTAATCAGTGGGAAAAACTCTACTAGTTTTCCTGTTTAAACGACTTTGTAGCTTTAATAATAACAGAGTTGCCAATGGTGAACACTTAAATTAGATCACCCTGTATATATAAGGAACCCGAATTATTTTAATATAATATGTAAGTAGGTTACTTCTGTGCGAGCTTTTCGCAAGACTGCTTTTGACGGAACGCCTGTGAAATTGTTTCGTTCTAGCTGATCGGAATAATCCTGTCTATTGGCCAATAAATCTCGCCTGACTTTGTTTGCTGTTGTAGTCCGGAGAATTTCCTGAAGTTGCGCTCGCCTGTCACCAGTCAGTTTCCTGCTTTTCCGTTTTGTCGGATCATGCTTCATTGTCCCCGTGCACCTAGTCATAAAAACAAAAAATCTTAAATACTACAACAAAAAGCCTGTTCTTCATATTACAATCCATGTGAAAAGAATATACAAACATAACAAACTGTCGCACGTACTTCACAGTCATTTCCACGTCATGATCTGGCCTTGGTTCCTTCTTTATAAAAATTGGTAAATCATTGTGCATCCCTCGTTTGACTTTGTTACACCCACAAAACCAGCGGCGGACTAATATTTTTGGGGGCCCTAAGCACTAAATCGGCTGGGCCCCCTTCCCTTTATCAAAAATGCGTCTCTATCTTGTTGTACGAATTTTACAAACAAAAATTTATTTTAAAAAATTTATCATTTCACGAAAAACGAAATATAATTTTTTCATTGCGTAATTGTGCGAACGATGAGAACCATGATGTATATATGATTACTTTTATTTACTTACAATATTGCAAATATACTAAGTGACATAGAAAGAAGAACACTCAGTAATAATGAATTTATTTGAACAATTTTTGGTATACTAGTGTATACGAATTAGATTAGTAAACGATCACAATTTGATAAAAATTAAACTGTTAACTTCTTCAAAAAACTTAATAATGTGTTGCTCCACCACGATGTCTTGTGCACTCATTAACACGTCTGGGCATACTTCTAATGAGGTGTTCGATTTCTCCTTGAAGTATCTCATCCCATGCTATCTGTAACTGATGCGGCAAAGCCGCTAGAGTTTGGCAAGGTGTGAGGTAAATTGAGTAATCTTCTTCCAATAATATCCCAGACGTGCTCGATGGGCGAAAGATCGGGAGATCTTGGTGGCCCAGGCAACAAAGCAATTTGATTGGCCTCAAAATGAGCCAAAGAAACTATAGCAACATGAGGTCCTGCGTTGTCTTGTTGGAATGTGCTGTTGAGGATGGTCTAAACATAAGGTTCAATATGGGGGTCTACGACCTCCTGGATGTAGCTCGCAGCAGTCATGTTACCTCTAATGAAGACCAAGGTGACCTACTTCCAATAGCAATAGCTCCCCATACCATAACTCCAACTGTATGGTGCACATGCCTATTCACAGAAAATTGGGGATCTTGTCTTTTACCGCGCCGTCTTCTCACCCTTTCACGACCGTCATGCATACCCAAACAGAATCTGGATTCATCACTAAAGACAATTGAATTCCATTCTTGGTCCCCAATTTGCCGTTTTCTACACCACGCTAGACGATAACGTCGATGCTCTGGAGTCAGTGGTAGCACAAAAAGGGGACGGTATGAAAAGAGCCCAAAGGTTCTTATTTGTCTATAAACGGTTCGCATCCCAATCGGTCTTCCATGTTCTTCAAACCACTGGTCCGCAATCGCCCGTGTAGAGAAGCGGTCCCGTAAAGCCAATAGTCTAAGACGGCAATCTTTGCGTTCTGTGGTTCTTCGACGACGTCCTGTACCTCTCGCTCTTCGTGTACGGCCCTCTTGGTTCCATGTCCGAACACAGACTGCCACAGTGTTTAAACTCCGTTGCGTTCTAGCGGCTATGTCTATGTTCCGCCTAACGTCCACAACAATCATAACGCCCGTATCATCGTTTCCACATTAGAGACCGCTGGAGTCATACGATTGACATTGAGTACGTCATTGATTACGTCACCAATCGCGACCGCTCGAAGCTCCACAACGCCCTCCAGATTTACTGGTGGGTCCAGGTGGTCGTAAGCGTATCGTGAATCCGTTCCACTTGAGATTGGTGTCTCAAATTGAGTTTAAGGAACGGTTTGTTTAACGATCATTAACGTGAGCGTTTTGATCGTTAAGTGGAACGTACCCTATATCTCTCATAGACAAACCAGCCTCACGCAATCCCACAATTCTACCCCTATCAAACTCAGCTTAATTGCCGAAAATTAAAGCATCTTCGCACTGGAGGCATTGTGATTGAATTAAAGCTCTTTCAAATTTAATTTAAATCGCTTAAATGACAACTGTACTTACAAATGCTTAATTCATTGTTTTAGGGCTACTTAATCGTAAGTGTTTTTTGAATGAGGTTAACAAAACAACCGCTAGGGCAATATGGCTGAAAAAACTGATCGTTTTTATCTTAATATAAACAAATATATTCCCAAAAAAAATTTACAAAATATTCATTATTACTGGGTGTTCTTCTTTCTATGTCACTTAGTATATAATATTCGTAAATGATACTTCATTATGAATGGTTAAACATTTAATAAATATAACATTCAAATACATAATAAAATATATCACGTTTCCATGAATTGATTTAAAACATTTTTCTTCTACATTTTTGAGCTGCAAAATCTTTGATCACTTCTTCAAAACTAATTTTTCGTAAGATATCAGCTTCTATGCACAAAACCAAAAGTGAATTTAATCTATCTTGCTGCATACTGCTCCTTAATGGGTTTTTGATGCGTTTTAATGGCAAAAATGATCGTTCTTCAGTGCAATTCGTAATCATTAAACTCAAGAAAATACGAAGAGCTATCTCAAAGTTTGGAAATACAAATTGTATCATATATTTTTTAATAACGTTGTAGCAATTACCAAAAGTCATTTTCAAACTCTCATTTTCTTTTATCTTTGTGCGCATATAACAATGAAACTGCTATATTTCGTTATTGAGATCAATGTTGAGATCATTTGGTAGATATGCCACTAAATTTTGAACTTTAATTAAACATTCAGCTCTAGATAAGTGCGGGTCCACTAAGAACGAAGAATCTGTCCGAGATCTCCGTATAAGCTTGTACTTCTTCTTTTCATTTTCTTCTTTTAGAATATCAATTATAACCAAAATGAAGAAATACGAAAATTTCCGAGGTGAACACAATCTCTGGAATTGCATTACCCATCGTTATCTTGTTTTTTTCATGTAGTTTCCGCGAGTGAAGTGGGTTTATTGTACTCGGCATTGGGCAAAATGTCTTTTGCCATTTTTTCAAAACGAGTCAAAATCCACCTCTCAACTTATGTAGGTAATCCGAAAAAAATTATATAGATTAACACAAACTTTTAAATTCAACTCCTGACTCCTGAAGTGCTTGGCTTGTATGGTAAAAGTTTTGTAAAATTTCATTCCACATTTTAGCATGAAAACAAACTCAAATTCCTGCATTTTAATAAAAATATTGTCTGCTTCTCTTCTAGTTTCTCCTTTTTGTGATTCATCTTCAGCCAAAGTGTCCCTAATGCATCGCATGATATATCCGTGTAAGATTTAACAATTGCCTCTGTGGCTACAGTATGGGCTTCCTAACAGTATCAGACAACTTTTTCAAGGTTTTATGATTTTTACCCAAACAACATTTTAGTACTTCCCATCTATGTAAACATAAAAGCAGGAAAGAATGTATATAGTAACTGCACCAATGAAAAACAAAATTTACTACCCAACTGGCACAGGAAGATTCGACCTCCTCTACATTTTGAAAAATTAATTTTGCAATTTTGACTTAAATAGTTGATTACTTGAGTTGCCATTTCTTTGCCAGTGTGACTTTTTAATTTGAGGAAGTTGGTCAGCGTGAGAGACGTCAGGTGTGGAATCCACAGATAAACTAAAATATCCAGCTGTTCTTATTTCGTCCTAAAATGAATGATCGAACTTTGTTAGCCATGAGGTCAACCAGTTCTTCGCATGTTCGCTTCGATAGGTACGATGTATTTCCTGCCAATAAAAATCAAAATAACATCAATTTTGCACTGAATAATTTTTTAAGCACATATACAGCTTCTTGGTTCTGTTGTTCTTGTAGTTTACATGTTAGTCTGTGTCCTTGTCTTCGAGTTAAATATCGTAACATTGCATCTCTATGAGTATGACTATTTTCATGTTGCTGGACTACAATTGTATTCCGCCAATGACTAAATCCATCAACGAATTTGGATGGTGCAAGTTTAGATGCAAAAATCTTACACACAAATCAATATACAGATCCTGTTAACGGGGAATATAAGAGCCATTCTCGGTTAAAGTTTTCACTATTAGCTTTTGTGCCAACAAAGATGGGTTTTAAACAATATCGCGTTTGTTTGCCGCTATTAAAAGTACGGCATGAGTTTTGAAATGGTCCTGTGTGATTTTGGCAATTCTCTGGTCCTTGATCTATCCAATAACCAATGTCGTTTAAACTAAACTCTTTCCACTCACCAGGACCATTACTGCTATTTGTATTGTTCTCAGGAATCAAATTTTCGGAAACATGAATTTTGTTTGATGCGGATTGTATAGTGTTTTCGACTTGCGTTTGTTTTGATGAACTGGTCACTGTATTTGATAGTTCAATAACATCAGATGACTCTGACGCATTTTTACGAAAGAATGTGGTCAGTTTTGGCAATTTTTTAATAACATCATCCGCTTTTTGTTCCTTCTCTTCCGCTAGTTTTTAAGCTCCACTGGAATAGTTGCGTATCATTTGATGTTGTTTAGAACAGGAACTACAACACTTGAAATAGACCAGTTAAAGCAGCGTCTCAAAAAACAGCATTGTTTGACTGTTCCGCAGTAGTGAGAAATACCAGAACACCGTCAATATTTACCTTATCTTAAAAAATTGGCACTAAAGACAAGTCTTTTATTTTAGTGTTGTATATTGGGTTTACAATAGAATAACGTTTTTAGATACGAGGCATATACTAGAAAATTCTTAGCCTACTATAGAATCCAAACAAAAAATTTCAATGTCAAAATATTTTATTACTCACGATATTCTCCTCTTAATTGGATACATTTATTACAGCGAACCTGCAACGTCTCTAGACCTTTCAAAAAAATGTTTCTTCTTGCTCTGCAAACCAGACTTCCACAGCTTCTATTACCTCCTTGTTGGAAGAAAATGTACGACCTTTTTAAACTTTTTTTCAGTTGAGGAAAGAGGTAATAGTCGGATGGAGCCAAATCGGATGAATAAGGGAGGTGTTCTAGTAATTCAAACCCTAAATCACGAATTTTTTGCATGGCAACATGAGATTTGTGTGCAGGGCGTTGTCCTGCAAAAACAAAACACCTTTGGATAGCCTTCCGCGTCTTTTCTTTTTAATATTTTCCTGTAGAGTGGTCAGTAATGTTGAATAGTAATCTTCAGTTATTGTTCTACCCTTATCCAAAAATCAATCATGATTACTCCATGGCAACTCCCAAAAACTGAACGCAACAACTTTTCAGCAGATTTTTGGACACGAAATTTCTTAGGTCTTGGAGAACCAGAGTGTCGCCATTCCATCGATTGTTGCTTTGTTTCTAGATCGTAGAAATGTACCCAAGTCTCATCCATAGTAACAATTCGGTTCAAGAAGTCTACATCGTTTTCAAATCGAGCACAGATCGAACGCGATGCTTCTACCTTTGCACGCTTTTGGTCAACATTCAAACATTTGGGGATCCATTTTGCAGCAATTTTTCTCATGTTTAAATTAACGTGAACCATATGATGAACGCGTTCGTATGAAATATTCAGTGCTTCAGATATCCGTTTTAGCCCAATTCGACGGTCTGATAAAATCATGTCATGAACTGCATCGATATTTTCGGGGACTGACACAGAAACTGGCTTTCCCGATCGGTCATCGTCTTTAATGGAAAATTTACCTCTTTTGAAGCTTGCATTCCAATTTTTGACGGTCGCATACGAAGGACATTGATCACCAAGGGTATTAAGCATATCTTCGTAAATCTGCTTACCTCTTAACCCTTTTAAATACAGGTACCCTGCCATTGAATAAAAGCATCTTATTGCTGATACTATGAGAAAAATTGAGATAGATGTGGGATACGCGCATTCACCGTGAACTGAATTTCAATACCTGTGTAGTAGGGTAGGAAGAAACGTTGATTGGTTGGCCCACTGTCGGCGCGCGCAGCACAGGTAAATCTAGAAAGGTGGTTTCTGAGTTTATCAAATGAGAAATAATTGTTTTAAATCATACGGCTTTATCAGATTGTAACACTACCAACTAGATTTACTTCTGCTTAAGCAATATTTTAAACCATATTTATACTAACATTGTTGATAAGGTAATGTATTTGACACAGGTTGTTTCAGATCACAAAAAACTTAAAATGACAACCACTACCTATCTTAGTATTTTTATTTAATAATTTGATTAAGAGTGTAAACATTATAGAAGGAAATAAGAACATAAATTATGACAGCACAGAAATTGCATGACGACATATAATGGACCGGTCTAAGCGCCAGTCACGACAATGACAAAAAAAATTGTAGAATAAAGAAATAGGAAACAAAATAATTGAAAAACAAATAATCAGAACAAATAATACAAAATATTGCTTAACTTTAGATGTCCTTCAAATTTGTAAGCCATAATACAGCTTCGTCCGTTAAATTAGGAATGTTTGCAAACCTCCTTTAAACTTTGTTAGTGGACAATCCTCCACAATATGTGCAACAGTCGCTGGTTCGTTTCTACACTCACAAATTAGATTAAAATTGCATTTTGAATGGCCTGTTCTTATGCAATTTACTTTACCTAAATTTTCTTTTTGATCAAAGCCCGGGACTTGTTGGGTCATCAATGAAATGTTTATTGAAAACATCAACTCCAGATCATAATTTTTCCCAATATTCAGCTTCAGAAAAAGCCGTACTTAAGTAGTCTTCCAAGCATACAGGACTACGAGATTAAATCTTTTAGCTAGAGGTTCTCAAAGATCATTCCAAATTTGGCAAGTTTTTGTTAAGTTGGAATTTATCCCGTTCTCGTTTTAAAGCAGCTTTTCGTCGATTATTTGATGGAGAAATATTGCAAAGAACAGAAAACCAATAGAGAAGAGTAGATTTAATGATTTAATTTTAATGACAATGAAAACAACATAATTTTCAAGATTTTAGATTTAGTGGTTCCACAAATTATACGCATAGTACAATTCAACTGGACATATATTTTTTTTGTATGATAACTATTCAACCAGACAGAAGTCCAATATTTTGCTGTATGCAGCTGTACGACGTGTCTTTGCATCTGTTCCTCAAGTTGTTCCAGTTAATTTTTGAATGATATTATTTCTTGTTTTAATTTTTGTTTGAAATTTCTATATGATCTTCGTAAATTAAAAACGGATCTAAAGTTACCTACTCCCTGATGAACGAGGTTCAAAGTATGGTTTAACTTTGTATTATTAAAGATAACATTAAGTTTTCTACTTATTTCTCTATTACTTAAATGAAAACAAGAAACTTCTGTCTTTTTAAGATTGGGGCATAATCGCCATTTTTTGAAATAATTTTCTATAATACGCAATTCATCAGATAGTTTATCTTCAATTTCGAAAAAATGTTGAAATTAAGTTGCCATATCATCGGCATAGACGAATTTTCGACATTGTAAAGAAGGAAGATCAGAATAGGTGGAAGAACCGATCCTTCTGGAAGACCATTATTTAGAAATTTAAATTTACTGCTTTTATCTTCATCAAAAACTCTTAACTTTTGATTAGATAACATATTTTCAATGAAAGTAATAATTTTGGAACAAGGAATAACAATAAACAATTTAAAACGTAAACCTTGTTACCACACGGTATTGTATGCGGTAGTTAAATCTAAAAAGACAACTCCAGTTTTAAGTTTCTTCTGAAATCCAGCTTCGATATGTGTTGTTAATGCCATTACTTTACAACAACTTCTACTAGATCAAAATCCTGCTTGTTCAATTGATAATTTCTCTTCATTAAACAATTGTTAATTTTAAATGAAACACCCTATATATTATGTCATTTTTAGAGTTGCAATTTTTTACTGATAATGCAGTGTGCTAAAGCCTTGTATTCAGATTACTCCTATGCCCCGTTTTCCATAAACGTCTAACCTACCACCGATCATCAATGACCCTGTATAATCAAGCTAAAATTTAGAACAAACTTTTAATCAGAAAAACAAACGATGTATTAATGCGAATAAAATTAATGTATCAAAAAAGGGATGCGTATTACGGGGAATATCATCAAGAATGTACCAAATAAGTGCAACTATACAAGGTGGCCCACCGAAAACGAAACAGGCCGTTTTTTGGAGCTATCTTACACTTTAAGAAAAAACGCTTAGACACGTCAATTTTTGTTTAGAGGGGGAGGTCTTTTGAAAACGAAGTCCCTGCAGCACCTATTTTGAAAATCTTAAATAGCATGATGGGTCGACAGGTATCTCATATGAAAGCCCCTTTAATGCTCTATACAGTTGTATGCATCTTATTTTGGTCAAAGGGCTCCATGAGCCCCCGACAGCCCTACATATGGTCAAGAATGTCAATTCATGTTTACAAGGGACATTCGTTAACGATAAATATATTTGCCCTGGCATATGAACAGCATAGAAAACAATAGAAAATGAAAAGAATCATACAAAATCTTACGTATGAAGTGTCACTTTACCCCCATCCCAATTAACATTTTTGAGATAGGGGTTGCCCCTTTTAGCATCTATAGAGAAATTTAGTCAATACGAGAGGTCCACTTCAAAGTTGAATTGATTTTACCAACTAGTTCAGAATTTTTTGTTTTCTAAAATGTACTTTGTTGAATAGAAAATTACAATACTTTTCATATGAGGTGCTACTTGACTCGCCCTGTAAATTGAGATTTTTGAGATGGGGGCTGCGGGGCACCATGTTCATTTATCAGGACCAATTTTATTGTTAATGAGTGTCCCGTGCACACATAATTTGGCATTTTCGACCATATTGCAGTGACTTTCTCTGATATTTTAATTTTACGAAAACTTTGCTGTGGGGGGTCTTGGGCCCTAACGGAAATAAGATGCATATTGCTGTATAGAACACTAAAAGGGCTTTCATATAAGTTATCTGTTGACACATAATGCCATTTAAGATTTTTGGCATTGTGGCTGCCGGAGTCAACCTGTTGTTATTTCGGGGTCAACTTTGTCTTCTATCTCCCTCCAAACAAAAATAAACCTGTCCGAGCATTTTGTTTCAAATATAAGATTACTACAAAATAAACGATCTGTTTCGTTTTCGGTGGGCCACCTTGTATAATCATTTACCTGATCAAATAAATAAAGACCGTAAAAGTCTAAGTAATCTCATCGGCCAACATTGAATTCCTTTAACGCTTTATATACAAAAGGCACCCAATACAACAATAATAAAAATCCAACCCCTGCTAAAATTGTTGAAATAAAACTCATTTGAAAATAGTACCATTTGCTGAAACGTAAATATTAAATTTAATTTTTTAAAATGAAAAATAAACGTTCTTTAGGACATGATGAAATATTATGTTTTTATATTGAAAGCCTAATGAAATAGTTAAACCTATAACTCACTTGATCTAACATAATATCATGTTGTATTATAAAATTGTATCTGTAATATCAAGTTGACTTTGAAAAATGAACAAAATCTACAAATACTGATAATAGAAGTCGTAAGTATTAAGTTGTTTACATATTGTTTCGAAAATTTTAAAATAATTTTATTTCGTGATAGTATAAACAACTGTCATGTTAGAAACACAAAAAGTTTAAATTTATTTTTTTCGAAAACGGTTCGTGATATCGATTTCAAAGAAGAGGACATTTTTTATAAAAATTATCTTAAATTTCTCAAATTTGGTGTCAGATACAAAAAACATCCGTTGTCTCCCTCTACTGATACGCTTGTGATGGTTGTAAAAAAAATAATTACAGCGGATGACGGGTTTGTAATCGTTTATTGATTATAAAAGTTTCAAATTTTAAGTAACGGCATTTTTGAATGATTTAAAGAAAACTCTTATAACGATGTCTTCTTCAAAGAGCTGTAGCTCTCTTATGAAGCATTTTCGGATTAAGGTAATTTAAGTTACATCGACATAAAATAACCTCTAGTACACTCATGAAATTTAAAACTTGGACACCACAATTTCTGTAAACAAAAGATTGCACAACAGAAAAACACCAAAAACTGCACCAAAAACTTTACTCGGACACGTGTTTCTGTTGTTAAATAGACGCTGCAGTTGGTGTTCCTTTCCTTTGGAAAAGATTGCACATTGTGAAGCGGGCTTAAGGGTATCATTTACAATTCAGGTAGTCTCTTGGATACGAGAAAATAACTTGGAGCTGTTACCCTGGCCAGCAAAAGCCCAGATTTTAACATTATCGAAAATGTTTGGGCTCGAATACTTGCTGTTATCCGAAGACAACAAGGGCCAAATTTTATACCAGTAAACCGTAATGCACTAATTGCAGCCATTGATACCGCATGGGAAACGATTAATATTAATTATATTGATACCTTGATAGCGTCAATGAGCAGACGCCTCCAAGAATGTATCAATAATAATGGAGGTCACACCCATTATTGATTTCTTATATTTATTTATATAGTAATACCTTTATTTAAAAAAAACGTTTTCATTTAATTTTAAACTATAACTTGGTATCTTAATTATAATTATGTAATAAATTCTTGTCAAAAACTAAATATATACGTTGACAATAAGAATTGCCTTAGTTTTTATTTTCACTTTTATATTAACTACAGAAAAAAGAAACGTCATAAAATATACATTTTGTAAGGACTAAATATTATGAATAGAGAGTTTAATGATTTTTTTTAATAACTTACAATAATTAGTAGGTTAGATTTATTTAAAAATAAGTAATAATCAGTCAACCCAAATAACCATGTTTAGTTTTTGATTTAATTTAAAAGTTATTGCTTGTAGACGTTTTTTAAATCAAAATTATTTCTAATTTTATTTTGTAAACATTTCCTAAACAAAATTTTGATTCGATAATTAATCGAGCTATGGTGTTTAATTAGCGATACCTTCAAATATATTCTTTAAAGAAAAAATTAAGTAAGCAACGTAAATTACCTATTTTCTAAAACGTGCTTAGTGTAATGATTCATTCTACAGTCCTTCTATAAGATAACCCCTGCTGAGACTACCTGCTGTTAGAATTGTAAATGATACCCTTAAGCCCGCTTCACAATGTGCAAACTTTTGTTTACAGAAATTGTGGTGTCCAAGTTTTAAATTTCATGAGTGTACATAGGGAATTGACAAATTTTCAAAACGAATGAATTAATAATAACAAAATTTTTATTGTATCATCTATTTTACACATAATAATAAAAATGCCTATTTGTTACGTATGTAATGAAGTTTTTAAAGATTTAAAATTTTTAGTTTTACACTACAAACATGTGCACGAACTCAAATCAATGGATAGGTATTAATGCAAACAGGATAATTGCTTTCGTCACTTTCTCTCATTAAACTCTTTTAGAAAACATTTCACGAAAAGTCATTCAGGTATTATAAACTGCGTTACAAAAAACACAATATTACTGACGGAATCAGCAGTTTAATTTCAGTACCTTTACGATTACTGAAAAATAATATTATGGTCAACATAACACCTGAAAGTAAACACGAAATTGAGAATGCTTTTAATGAAATTGAAAATATGCTTTCTCATTTGGATGCAGAGTATATGTATTTAAAAAAAAACTTGAAAACTCAAATAGTTTGATAAAACCAGATGCTATACCAATAGGTCAACATATGCAAATAAATTTAGCCGGTACGATGGAACCTAAAGTTCTTGAAAGTCAATATGTTTCTATTATTAAAACTATAAAATCTTTTTGAAATTGATGATATATTTGAAAGCGTCTTCGAATATTATAAAATATTAATAGATGATGCTCAATAAAGATTTAATTTCAAATATAGTACAGGACACGCACTGGAACTGCAACTTTAACGTAAACTGGGATGAATGTTGTTCATTTCCTGTTATTGTTTTTTTACGACGAATTTGAGTTAGGCAACGCTCTTGGGTCTCTTGCTGGCATACAAAAGTTAGGTGGCGTATATGCAATAATACCTATTATACCCCCTACATGGCAGTCACAATTAGAAAACATATTTTTAGTGCTAGTTTTTCATGCTTCAGATCACAAAAGTTTGGCAATAAGTTAATTTTTTCAAAATTTATTTGAGATCCAGAAGAACTACAATCTAAAGGGATTGTTGTAAACCAAAATAATAAAGAAATCAAAATATAGTTTGATCTTGTTGTAATACAAGGAGATAATTTAGAGTTGAATACTATTTTAGGCTTTACTCAAAGCTTTAATTCTATGTATTTCTGTAGAATGTGCAAAATTGATAAGAAAACGTCATGTCGTCAGATTGTTTTGGATACATCTCTTATAAGAACTAAAGAAAATTATGAACATGATTTAAAAATTAATGATGTTAGCAAAACGGGAATTAAAGAAAATTATGTTTTCAATCGAGTTATTTTCCTTTCGCGTAACTGAGAATTGGTACGTAGATGTTATCCACGACATGTTGGAGGGTAGTAGTAATTATGATTTGCAATTGATTCTGTACAATCTTATTTTAGTAGATAAACTTATTGATTTAGACACGCTTAATAATAAAATTAATTTCTTATAAATTTGAATCGAAGAATAAACCACTATCAATATCTTACGAAAATTTAAGAAATAAACATATAAAAATGTCTGCCACAGAAATGTTTTTGTCGATATCTATGTGTCATGATCGGTGAAATAATCCATATAACAATAAGCACTGGCGTTTGTATCTGACACTTAGAAAAATCGTTACAATGATAACAAGTAAAGAAATCAAACTAACATGGTGTAATAAAATAATAGAGATTGTTCTTCCTTGAGGAGGGGCACAAAAACCATTAAGACGTTTTTGCAAAGCAACGTTTCGTGCAGTCGAATGTGCACTTCTTCAGGCCTCTGTTTATTAAAAAGAAAGAATACATTTAACGGTAAGTTATATACATAAACATCATATCCTTAATATATTAATCTAAATTATAGGTGATTGACTCGACTACTTACTTAAAACAGATAAATGGTCCGCCACTTGAATAAGTGTAAAAACACATAGATATTAAACAAACACAAAATAAATTAACAATTAAATGTAAATAAATATCTCTAATAAAACACACACTCTATACGTAGAAACGAACAAACATGAATGACTAGATAACAATATGATAATGGGAATTCCTTCTATTTTTATTTTAGTGATTAAATTTCTATAAATATTGCTTAAATTTTGTGTGTCCGTGTTATAATTAATGTTGTGATTGTGTTTGATGATGTATATCATTTCAGCTATTAGACGTTTTTATAATTCTTTCTACATTTAAAATCGTAGGATTATCAAAATTAAAATTATGACCCATCTCAATATGGTGTACGGCTAACGCAGAGTCTGGTTTTTTGTTTTTGCAATCGTACTTATTTTTTTTAATCCTATTACGTGTTTTTTGTTTGGTTTGGCCAACATAGCATTTATTACAGTCAAGACAGTCTATTTTATACACTACATTGTGTTTGTCAAGAATGTTTGTCTTGTCTTTTAATTGTGTGTAGATAATGTTGTAAATAGTATTGTTATTGTATGTAGCTATGTGGACGTTAGTAGTTTTTAGTAATGGGATAAGGTGTTTAGTCAAGTTAGGTATATTCATAATTTTAGTATAGGTATATTGAGAATTAGGGATTAATTGGTGATGGTGTGTTAGTGTTATAATTATAGTATAAGATTCTGTTAATAATGTTAGTAGGATAATTGTTATTTTTCAATATATTTTTAGAGAGGTTAGATTTTTAGTGAGATATTTAGGACTACTTAGTTTTGTTATTTTGTTTTTCATAGATTTAACTATATTTATTTTTGGTGCTGTTGGTGATTTGATAAATAATTGATAGTCCTATTGGATGCCATGGGTTTAAAATACCAGTCAGTTAATAATTTGTTGGTGTCTTGATCTTTAATCAACCTCACATCTAAAAAGGGTAATGAATTATCTTTTTCAATCTCGTACGTAAATTTTAAATGTAGATTGTATTTGTTAAAAATATTGAGAGTATTATGTATTTCATCTTCAGGGATGCAAGTGATTACATCATCATCATAACTTATCATAAAATAGGTTCAAACAATAAATTGTAACGAACATATAAAAGCAAATCGTGCATTATTAAGTTTGCTAAAATAGGGGAAGCAGGATTGCCCATTGCTGTTCCAAATTTTTGCAAGTATATTTTTTTATTACATGTGAAGTAACTTGCATCAAACAAAAACTCTACAATGTGTGTGAAGAATGTTAAATCTAATGTAGTAAATGCTTTTATATCATCCCAATACTTTTGTATTAAGTTTATTGTTAGTTCTTTGGAGATGTTTGTAAATAAAGAGTTTACATCAAACGAAATTAATTTATAATTGGATGGTATTGTTGTATCTTGTATGGTATCTATTAATTCATATGAGTTTTTGATGTTATGAATGAAAATGTGTGAAATATTACTGAGTATGTCTGATATGAATTTTGATAAATGATATGTAGGTGCTCCAATGCATGAAACTATGGGTCTTAAGGGATGATCCTCTTTATGTATTTTTACTAAACCATATAATTTTGGTAGAACGCTTGTGTAAGTTGTAATTTTTTTGTAAGTTGTGTTGTCTATATGTCCGTTGTTAAGCAATTTTTAGTAATTTTGTTGTTATAGTTTTGAATTTTCGTAGTCGGATCATTGTTAGTCAAATTATAAACCACGTCGTCATTTAATAAAGAGTTTAATTTCGTAAAATAGTCTTCTTTAGGTATAATTACAGTGGCATTACCTTTGTCCGATTTTAAAACCATCAGTCCGTCATTATTTTTCAAAAAAAATTTGGTAGATGTCACTAGTCTCTTAATAAAAAGGTCCTTACCTGGGTTACAGAATTTTCTTGTCCTATTAGTATAATTGGTAATTATGTTAACTATTTTACCTCTTAAACGTTCTTTGTCCGTGTTGTCATGTGTGGTCAGTATATTTTCTGTATCTTTAATCAAGTCAATCAATGGAATGTTATTGTCGTTGTAATTATTAGACATCGTTAGTGCAATAAATCTTGCATATTTAGTATATACATAAATTATAGTAATATTAATTGTCTTGAGGTATTTACCTATAACATATTTATACTATTAGTTTTACTATACACACGTATGTATTTAATAATATAAAAACAAGTTCAATTTTAACATACTTTATAGTAAAGTGATTAAGTGATAATAACCAAAACACATGGTAAACAGTACAATATCGTCTTTTACCACGAATATAATATTTGTATAGTGAATATTATAAACTCGGATAGGTGTCACTATACGTATTAAAATGAATAGTACACGGTATTATATTTCTAATGATTTTCATTATATATTTTTCTCCGTGTAGGATACACAGCAAATATCTATTTTACTTTTAAATTATACAAATACAGATCTGTGAATAACAAAATTGGATCTGCTTTAATAATAACTAATTTCGTTTTTATTTGCGTCTTTCTTCTTGTTAAACAAGTTGGAACTTTCTGAACTGATAAGATTATCACCAATATTATTAGTTGTTTGTATCAATTAGTCAGTCAACACGTTTCTAAAATTTTCTTTGGTGATTTGGTGACTCACTAATTAATATAGGAGGTAATTATGTATTTTTGTATAAAAGGAGATTAATATATTTGTGAAATTTATTACATGCAAACCATTCCCGAGGATACAAGCATGATGAAATTCTTACTAATTATGTTTATATTTCTATGTTGTTTGTTCGAATACACCATGCAAGTTGGTTATGAACTACGTTAGTACTTTTTACGCTAATATTAGTATACATTGAAGTAAATCAATTTTAATCATGTATTTTTTTTTTAGAAAATTGTGAGCGGTTTGGGGTTCCTATCCCAGATACTATTTGCAGTAAATGGTGCGTTATCCCCTCTCCTGTCGGTTCCTGTCATGATAGTGCTAAATGTTGTAAAAGTATCTACAAATGATGTGCCACAACTAATAGTAAATCACCTGGAATAGTAAAAAAACAATTACTGCGAAATAATGTACACCGTTTATTTACGAAATATAGTGAGATGATGTATTATTGTTAAATTGTTATTTTGTTTTATTTATTTAATTTCTTTTAAAAATTTACAGTGTACCTCGACTATGCAAATATTTAAATGTAAAGTAAAAAACGGTATCTTATAGATTTTCTTACTAGAATCTTGTGGTATAATTGAATTTTTTCTAAACACAACTCTTTTTTCCCAATTCAACAATTTCTAAGAATGTCATATTTCTAATTTTAAAGTTAAAGTCCTTAACCTTCTAGGCCGAGGTAGGGTTGAAAATAACGTACCAATATAGGTTGGCAGTTTTTTTAAGTACCTAAAAAGAAAAAGATGTAGTGTCGTCATACAGTTTGTTCTACAAAAAAGGCTCAAGAGTATAGAGACCTTATTTGTAATCTAACCATCAGCAAACCGTACATATTATTAAATGGGACACTCTTAGAAACAACTTGGCGAAAAGCAATTGTTTTTAATCATCTGCATCTGTTTGTGGTGACGTCATCGATATTTTTTTAAATTGATTCGTATTATTTTTTTGGCTTCTTCTTGTAGAGAATTTTAAGCACTTTTCACTTGTCAAACATTTAATACGGTTACTATAATAAACTTTCTCAAAAAATTGAAAAAACTTGTTTGAGGTAGTAGGCAATATAAACAAAACTCTTTAAAAAAAAACATAATTACTCATAAAGAATCAACATTAAAAACAGTTGTTTAACTGCAAGTTAAGAGAATTTGAAAGATTATTTCCAATGAAAACTACTACAATGTTAATAAAATTTAACTAAAGCAAATTTTCAAACTGTGAACCATTGTTGCCTATCCATAACTGGTATCGTTTGCCCACACAATGTACTACCCGAATTAGCACATCTTCACAAATATCAAAGATAACCTGTCTAATTCGGTCCTTTAGCTCGTGTACGGTTTGCCGTATTATTGTGAAAACTTTGTCTTTTAAATCACTCCACAGAAAAAAGTCGAGCGGAGTTTTATCGGGAGAACGAGTGCACTACGAAACTGGGCGATAAGTACCTATTTAAACATTTGGTTCAATCAGCTCACAATCAGTGGTAGTTCATCAAATTATATGGTTAAGTTGTTAGAGAGGAGACGGATATAACGTTTCGTTGTTAGGGTGCCGACAATAAAAAATGGGCCCAAAACATTCCCCCAAGGATGCCGCATCAAACATTAACTCCAAATCTTCTCTGAAAATTGCGCTTCGTCACTTCGCTTGGGTTTTTGTTGCTCCAGCGATAATATTTATTTCGATTAAACATGCCATTGTTGGTAAAGATGCATTCGTCGGACTACAGAATTTTCACGGAAAAATTAAAATTTTCTTGGCAGTATCATTCGGTTGTAAATGTTGAATAGCCTAAGTAATAAGATGTAGTGTATGGACGTAATTGATGTTTTCTCAAAATGTGATGAACTAGACTAACAGATGTGTTATAAGTGTTACGTGAAATTTCACAAACTGACGATTTCCTTTTACTTTTATTAAAGTTCCAGTTGTCCATAAACGTTCCTCTAATTTTCCAAACTTAAGACGGTTGGGTGCAATTCTATCGGGAAAACAATCAACATAAAGCTTTTACGTTTTTAAACTCATAATAAATTTGTAGCACATCAACTAGTTTTCCATTTTTAAATGAGTATTAATAAACAAACCGAACTCTTTAAGCATCAAATAAACGGCGCAGTTGTTTCAGGCTCGCTTGATTATTTTTACCAATTGTTTGTTCCAGAGAATTACGAATGAGCAGCCGTCTAGGTCAAACCAATTTTTCACATTTTCGCCAAAAACTTTATAGTATATCTCTACTAAAACTATAGACCGTTGAAAAGTACTTAAAATTCTATATAAAACGAAATCAAAAAAATTATACCCTTCAATTTAAAAAAAATATTGATGACGTCACCACAAACTAATGAAGGTGTTTAAAAAAATTGCTTTTCGCCAAGTTGTAGCTAAGAATGTCCTATTTAATAATATGTATGGTTTGTTAATGGTTAGATTACAAATAAAGTCGCTATACTCTTTGGGCCCTTTTTTGTAGAACAGACTGTATAATGTGTTTAAGTTAAATCTTTTAATATAGATTATTGTATTAACTATAAATTATTTGTGAAGAATCAAATGTAAATTTCACTGATATAACCCGAGCAACAGCGCAAATGAAAAGCGTAACCTTAGCAATTAGTATTATTGCGTGTTGCAAGTAAATAAATTGAAATTAAATACATCTAAGACTAAATATATTGCGTTATCACTTATAATATAACAAGTCGTCTGAATCTTGCCGGAAATCTTTATGAATCAGATTTCGAGTAGCTGTTTCAACAGATTCGGTGCGGTTGGAAGTAGACTGATCTGAAAAGAATAAAATTTATTAATTTACATGCAGATTAAGTTTATACTAATCTGCTTATCGATTTCATCTAATATTGATCCAAATCGCTATGTTGGGGCTGTGCGTAGCAAATAGGTCAATTTAGGTATAGCCATGCATTTCTTCGAAAGAAAGTAGTAAACATGAAACTTGATATTTTTTTAGATATCCACGAAGTGGCTTTCTTTAGGAGAGAGGATTGGTTGCTCAATTAAACCAGTGTTTTTCTTTAGACCAACGTTTCGGCCAACCTGGTGGTCTTTCTCAAGGTATCTTTATTAAGACAAAACAATTAATTAAGCACAAATATATAAAAAACCAATCAATTGATAAAAATTACAAATATTATTTATATAAAAACATTGTTAACAATATTTATTATAGTAAAAATATCACAGATAATTAATGATCGGAAAATTTAAATAAATCTACTTGCCTAGAAAAAAGAAATATCACTAAACAAGAAGGCTTACCAGAAAAAAATAGTTTCTGAAGAGCAAGTTCATTGATATTTTACTATAATAAATTTTGTTAATAATGTTTTTATATAAATAATTTTGTAATATTTATCAATTGATTGATTTTTTATATATGTGTGCATAATTAATTGTTTTGTCTTAATAAATGGTCAAAAAAAATAGAGTCGTGGTATTAGTATAACATTTATATAAAAAGCTGTACAATCCTAAGAAACTTCCTCAAGTAGAAGTCACCTTAAGGCTCTAGACTACAAAATTATTTTCTGTTTGGTGCATTTTGGAGTTGCGTTATATTTTCGAACCTTAAATAGCCCAGGGCGGGCTAAACGATTTGAGGTGACCATTCATGCGGGCAGGAGATTATAAGATTTCCTTTTGTTGAAATTGCATGCTGTACATTTTTTATTTTGTATTGTTAGGGATGTCAACTTGTTTTGAATATTACAATCCTACAGATACATAATGATATTAACGCTAAACAAAAATTAGAATCTATACAAAATCAAGTTTTAATATATTTCTAATTTTTATATATTAATTGAAAATAAACAATAATCTAAAACGTGCAAAAAACAGTAAAGTTTTAGAGTGTATTATTAAAAAAATTTAATTAATTATGTTTCTTTCTTTGTGATAGATTATCCTTCTTGGTGGAGAGGGTTATTTAAAAAAAACTCGCTTATTTTTGATTCAATTTTAAGCAACGTTTCGGAAGCTTTTTTTAATTGATGCTTCCTTCATCAGGCTCTGGAGATGATTAGAAAAAACGAATTAACAATTGATATACATAACTTACTATATTACACAATTCTAACTGATGGTTAAGATAGAAAATAACTTACTTAATTGATGTAAAATAAGGTGGTCATGCTTGAAGTTACGAACAAATATTTATAGTACATTATTACAAAACTTGTAAATATGAATATGCATACAATACAAAAAACTAATCAACATACCTTACCTAAGTTATAAAATAATTAATATATTAAAGAATAATCAACTAAAAATAATTTTATACAATAAAAACACTATATACAATACGTGTTACACAAAACTAAAAGAAAAAAATATTTCTACACAAAAATCTTCCGTTATCTACAAAATTAACTGTTTAGGATGCAATATGTACTATATAGGTCAAACAAAACAAAGACTGTACGAAAAAAAGTGACAATACAGCACTCTCGATACATCATTTATCAACGGGTCACAATTTTGATCTCACAAATCCTACAATATTGGACTTGGAAGAAAACTACAATAAACGTCTTATTTCAGAAATGTTACATATAAACCTGTACAAAAATAATATTAACTTCAAAACAGACAGCCAAAATCTGAGTACATGTTATAACAATATAATTACTAAAATCAAAATTAAATCATAAAGACTTTTTTAATAAAATTTACATAATATTTTGTTACTGATGTCAATTTTCTATCAAAAAATTTAATATTTAACGTTTCTATAACGCCGACGTTTATTATCGCTTACTTATCATTTTATACAACTTTTATACAATTTTCACATTAAATTCAATTCAAATGTTTGTGGATTTTACTCAATGTTATAGTTCATAGTGTTATTTACAAGTATTTATTTATTTATGTTATTTATTTTGTGTAATTATAAGTGTTATGTTATTCATATTCATATTTACAAGTTTTATAATAGTGTACTATGAACATTTGTTCGTAACTTCAAGCATGACCACCTTATTTTACATCAATTAAGTAAGTTATTTTCTATCTTAACCAGTTATAATTGTGTAATGTAATAAGTTATGTATATCAATTGTTAATTCGTTTTTTCTAATCATCTCCAGAGCCTGATGAAGGAAGCATCAATTAAAAAAAGCTTCCAAAATGTTGCTTAAAATTGAATCAAAAATAAGTTTTTTTTTAAATAACCCTCTCCATTAAGAAGGATAATCTATCACAAAGAAAGAAATATAATTAATTAAAAAAAAAATTTTGGAGAAACATTTTCAAATTAAAAAAATTTAATTTGCATACTCAATATTTCATTAGATTTCTAAATCAAGGTTAAGAAAACGTTGGTATGTTTTTTGAGAGAATTAATTAGGCGCTTGTACTTATAAGCAAAAGCTTTCATAAATTAGATACGATACGATACATCTCTTTTATACATCTTTTATTGACTTATAATATCCCTAGAGTGAATTATTTCCAAAATTATTTTTTGTTAGAATTTTCTTCAAAAATTCGAGATATTCGGAAAAAAATTATACGTAGATACATGATTTGTTAGACTAAAATCGCATTACTAATACTAATTACACCAGACTTTATTGAAATTTTTACACATAAATTAAATAAGAATTATTGAGGAACACCAGGTTTTGATTGGTCTAAACACGTGTAGTACAAAGTTTCTAATTCAAACTGAAAGAGACAATATATTACATGTTTTTTTTTAAAACCTGACTGAGGCGGTGCTTGAGCAGGAAGTCTATTTATGAATACCGACATAAAATTTTCATAGTGGCAGGGATTGTTCTGTAAGTATCAGATTTTTTTAATTTTATTTCTCTATTGCTAAATTGCATTCGGTGACAGAAATATTAAAAGTTATGGACGTTTAAAGTTTTATTGTATTTGACTATTTGTGTATTAGTGCGTGCATGATAAAATGGGTCTCCACGTAGAAGACAATGTAACATGTAGTCGTCGACGGCAAAACAGAAAGAAATTTCTAAAAAAAATTAATCCCTACTTACGTAAATCAAGGTAAGTACCAAATTATTTTTTTTATTGACTGATATAGTCAAATATTCAGCATCCTATTGTTATTATGTAGGCAACAGTTCAGTCTATTGTTATTAATGTAACTGTTAATCATCTATCGATAAACAAATATTGAAGTAATAATCAAACATGTTGTTATTATTTTAGGAATTCCGAAAGTCTACACCCGCGACCTTATGACGCTCTCCAGGAAAATAGTTCAATTTTGGAAGAAATGGATAGTTCGGTAGCAGATACCCCGGCTGAAATAGAAGAACTTCCTGAATTGCATGTAGAAAACACCATCATCAGTGGAAACAATAGTGTAGTTGAAGTGCCCAAAAACATTAGTGGACGCCGAATTATTGACTTGGTTGCTTTTTTAAATCAATTGGAATCAATTAGACACGTAGGTTTCGATTGTAGTTTTTATGACATAAACATTATTTCTAGGAAACGAAAAGGATTAAAAAGTGTTTTGACTTTGCAGTGTAAAGTGTGTTGTAAGAAAGAGACTGTTGCACCGACGGAGAAGAAAACATAAATATCAACAAAGCTGCTGTTTGTGGTGCGATTGCAATAGGTATTGGTCGCACACAACTGAACGAAATGTTTTCGTCATTAGATGTTCCACCTATTACGTCGAAAACCAACGTAGATTGCAAATATAATAGATATAGATCAAGTATTCCTCGATGAACTCCTCTATGGTTATTATGTAATGGTTAGTTTCCACGCAGTGGACCTTCTTTAGGAGAATGTAATGGGTTGAAATGAAACTAGTATTTCATTGCAATAATAAAATACTAGTTTCATTTTAACCCATTACATTCTCCTA
The DNA here is from genome assembly GCA_030710515.1 of Abscondita cerata. Lineage (NCBI taxonomy): Eukaryota > Metazoa > Arthropoda > Insecta > Coleoptera > Lampyridae > Abscondita > Abscondita cerata. Next base: position 274,678 of record JALBCR010004268.1, read on the forward strand.
CAAGAAATAATGAAATACTAGTTTCATTTCAACCCATTACATTCTCCTACAAGAAGGTCCACTGCGTGGAAACTAACCATTACATATAGATCAAGCTTGCTTCGAAAATTTATTATCCAACGGTGTCAAAGAATCTCGCTTGGCTGTGAAAGCAAGTGATGTTGGTAGTGATGGAATTCCCTTTACGACAGTAATAGTAGATGGGGCTTGGTCCAAAAGGTCTTATAAGACAAATTATAATGCTTTGTCTGGAGCAGGTTGCATCATTGGTGCACGTACAAAACAAATTCTTCATATCGGTGTGAAAAACAAATATTGTTCCTTCTGCAGTATGCGTAACAAGATTTCCAAAGAAATCCCAGAGCACGTTTGTTATAAAAATTAGTCTGGTACTTCTACTTCTATGGAATCAGGTATAATACTCGATGGATTTCGAAGTTCACAGGATACTCACAAATTAAAATACACTCGCTATATTGGCGATGGAGATAGCAGTGTTAGCAAAAAAATAAGAGAAGCCCAACCGTATGGACCAGAAGTTTTTATAGAAAAAGTAGAATGCAGAAATCACATACTACGTAATTTTTGTAGAAGAATTAAAGATTTGAGTGACAGGTCAAAAATAGATCCACATATGAAGTTGACAATAAAAAGAAATCTACTACGATTCAGAACTGTTATTGTAGGCGCTGTTCAATACAGAAAAAAAGAACAAATATCAACAATGGAAAAAATTGTCAAATGTCAAAGAATGATCGTAACATTATATTAAAGAATACCAATGGACAAAACGGAAATCGTGTATGGCATAAAGAACAAAGAAATCGGATCACAGCAAGTCATTTCGGGGCAATATGCAAAATGAGAAATAGTACGTGCACCAGTAATCTAGTAAAAACTATTTCCTATTATTCAGAAACTAAAAAATCTAATTCGATGGAGTATGTTATTCTTATGGAACATAAAGCCAAAGAAGCTTTTATGGCTTTAACTAGTAAAACAGTGCAAGAATGTGGATTATTCGTAGACAAAGAGTACCAATTTATTGGAGCATCACCTGATGGATTAATAGATGAAAATGCCATTGTAGAAATAAAATGCCCGTACTCAGCAAAAGAGTATACCATAGAAGAAGCTGTTGAAAAACAATCAATAAAATATTTAAGTAAAACACAAAACACACTTTCTTTAAAAATAAACCACAATTACATGTATCAGATTCAGGGCCAGTTGCGTACATCTAACAGAAATCATTGTTATTTGAAAAAAAAAATTTATGATAATGATTTTTGAGTGCAAAATATGAAAAAACATTTAATCACTTTTTATTTATTTTCCTTATTACCGGAGATCGTTGACTCGAGGCAGAGTAGAAATATGAATATTCGAAAAATTAAAAAAGAAGAATTATAACATTTTTTACATTGTTGTTATGACTGATATGTAGGTAGCACTGGTAATACTTGTTATTTTTTATAATTATAAGGAAAAACTAAACCAATAAAACTAATTTTACGTAATTACTTAAAACGTGTTATTTGATAATAACGTATACGATTTTAAAGATAGGTAACTCAATAAAAACATGTATTTTCATTTATAGTTATCAGCAGGGGTTATCTTATAGAAGGACTGTAGAATGAATCATTACACTAAGCACGTTTTAGAAAATAGGTAATTTACGTTGCTTACTTAATTTTTTTTTAAAGAATATATTTGAAGGTATCGCTAATTAAACACCATAGCTCGATTAATTATCGAATCAAAATTTTGTTTAGGAAATGTTTACAAAATAAAATTAGAAATAATTTTGATTTAAAAACGTCTACAAGCAATAACTTTTAAATTAAATCAAAAACTAAACATGGTTATTTGGGTTGACTGATTATTACTTATTTTTAAATAAATCTAACCTACTAATTATTGTAAGTTATTAAAAAAAATCATTAAACTCTCTATTCATAATATTTAGTCCTTACAAAATGTATATTTTATGACGTTTCATTTTTTCTGTAGTTAATATAAAAAGTGAAAATAAAAACTAAGGCAATTCTTATTGTCAACGTATAAATTTAGTTTTTTGACAAGAATTTATTACATAATTATAATTAAGATACCAAGTTATAGTTTAAAATTAAATGAAAACGTTTTTTTTTAAATAAAGGTATTACTATATAAATAAATATAAGAAATCAATAATGGGTGTGACCTCCATTATTATTGATACATTCTTGAAGGCGTCTGCTCCAAGTTATTTTCGCGTATCCAATTGCGCACAACCCGCGAAGTATGAATAGGGGCGTTGTCCTTTAACAACAAAAATACATTATAAAAATGTTAATTCAACAGATCCCGAACTATTTTTTGGAGAAAGTATAGTGAAATAAGAATACTTACTTGTTGGAAAATATAATCTTCGTCTGGATAAAACACTTCGACTGAAGGTTTCATAATAGTTTCCAAAATATCTAAATACGCAGCAGAATCAAGACGTCCATCGATAGCCCAACAAACTCTTAGACCCCGCGCGCTAACCCAACCCCCACATTCACAGAAAAATAACAACTTCGTACACACCTGAACAACAAACCGAGCAACAAACATAACAACGAACCGAAAGTCAAACAGAACGACAAACGATCTTTTATGATTTTCACAATCCGAACAACAAACGGAACGTTTGTGCTGTTCCCATAATTATTTTCAGTAGTTTTGAGTTCATATATATTTATTATTGAGAAGAGAAAATTGCGGAAAACAAGAAGATAGTGCCAACCAAATTTTTACGCACAATGAAGAGTAAAAAATTATAATTTACTTCACTTTTTTTTTTATTTTGGAAATTTACCGCCCAAATGATGCTAATAGGGACATCATTTTTTTCTTGCATTCTTAAACACTAATTAATTTAAAACATTTTTCTTCTGTCAACTCCATAATATTACCTAAAACACAACAAACCCACAAAAGGGAGGACAAAAAATAAATAATTTAATTCTCCCGCATAAGTTTTTTCGCCGTTTTGTTTAGATTCGTCCAAACCTGCAAACGCATACGCGCGCATTTTCTTTGATGTCGGAGAAAAAACCGACAAGTTGCGGGAACGCCGCAAACCGTTCGTGGAACAATCAGGACTTGCAAATCTGTTCTAAAATTTGTTCGTAGCACCGTCCAAATTAATGTTCCGATTGCCGTTCGGTTCGTTGTTCTGTTTGTTCCTCGGTTTGTTGTTCAGGTGTGTACGAAGTTTACAATAAGCATATTAATATGAACTATATCTTATGAAAGGAGAGTTATGTAACTATAATTAACGACTTAACGTTACGTTAGTAGATTCCATAAACTATTTACACATATTTTCTTGGAACATTCGATAATTAACTATCGGGATATGATGACCCTATACTTCGCAGGTTGTGCGCAACTGGATACAAGCAAATAACTTGGAGCTGTTACCCTGGCCAGCAAAAAGCCCAGATTTTAACATTATCGAAAATGTTTGGGCTCGAATACTTGCTGTTATCCGAAGACAACAAGGGCCAAATTTTATACCAGTAAACCGTAATGCACTAATTGCAGCCATTGATACCGCATGGAAACGATTAATATTAATTATATTGATACCTTGATAGCGTCAATGAGCAGACGCCTTCAAGAATGTATCAATAATAATGGAGGTCACACCCATTATTGATTTCTTATATTTATTTATATAGTAATACCTTTATTTACAAAAAAAAGTTTTTATTTAATTTTAAACTATAACTTGCTATCTTAATTATAATTATGTAATAAATTCTTGTCAAAAAACTAAATATACAGTGAGGACAAAAAGTCAGCCCCCCCCCCTTAACTTTTGTCCATTTTTATTTAAAAACTCAAATTAACACAGTGTACACAAAAATTGAGTTCTTTCATATGGTAATCATTACAAATGTGACAGCTCAAAATTGTTTGAGTAGGCTTTATAACCTCAAAAATCTTAAATTAGAGTAGGGGTCGAGTGGGGTCTCAAACGAAAGCTTATTTAAATTTGCATACAACTGTAAAGTTTTGGAGTAAAATCTTAAAACGCTTTAAAATAAAATGAAAAACGCCATGCCGGTAAAAGCATTAGTGTCAAGTATATTATTGTTGTTTCTATGGAAACTACTTTAAACAGAACAAAAAGTAAGGTTGACATCAGAAAACTAACTAAAACTATTATTAAAGCAGATGCTCGAAGCGACCGCCTGCGACTCCAAGACAATGATACAACCTTTCTTCAGTTTCTCTACGTACATTCCTTAAAACTTCATCATTAATTTGTCTGCATTGATCAGTTATTCTAAAACGCAACTCTTCTATTGTTTGCACTTCAGTTTTGTAAATTTTGACTTTAAATAACCCCATAAAAAAATCTAATGGGGTTAAGTCGGGTGATCGGGCAGGCCACTCTAAAAAACGACCAATCCACCGGTTTGGGAAATTATTATCGAGATAGTCTCTTACATTTAAATAATAATGAGCGGGAGCTCCATCCTGTTGAAAGATAATATCCTAAAAAAAATAATGATAAATTGAGAATTAACCATGTTGATAGCTAGTTACTCTATGGAATTCTGGATTTTCTTGAGCGATTTCTTGTATTCTTGGAATATTTGCCTTTCTAATAATTGGAGATAAATTTCCCCAGTCAAATTTCCTTCCAGAAAATACGGACCAATGATATGTCCCCCCATTATCCCACACCAAACATTCACCTTTTGAGGGTACTGAGTGCTTGTAACCCTAAACTGATGACGATTAGTGTCCGACCAGTACCTCACATTTTGCCTGTTAACTTCTCCATTTAGAAAGATGTACATTCATCAGAAAACATATGCGGCCCAAATAATCAGGTTCTTCACTTATGTTATTTATTATCTGTTCGCAAAACTCCATTCGTCTGTCAGGATCATCTTCATTAATTTCATGTACAAATTTAAGTTTGTACGCATGAAACTTGTTTTTTTAAATACTTTTTAACTGTACTCTTACAACTACCTTGTTGCTCCGCAATAAAATTTGTGGTAGCAGTGGAATTTTCAACAGCACTCGCCAAAATATTCAATTGCAATTCTTTGGAAATAGAAGGACGACCTGAACGTTTTTTATGCGAAACGCTACCAGATTCCATGAATTTTGACAATAGTTTCCTGTAATATCTGCGATCGATTTGACGGTCAGGAAACCTAGCATTATACAAGCGGACTGCCTGATGAAAATTTCGATTTGCTTCTCCGATGATTATAATGGCTTCAACTTTTTCTATTAATTCTCTTTGCATAGTTAAGAATTCTAATAACAAGATACCAATGATACTTGTTTGACGTTTTAAACTACGTTTAAATATGTACTTCTCAAACTAAGCTGTCTTAAATATTGCCCGTTCATATGGTTACCAATGTTGCCATGGATATGGAATAGGAGCAAGCCTGCTTATTTAATTTACTAAGCCGAAAACTCTTTAAAGTTTTCTTGTTGCCAGCTAGCGATAAGTTGCTTATTTTGCTTTTAAACCCAATAGCTGTATGCAAATTTAAATAAGCTGACTTTTCGTCCTCACTTTATACGTTGACAATAAGAATTGCCTTAGTTTTTATTTCCACTTTTTATATTAACTACAGAAAAAAATGAAACGTCATAAAATATACATTTTGTAAGGACTAAATATTATGAATAGAGAGTTTAAAGATTTTTTTTTTAATAACTTACAGTAATTAGTAGGTTAGATTTATTTAAAAATAAGTAATAATCAGTCAACCCAAATAACCATGTTTAGTTTTTTGATTTAATTTAAAAGTTATTGCTTGTAGACGTTTTTAAATCAAAATTCACAATGTGCAAACTTTTGTTTGCAGAAGTTGTGGTGTCCAAGTTTTAAATTTCATGAATGTACGTACGATGAAATGTGGGTTGCATATTCTCAAATTATTAATCTAATAATTACTGGAATAACGATTTTTTAAACAAAAAACGAAAACGGTACCGTATTAGAGCAATTAAAGACCTATCAGTTGTTACAAGAATTTTATCTGTAACTCTAAAAGAAACCTCACAATCCCGTCCAAAAGTTTAACATGATTTATTTAATCAGAACATATTACGAAATATTTTACAATTTTCAAAACGGTACCTGACTAGAAAATGTTTTACTCAATGATCTGAACTATTGAGCCTTTTTTTAAAGTCAAACGTGACCCTTAAAAAACGTTTTAAAAATTTGACTTTTTTCACTGGTTTTTAATTGTAGTAGTCTAGACCCTTAAGAAGACCACGAGGGTCCTTCTAATTCATCTCAATGATAAACTGCTCTGCTTAAATTGCCGCCTTACATTCTTCACTCCTTCCAAAACCGGTCTCTTTAGGTCTTAAAGACGACCCCATCTCTTCCAAATATTTTTTACAATCCATTTTGGCAACCAATCTTTTCAATGTCTATTTCATTTTGTTCGACAGAAGCCACCATCCTTCTTTGTTAGCGCACATAAGTTAGCACGGTAACGAATTCATTTGATTTCAATTCACTTTAAAGCTAGTGTTACTTAAGCATTGCCAGTAACTTCTGGAGTCAGGTCTTTCAAATACTGAGGTAAAAAAGTCTACGCAAGAATGATGAAAGAATTTGCAGCATTCGCCACAGTATAATAATTTATCATCCTCATAATTTTTGCACGTGTTGCGTATGACATTATCATGATTATTTGACGACACTTTTATTATATTTCATATTACCAAAAAAGTTGCACAAAAAATTGGTCTATTTGGTAGAATACTTAACAAATTGTCCATTTAAGTAAGAATTACTAATTATGAAAAAAACGATGATTGCGTCATACTTTGATTATCGCGCTACCATACTATTTCTATGTGCAAATTTTGTTATTAAAAAACTACAAATCCAAAATTTTCAGAAACAAAAACAAATAATGTCAATTATAAAACACAACATTTGTCATTTACATGACTTACTTTGACAATGTTAACAATTCCATAATTAAGTAACAATGTTATTCTACAATTAGTAACTCAATAAGGGCTCAAGATAAAAGAAAATATGATACATTTTTGAAATCAGAAAAAAGAACTGTTTAAAAATGAAATAATATACAGGGTATTACATTAAAAAATACATCATAGTTTTGTTTTGCTATGTAAACGGCGAGTAATGGAACTATTAATAGCATTTTAAGAAAAATTAGTTAAAATCATACAGCTTTCATATATAATTTTTTTTTACGAGCAATAAAGTGTGGATAATTTATAGTAAATAACCCTGTACAAGGGGGTACAATTATTTAACAGCTGATTGGAAACTATGTTGAGCCTTCTAGAGGAGTGTGACGGGGCTTTCTGGAAAACACAATAAGTTTGTATTCATTCAGCTAGCGTTTCGAATGGATTAGTCCAGTCTGGATAATGATTTGCTAACAAAAGTTAAATAAAATTAAATATTTTTTTAATAAAATTTTATTAAAAGAAAATTTTTGTGATCGATTTGACAATTAATTTAATTTCCATTAGCACAAGAATGATAATGTTCAAAAAAGCTCTTAGTAACATTTTGTTATAAATTTTATAAAGACATTGCCAAGAGATCGATATTTATCAAGAAATTATAACGCGTGATTCAAAAAAATGTTCATCAAAGTGGACCATGAAAAATTTAAAGTACATCTACAGTAAATGCATAAAACTGGATTTGTTGGACCTATCATAAATAGAAATTTAAATTGAAATTAAATCTGTCAGAATTGGCAAATGTTTTGAATCACTCGTTATATTCCAGGTGTAATCGAACATAAGAAAAATGTAAAATTTTAATTCCTTTAATTCCTATTTACGCGCACGTGCAATAAATCTCTATTGAACCTCGTCCACTCCTTATTTAATTTTAAAAAATCAGACTTTGTCTCATTGTGTAAATTATATATCTAGTACTTCATGGGATGGGAAACTGTATTAAAATGCAACGTCGCAGATAAAGCTCTTAATGAAGTGTACTTTTTAATTACTAACGATTTTAACAATTTTGTCTCTAAAACAAATCCATCTTATAAGTATAATTAAAATTGGTTTAACAGAAAATAATGGCAAACATCAGACTTCAGCATCTATATTTACAGCAATACAAGTCATCTGGAAACCTAAACAATTATTCTCTTTTTTGTCAATTGCAAACAAAATTAAAGCGGGACATACGGATGGCTACAGACAATTCTCCATAAAGGTAGAGCCTAACCTTCAAAAAGACCCAATAAAGTCAATTGTGAACAACCAACGCAAGAACACGGGCATTCCTGGGCATTCCTAAGTATATTGTTTCTGAAAATTGATAATTTAATTCTAAAAACTTCACAATTGCCTGATTCGTGCCCGCATTGTTCCCGTTTCTAAAAACTGAGAGGCCGGATTGCATTGTTAAGTAATTTCTCTAAACTTTTCGAGTTTGCGCTTCATGATTTGATATCCAGACAAGTCATCCATAAACTCTCAAACACTGAGCATGGTTTTGTAGCAGAACGATCTATTGTTACCAATCCATTAGTTATTACGGAATACATTGCCAGGTCTCGCGATTGTGGGATTCAGGTTGACGTCATTTATACTGACTTTAGCAAAGTGTTTGATACCCCAATGTAATGGGTCTAAACCTATATACTCGTAATTATTTGGCAGATTATATTAAAAAAGCAAATAACTATAATATCTTGAACTTAAATATCTAGACGACATAATTGCATGCATTCCAGCAGATAAAGTAAACATAACACTACAACTATTTAATTGTTACAATTAACATCTCCAATTTACAACGGAATTAGAAACTAACAATAAAATCCCTTTCTTGACATTTTGATTATCAAAGATCAAACGCATCTGTAACAAAAATTTAATTGTTATATTAAAATGTAACCTCAAATAGAACAATTAACTTTCTCTCACATCACCCCTTATTCAAAAAGATCAATATTATTAAAAATATGGAACATACAATAACAACCCTTTGCAGTCACGAATTCATAGATGAAAACTTAAAACGAATTTACAAAATTTTAAAACAAAACAATTACCCCAACACAATTTTAAATAGAATACTTTTTAACGACCATTATGTAACACAAGATCATTCCCTTGACAAAAACACAACTAACTCCCATTATAAAAAAATTATTAACGTACCTGGTTTTACTAACAAACTAAATAGTATATCGATGGCCTAGAATCAATACCTCGTAAGTGAAAACTTCAAAGTTTTCAGTATGAACAAAAAACCTTCCATTTGTCATAATTAATAATCTACACTTCTACAATTGCAATTGTGATTTTATTATTGTGAAATAAATATAATTCTAAAGAAAAATTACAATTTATATGCTCTCAAAAAAATGCAAGCACTTACGAGGTATTTCACTTATAGTGTTTGACAAGTAAGTGGTATTGCTGGCTAGGAAATTCCTTATCTTTATTTTAAATTTTATTAATTATTAAAGAAATCAAAAAATATTACATGTTACTTAAAAATGAAACAAAAAATTATTCAGTTAAATTGATCATTCGATCAAAGTACTGCAAGTATTACTTATTGTTAGTCTTGATCGGTTTGCCTTCCTTTCTTTTTTGAAGTTTCATGCGGCAAATTCTTGTAAAAATTAACGTAGTCCGGTTCCATTATCTGGCTTATTTCCATTAAATGTTCATATTTTTCTAAAGAAATTTTGGGTTTGGTGCGGTATAATTGCGGGTAAGTAGGTATAACGTTTGGTAATGTTTTACCTTTTCTTAGTGGCAGGTATTCTGAGTCGAAATCAGTCTTGTAATATATAATCCCCTCGGGGGTGTATTTAAGGCATGTTATATCTGTAACGTAGAAGGTTCCTGGTGGTCTTAAGGAGTTATACCATTGAAAGTTTGGAGAGGCATAGTTTTTGAAGAAATCATGTGTTAAATACTTAGCATCTAGACGAAATGGCTTCTCTCTTGCTCGTTTTGTAACTGAAATAAATTCTGCAGGTAAATTAATGTCTCTTCTATCCAAACGTCTCTCAATCAGGCTGTGTACCGTATCACACTCCATCTGTGTATGTCCCTTGCAAAGATACTTCTGCTCAATCGTTTTCCGCTCTTTACAGCAAAAGTCAGCAAAGCATTCGATACAACAGTGCATCTGTTCTGATACCCACATCCATCTGAGTATAGAATAATGGGTTTGTCACTATTTTGGAAATGTGTGTATAAATAGTCAATAATGCAGCTTGCAAAATGCGTTGCAGTCACGCCTCCTTCTCCTTCATGCCACCAGAAATTAGTGCTCTGATGCGTAGCAACATTGTATACAGTAAAGTTATGAACCCTTAATTTCATTTTAAAATATAATTTTGAGGCGTATAACCTAGGGCATAATTGAACAGCCTGTAAGTCCATGGTTACCATGTTTCAATTGCCTAAAATGCTAGCTTCTTTATCAGTTTGTTTTTCGATTCTAGCTCGATCTTTATTTGCAATATGACATTGATAATCCTCCTCTGTGACGGTTTCAAAATTACCTGCTTTGTAGGCGCAGCACACGTCGCACTGGTCTTTCTTAGGCTGGAAAATCGCTAAGTTTTTTCTATCGAAAATTTCGTCAAATGTAAAAGAACTTAGTGCCTTGATGTTGGTGCAATCAGTTGTGTACCTTTTGTAAAGCTCGGATTTACTTTTTATGAAACTGTCTTCAATGTATTGTTTATTAGTATCTCGCCTTGCGTAATGGGACGGTAGTTTTGGCAAGTTATCTAGCCATGTTTCAAGAAATTTCCGTTGTTCGACGTTTTTAATATTGTGCCGTTAGCTTCGCGATTAGAAGATCTACGCGCATTCACAACATCAACTGATGGTAAAGTACCACAAGTACTATTTTGGCACCATGACCGAACTGACCATTCGCCTAGACTAAGGGTACTGAGAAACATGCTCTTACATACCCTCATTTTGGTGGTTGCATCTTTCAAGAAATATTTAAATGTTGAGCTCTTTTGGGTTTCTTGATTTTCCGTGCTTCGGCGAGTTGGTTTCGAAATATCCACATGATTCACAACAAAGATTTTCTTCTGTTCCCAGGTCATTTCACTCCAAAATTTTGAAAATATTATGCTTCTGACGTCATCAGTAAGCTTGCTACATTCATAAATTTTGGCGTGTTTTCCTTTGCACCTTTTGCCCATAGTCTTTGCTTCTCTCTGTGTATCGTTTTTCCATACTTTTTCCTTTGATCTCGTATACCCTATATAAGCCTGCCCATTCATCCGTTTGTATTTATTATTATTGCGCTTCCATTGGGACCTATTTACAAAACGCTTGCGTGATCGTTTTCTTTTTAGATTTTGGGAACCTTCCACTTCCGCATTTACTACCGGATCATCTTCTGCTTCTTTCGGCGCATTTTCTTCCGCTTCTTCTTCTGATGTGGAAGAAGATGATTCTTTACCATTCTTTACTTCGTTAGTGTCTTCAGAACAGAGATTGGTTTCGAAAATGTCAACACTTTGTGCTGTCATAACTTCAGGAACCTGCATTCCTTCGAACTCCAAATTATTTTCACAATTTTCTAAAATAAATCCATCATCAAATTGGATTGGCAAGTTAGAAACGGAGTATTTTTCTATGCTTTTGATGTTTTCGATGGGGGATGGTGATTTTTTATTGGACTCGAGAGCCATTAATACCATTCGACTTGCGCGACTGTTCATTCTGTAATAATATAATGAATTAAATTTCTGGCAAATACCATAATATGACGAGTAGGTTAATAATTTTTAGTTTTCATTTGGTTTTAGTTATAGGTATTAATAATAAACAAAAATCTAACCTAATAAATAATTGCTAATACCACGTAAGTACTCAAATTATTCATTAAACCAATATCTCTTATGTACAAGTCATAAATAAATTGATATAATTAGAAGTAAATCACTATCTTTCTCAAATTTCTTTACTAAACAAACATTCTAAGGTAACAACAATTGCAATTAGCTGGTAGTAATCTAATAAACTTACCTGTATAATAAACACTTCACAAACAACACCACAAAACACTGGGTGACAGAAACGGCCATTAGCAATCTGGCGCTTACGAGCAATTGCATTTAACATTTGCACGCGAGGTATTGGCACGTGACAAATTGAAGCATTTTTATTGGTCTGGCAGGTAAGAGCTATTGCCAGGATGTAGAAACGACTTACAACAATGCAGTGGCGCTAAAACCTTAAAATTCAAAAAAAGTGTACTTACGAGGTATTGATTCTAGGCCATCGATATTATACACCAAGGTTGTGAAATCAGTCATTATTGCCTTAGCACCAGGTGCGTAGGCAATAATGGACTTCACAACTATGGTGTATATACTATTTTTCCACTACTAGCCAAATTTAAGCCAAAATAAAAAATAAACATTTTTCTTGTAAAAATCAAGTAGCACAGGAATGCAAATAAATCAAAAAGCATTAAAAGCTACATACGTTAATAAACCAACTGCAACTGATTCACTAAACACTTGTGTGATATATTTCACCTTCAATTTCTGAAAATTATTCGGAGTAATATGTAAATTAGTTGATTTAGGAGCCAATCGCAGCGGTTTAGATTTGTCTGACATGTAGGAATATTTAATAAGATGCTTTTTTGTTATTAAAGATTATATCGTATTTAATCAAGTAATTTTGCACCGACTTCCATAAATAGGGGGCTTCGAAGAAATAATAGATTTTCTTATCTTTACGAGAAGGCATGGTTTTTCCGGTGATACATCTATTCTTTTAATTAGGTTTCGAAAATTTTACTACTGCCCTAACATTGGCACCGCATTGTAGTTGTAGCTTTTCTATGCAGTTTAAACTATCGACTTCAGTTTGTCACCTTTGCATATCGTATTTGTAAAGATGTAGCACAAGGGTTGTTTAACTATATATATATATATCTCCTGCTTCTTAGTGGTTTCTTTTTTAAGTCCACTTGGCTGTCACAATTTGTGCTCTGCTTTCGGGAAGTAATCGTTTGGAGATGTTAAATTCAATTGAAGTGCTTTCTTTTCACGTTGCAATTTAAGAATGTTCCTCCGTAATTTTCTTTACCTAACAGTATTTGTGCTGCAAGCTTGAGTAGTTTTGGTATAGCTAGAGATGTTAACGGGCATTTATTGCTTCGCCAATATACCTTGCATCATTTTAATATTAGGTTTCAGAAATTGACACTTGTAATTCATTTAGGAATGGCAAGTGTTCGCCACATACTCGTTAAGCTTTTAGAGTCCACATTTTTATGCAACAGATCGGACCTTCCAGATTCTGTTAACCATTCAAAACACCTACAACAAAATGTTTGTAATTTACTTAAAATTCTTCATGTAACTTAACTCGCCTGGTTAAATCTCTATTAGCAAACTTGAAAAAACTGATTCTACCATCATATTTAATAAATAAATAAATTCAGGTTATGTTTTTGCGGTTATGGGATGAGGGCGCGAATTTTAAACTAATGGTATTTTTTTATTCAAATAATTTTATCGTGTTAGGTAATTTTAAGCAGCAAATACGTTAAAGATAATCTCCTGAATATACAAAATTATGTTTCATTTGTTTTGTTAAACAACTATTCTTAGATTCTCAAAAAATTTGAATTTGTCCATTATTAACCTAGTTCAACAATAGAAAAAGTTATTAACCACTAATGAGAAATTCAACTTCTCAGTTGGCTAGGAGACGCAATAATTGTCCACTTCACAGCTAGTAGTGGAAAAAAAGGTTTTATAACTATTGATTTAAACATTGCCCTATACAATCAAAATACCATTTTTAACAAATTTTACACAAAATTAAAAGACAAATTGTTAAACGTTGACAAACCGCACCTTGTGTACAAATACATTGCAAAAACTGTTAGGGTTGCTATATTGGCCATACAAAACAAAACTTAAAAAAAAAGAGTACAAAATCATAGACATGACTGCCAAAAGAGCGAAAAACTGTCTAATAATTCATCCATTACCGCATTAGCTTTACATCATAAAAATAAAAAACACGATTTTGATTTGGACAATCCAACTATTTTAGATGTAGAATGCAATTACAATAAAAGATTAATTTCGGAAATGATTATTATTAATAAATTTAATAATAATATTAATTACAAAACTGACACCCAAATTCTTAGTTCAATATATAAACAAAATAAAAAGATAAAATTAGTTAACTACTAACTACCCATCACCAAATATAATACTTAAAACTACCCAACACAATTATCCTAACTTTCTTAATTAATAACTACCCACCGCCATTAAAAACATACTAACTAATTACTCTACACTAAAGGATAAAACTACTAATTAACTATTACTAAAAATCAACAATTATAATTATTAGTTCATCAAAAAGACCTTGCATCGATTTTGAATCTTGTAATCTAAAACTACATTCTTTTCTTTCGTACGAACGCCATTATTGTAAAGACTCTCAATCTGCCTACAAAATTAATGTTTGCTTATTAAATTATTATTAAAATTCTTTACTTATCAAAAAAAAAAAAACAATAAATAAAGTTGTGCTTAAGACGTCCTTCCATAATAAAAACACACAACAACTGATGTAACTGAAATAACCATCTGATCTGGCACGTAAGTTTTTTTTTGTAATTTTTACTTTAAGTATCGTCAATTAGTGATCGTGATATTCGTCCTATAAATTAGATAATTAGTTTTTATATTTTAAGAAATGGAAATCATGTCGTTTACCTGAGTACTTATTTTTTAAATCAATAAATTAGCAGCCCGAAGAAGCACCCGAAAACAAGAGTGCGAAACGTTCTTCACACTCCAGAACTAGTGCTGTTATTCTTCCATTGCAACAAAGGGTCCACGAGTTTATAACTACCTGGCATACTTCCGTATTAAAATTCGTCCGTATACTATCAATGACTTTTTTTCGCTAAACGAATCTCAGTGGTGTAATAAAATCGTAATTTTTTAGCATACTACTAAGTTCAAAATAATCCAAAAGATAAAAGATGTACCTGACAGAAGGTGCAGTAATTCGCCTAGTTTGTTACAAACATTTCCATGGAGACGGGCATTGTTTTGCTTTGACTTTAATCGTGAAAAAAAGTATCACTTACATCATAATTTATCGTGTAAAAAATCACAGAATGCGAAAAAAAACAAAATCCCATTGTAAACGACAAAAACTAAAATATTCTATAGGATACACAGCCTATATCTATTTGATTTTAAATTATACAAATACATACAGATCTGTGAATATCAAAATTTTACTTTCACGTTGGAACTGCTTTAATAATAGGTAACTAAATTCTTATCTATTTGCGTCTTTCTTCTTGTTAAACAAGTTGGAACTTTCTGAACCGATAACATTATCACCAATATTATTATTTGTTTGTTTGAATTAGTCAGTCAACAGGTTTCTAAAATTTTCTTTGGTGATTTGGTGACTCACTAATTAATATAGGAGGTAATTATGTATTTTTGTATAAAAGGAGACTAATATATTTGTCAAATTTATTACATTCAAACCCTTCCCGAGGATACAAGCATGATGAAATTCTTAGTAATTATGTTTGTATTTCTATGTTGTTTGTTCGAATACACCATGCAAGTTGGCGATGAAGGACGTAAGTACTATATACGCTAATTTAGTATAAATTGAAGTAAATTAATTTTAATCCTGTATATTTTTAGAATACTGTGGGCGATCTGGAGTTCCTATCCCAGGTACTGTGTGCAGTAAATGGTGCGTCATCCCATCTTTTGTCGGTTCCTGTAATGGTAGTGCTAAATGTTGTATTCATGTCTACAAATGATGTGTCACAACTATTAATAAATCACCTGTAATAATAAAAAACAATTACTGCGATATAATGTTCACCGTTTATTTACGAAATATAGTATTAGAAGATGATGTATTATTGTTAGTTTGTTATTTTTTTATTTATTTAATTTCTTTAAAAATTTACAGTGTACCTCAACTATGGTATCTTATAGATTTTCTTACTAGAATCCTGTGGTATAATTGAATTTTTTCTAAACACAACCGTTTTTTTTCCCAATTCAACAATTTCTAAAAATGTCATATTTCTTATATGTAGTAGGTTCTGATGGATTGTTTTTTAATAGTAGGTAACAATAACGACATTTTTACACGATGACATAAAAACGGTAATTTCTTTAATTAAACGAAAGTCTGGAACGGAAGGCAAGAACAGCAAAAGTACTTAATTACAGATGCGTTACGTATAAATGAAAATACATTTGTAGAATTAATAAATAAATTCTTGAGAAATCCTGAAAAAAAAGTTATAGTTAAAATCAGTTGCAAGAGTTTTTGAAAAAAAAAACAATATATTAAGTAAAACCAATCAGATTTTTGAAGTTAATATTTGTGTGAAACTGCAATAAATTTTGTGATTACAAAGTAGAAAAGTGAACTTGAATTAAATAATAATGAAGTGGTAGTGTTTTTAGATTATAAAAGAGCGTTTGAAGCGATAAGAGGAAAACGCTGATAGAAAAACTGAAAAAATATGGTACCTATTCGTGATATTAAACAGAAATGGTTTTATAATTACTTTACATCGCGCTGTCAGATAACTTCATATGAAGGTGGCGTGTCGTCTGAAATTCCAAATAACTTGGGAGTGCTTCAAGGGTCAGTTTCAGGTCCAAACCTGTCTTTAATATACATAAACGAGCCGGAATTAAAACTAAATTTCAGTAATATTTATCTATTTGCGGATGATACATTAGTGTAGAAGTGTTGGAAGTTACATACCTATGTTACGCCACTGCGTTAAAGTAGGGTTTATATTTCTTGTACCAATAAAGGTTGGCAGTATTTTTTATGTATCTACGTAAAAAGATGTAGTGTCGTTATATACTGAGTTCAAGTTACATGTTTTTAGTTTACATTATTGTTTTTAACAATAAATTCTTTGTGTAAGAATCAAAGATAAATTTCACTAATATAACCCGAACAGGTAAAGGACCCAGTTATAAGTTAACCAAGAAATAAGCTCATTTTTTTTCGATTATTATATTTGTTGTAATAACAACGAAATTGCATTTGTTGCAAGAAAAGGAAAGATGGCAGGCAATAGTAGCAAAGCATCATCGCTTGTAAAACTTAAAGGCAGTGAAAGTTTGCCATGAAGAGTCTACTCAAATACCACGATTTAGACAATTGAATAATCACGCCATGCACAGAAAAAAGTGATTCAAAATTACAGAAAGCAAAGGTCAGATTAATATTATCTTTAATGAATCATTATATGTGCATATTCAACCTCTCACAAGTGCGTCGGAAATTTGGCATTCATTGGAAAAACTGAATGATGGCCTTGGTTTATCAAAACAAATAAGTTTATTTCGTAAGTTGTTAAGAATGAAATTGGAAAATTTTGATTCAATGGCAAATTATGTCAACGACATTACTGACATTACAAACAAACTAAAAGGCATCGGTTTTTCAATTTATGATGAGAAGATTGGTGTGATTCTCTTTGCAAGCCTAACAGAATATTTTAAACCCACTAGTAAACAGTGGTTATGTTGCATAAAGTTTTATACTTGATTCTAAAAGTACTTACCTCACTGATTTTAAATTTGAAGTCCCTTTTCCCGTAGCAGCTCTACTTATTCAGATATGAAGGGGAGGATTTTTTTCAAAAAATATTTCAGTTTTTAAGCAAACATTTTTTATTATTATCAAAACTACTAAGAACAGAACCTTCTCTTGTACGATTTTTTTGCCTGAGCTGATTCAAAAGTACTACTCTAAATGCTCCAACAGTAATCGGCCAAGATGGCCGCATTCCAGTAACCCTGGTATCGGTCTTCCATAGTGCAAATATCTTGTTGGAAGCGTTCTCCCTGTTCTTCACACAGATCACCCAGATTCTCAGGGAAACGATCTAAATGGCTGAAGAGAAAATGTAACTTAATGCTCATGCTGCATCCAAGTCGCTGGAAGTTCAGCATTAGTTTTTGAATGTGTTGATGTTAGTCAGTTGACTTTTAATTTCCCAAAAATTTTTTCACTAATTAAACGAAC
Organism: Abscondita cerata; assembly: GCA_030710515.1. NCBI lineage: Eukaryota > Metazoa > Arthropoda > Insecta > Coleoptera > Lampyridae > Abscondita > Abscondita cerata. Next base: position 292,798 of record JALBCR010004268.1, read on the forward strand.
TCATTCCAAGCAGATTTTTCAACAACTGTCATGCAACTAGTAAAATATAGATCATTTATTAATTTTCTGATCTGAGGACCATTAAAAATACCAGATCTTTTCTTTTCAGTAGTTAGTCTTGGAAACATTCTTGTGATATACTTAAAAATATACTTAAAACATTCTATCTCCTTGTCAAGAGCTTTCACATACTGTTTCATTAGCCCTAATTTAATATGCAGATGAGGCATTATTATGCGGTCGCTTGATACTAGTGGAACATTTATCACATTTAGCATTCCCGGAACTAAGACCCCCCTAAAAGCCCAACTTTTCTTAGTCTAGTGCTCAGTTTTAGCTCGGATGTCCCATAATCATATGAAACAGGGATATTTCGTGTACCCCCCTTGCTGACCCAACAGAAAATTTTCCATTTTTAGATCTACGTATATAACGCAGTAATATTCTTCGTACTTTATTTTCTCCAGAACTAATGCTATTGTAGGATATTTTCCTTTCACTTTTGTTGAATGCGCAATAGGCAAAGAACCAAGTTTATTGCCATTAGGCAAAAGTACACGTTTAAGACTGCGTTTCGAGGAATCTATAAATACACGCCAATCATTAGAATCATAGGTGTGTAATCCCATTGCAGTCATTATGCCAGAAATATTGTTGCCAAATACAAAATCATCCTTTTCAGAAAAGAAAAGACGTAAATTTCTTTCAGGACTGTAATAAACGGATATACTTGTGTCGGGTGTTACGAGATTTCTGTCTTTCAACCGAAAAGCTAGAAGTTCTGACCCTTGTTTAGAAAACCCAAGATCTCTGATCACGTCATCTAGATCATTTTGATTGAAAGGTCGAGGTTCAGAAGGGCAATAATTTATTATCCTTTCCATCATCATTATCTTCTGAACGTTCTGGCGATGTTAAAGTGGATGTACTAGGATGAGACCTAGCAGCCCGAAGAAGCCACCGAAAACAAGAGTGCGAAACGTCGCCACACTCCAGAACTTAGTGTTGTTATTCTTCCATTGCAACAAAGGGTCCAGGAGTTCATAACCACCTGGCGTACTTCCGTATTAAAATTCGTCCGTATACTATCAATGACATTTTTTCGCTAAACGAATCTCAGCGGTGTAATAAAATCGTAATTTTTTAGCATACTACTAAGTTCAAAATAATCCAAAAGATAAAAAATGTACCTGACAGAAGGTGCAGTAATTCGCACTTGTGTCGGGTGTTACAAGATTTCTGTCTTTCAACCGAGAAGCTAGAAGTTCTGACCCTTGTTTAGAAAACCCAAGATTTCTCATCACGTCATCTAGATCATTTTGATTAAAAAGTCGAGGTTCAGAAGGGCAATAATTTATTATCCTTTCCATCATCATTATCTTCTGAACGATCTGGCGATGTCAAAGTGGATGTACTAGGTTAGGACTGTGGTACTCACGCATCACTAGAACTCAGAACAGGCCTAATAGCAGATTGCAAGCTGGGATAAATCCACTTAGAACGATTTTTGCGATTTATTCCAATAATGTTTACAACGCAAAAGTAGCAGTCATCATATTGGTTTGATGGTTCACGCCAGATCATGAAACTTCTGAACTTAAAAGTATGTCTTTTTTTATTTGCCCACAAGACTCGACACTAACTCCTACACACTAAATTTGGAATTCAAGGTTTGACATTTATTTCTAATGGCTTCCCAAAGTACTCCATGTAAGCGTGTTTAACAAATTCAGACGCATTCAAGCGACATTCTATGAACATGTAGTCACCACAAATGAAACAAAAACTATTTGGACTGTTTACACAAGTTCTTCTTGATGACGACATCCTGATAGAATTAAACAATCTTGTTACTTACTTCACCGTTTGTGACAATTTGCTGACTAACTAGTAAAAATCTAGTGGTACATGTATCGTTTAAACCCGAGCTACTTGATACAAAGTGAAGATAGATTCGGTATCAGCAAGGTCGAATTAGTAAAGAATAGTTAAAAACTTCATGCAACAGAGAAAAAGTGCGATTTTGTTAACCACTGATGGGTTCAGAAAGCAGCGGTATTGCAGTTACTCAGATGCTGTGAAGTCGAAACTTCTTGAAGGCGATTATGATAAAACTCCTTCAAAACGTGTTTTATTTATTACAAACAAGAAAAGCAACAAATCTAAGAAAAGAATTAAGTGCTACAAATGTGGTTTAAAAAATCATCTCAGTCAAGAGGGTCCAAAAAATAAAAGAAAGGATTCTTGGGATAAAAATGAATCGTCAACTAACAATGATGAAAGTGCAATGTTTCTTGTAGTGTGTTTATGTAGTAATCACGGAGATGTATCAAATTGTTGGTATTTAAATAGTGGTGCATCACACCACATAACACTTAAGTTGAATTGGTTGCACAAATTAATTCTATAACAATGGCAAACGGTGACGTTGTAAGTGTTAAACATGCAAAGTGTGCATTAAAGCTAAACAAAGTCTCGCCCCATTTCCAACTTCAACTACGAGGTCGGAGAATTTACTTGATTTAATTCACTCCGATTTATACGGTCCAATGGAAAATACGTCAATGGAAGGTGCAAAGTACTTTCTCACTTTTATTGATGATTACTCCCGAAAGATCTTTGTTTATTTTTTTTAAATCAAAACATGATGTTCTTGATATGTTCAAAGAATTTAAATGCATGGTTGAAAAACAATTGGAAAGAAACATTAAAATTATTAGAACGGACAACGGCACAGAATACTGTGGAAAAGCGTTTGAAAATTTCTACAAAAGAAACGGAATAATTCACCAGACTTCGAATGTGTACACTCCACAACAAAATAGAACAGCGGAGCGTGCAATTCGCACGTTGTAAGAAAGGGAAAAATGTATGATTTTTTATGTCAGTTTGGATAAACCATATTGGGCAGAAGCCGTTAATACCGTCGCTTAATTAATGAACCGATCTGTAAGTTCAACTTTACATAATAAAACTCCTGACAAAATTTGAACTGGTAGAAAACCAAATTTACAACATTTTCGAATTTTTGGATCATCGGTAATGGTACATATTCCGAAACAAAAGCATTTAAAATGGGATAAGAAATCCAAACAAATGTTATTTGTTGAATATAATGAAACAACGAAGGGATATCGTTGTGTAGATCACATTAGTAAAAAATTAGAAATAAGTCGCGATGTAATTTTTGATGAACTTATATCAAACATGGTATCTATTAATGATCCAGAATTTAAGGACCAGAAGCTATTCTGGTTGAAAATTTATCGGTTCGTGATGAAGTAATTGAAACCGAAGAAGAATTGGTTAGTGAAACTGAAGAAACTCCCCAGCTTCAGGTCATTCAGACGGAAAGTGTGTTAAGACGTTCTTTAAAAAAACCAAAACCTTTGAAATTGAATGACTATGATTATAACTCGAACAAGCCAGATACTTCTGATGAAAGTACCAATTTTGTCAGTGATACAGATGCTACGAACCTTGATGATGACCCTTTAACATATAAAAAGGCTATGGAAGGTAAGATTAGTTGCTAAAGGCTGCTCACAAAAATTCGGTGTTGATTATACCTAAACTTATTCACCAGTAGTAAACTATACCACAAATCGTTTCTTAATTGCACTTGCGACTCAAAAAGGTATAAACGTCGATCAAATGGATGCCATTACGGCGTTTCTACAAGGTTACTTAAATGAAGAAATATACATGGAGCAACCCGTAGGAGAGCTTGCAAGTTAAATAAAACGATATACGGTTTAAAACAAAGTGGCAGGGTTTGTAACGAATGTTTAGACAAATTGTTAAAAAATTTGGATTAAAAAGATCGGAAATGGACCCTTTGTGTGTATTTTAATAATAATAGTGATTTAATCGTGGCGATTTATGTGGACGATATAATCATTTTATGGAAGGACAAAATCGTGCGCGATAATCTTAAAAAATGTTTATGTGACGAGTTTTTTGAAAAACTTATGAAAAGCCCAAAATATTATAATCTCAGTGGTGTAATGAATTCGTAATTTTTTCGCATACTGCCAAATTTAAAATAATCCAAAAGATAAAAAATGTACCTGACAGAAGGTGCAGTAATCCGCCTAGTTAATGCAAACATTTCCATGGAGACGGGCATTGTACCTATTGCTTTGACTTTAATCGTGAAAAAAAGTATCATTTACATCATAATTTATCGTGTAAAAACTGTAACTTTCATCACAGAATGCAAAAAAAAAAAACAAAATTCCATTGTAAATAACAAAAAACTAAAAAGTATTCTATAGGATACACAGCCAATATCTATTTGATTTTTAAATTATACAAATACATATAGATCTGTGAATATCTAAATTTTTACTTTCACGTTGGAACTGCTTTAATAATACCTATTTTCTTTTCTATTTGCGTCTTTCTTCTTGTTAAACAAGTTGGAACTTTCTGAACTGATAGCATTATCACCAATATTATTTATTTGTTTGTTTCAATTAGTCAGTCAACACGTTTCTAAAATTTTCTTTGGTGATTTGGTGACTCACTAATTAATATAGGAGGTAATTATGTATTTTTGTATAAAAGGAGACTAATATATTTGTGAAATTTATTACATGCAAACCCTTCCCGAGGATACAAGCATGATGAAATTCTTAGTAATTATGTTTGTATTTCTATGTTGTTTGTTCGAATACACCATGCAAGTTGGTGATGAAGGACGTAAGTTCTTTATACACTAATATTAGTATAAATTGAAGTAAATTAATTTTAATCCTGTATATTTTTTTTAGAATACTGTGGGCGGTCTGGAGTTCCTATCCCAGGTACTGTGTGCAGTAAATGGTGCGTTATCCCCTCTTTTGTCGGTTCCTGTAATGGTAGTGCTAAATGTTGTATTCATGTCTACAAATGATGTGTCACAACCAATAGTAAATCACCTGTAATAGTAAAAACAATTACTGCGAAATAATGTTCACCGTTTATTTACGAAATATAGTATTAGAAGATGATGTATTATTGTTAGTTTGTTATTTTTTTTATTTATTTAATTTCTTTAAATATTTACAGTGTACCTCAACTATGGTATCTTATAGATTTTCTTACTAAAATCCTGCGGTATAATTGAATTTTTCTAAACACAACCGTTTTTCCCAATTCAACAATTTCTAAAATGTCATATTTTTATATGTAGTAGGTTCTGATGGATTGTTTTAATAGTAGGTAACAATAACGACATTTTTACACGATGACATAAAAACGGTAATTTCTTTAATTAAACGAAAGTCTGGAACGGAAGGCAAGGACAGCAAAAGTACTTAATTACAGATGCGTTACGTATAAATGAAAATACATTTGTAGAATTCAGAAATTCAGATTTTTGAAGTAAACATTTGTATTCGTGTGAAACTGCAATAAATCTTGTGATTACAAAGTGGAAAAGTGAACTTGAGTTAAATAATAATGAAGTGGTAGTGTTTTTAGATTATAAAAGAGCGTTTGATACGATAAGAGGAAAACGCTGTTAGAAAAACTGAAAAAGTATGGTACCTATTCGTGATATTAAACAGAAATGGTTTTACAATTACTTTACATCGCACTGTCAGATAACTTCATATGAAGGTGGCGTGCCGTCTGAAATTCCAAATATCTTGGGAGTGCCTCAAGGGTCAGTTTCAGGTCCAAACTTGTTTTAATATACATAAACGAGTCGGAATTAAAACTAAATTTCAGTAATATTTATCTATTTGCGGATGATACATTAGTGTAGAAGTGTTGGAAGTTACATACCTATGTTACGCCACTGCGTTAAAGTAGGGTTCATATTTTTTGTACCAATATAGGTTGGCAGTATTTTTTATGTATCTAAGTAAAAAGATGTAGTGTCGTTATATACCGAGTTCAAGTTACATGTTTTTAGTTTACATTATTGTTTTTAACAATAAATTCTTTGTGTAAGAATCAAAGATAAATTTCACTTATATAACCCGAACAGGTAAAGGACCCAGTTATAAGTTAACCAAGAAATAAGCTAATTTTTGTTTCGATTATTATATTTGTTGTAATAACAACGAAATTGCATTTGTTGCAAGAAAAGGAAAGATGGCAGGCAATAGTAGCAAAGCATCATCGCTTGTAAAACTTAAAGGCAATGAAAGTTTGCCATGAAGAGTCTACTCAAATACCACGATTTAGACAATTGAATAATCACGCCATGCACAGAAAAAAGTGATTCATAATTACAGAAAGCGAAGGTCAGATTAGAATTATCTATAAATTAAACATTATATGTGCATATTCAACCTCTCACAAGTGCGTCGGAAATTTGGCATTGATTGGAAAAACTAAATGATGGCCTTGGTTTATCAAGAAAAATAAGTTTATTTCGTAAGTTGTTAAGAATAAAATTGGAAAATTTTGATTCAATGGCAAATTATGTCAACGACATTACTGACATTACAAACAAACTAAAAGGCATCGGTTTTTCAATTTGTGATGAGATGATTGGTGTGATTCTCCTTGCAGGCCTAACAGAAGATTTTAAACCCACTAGTAAACAGTGGTTATGTTGCATAAATATTTATAACTGATTCTAAAAGTACTTACCTCACTGATTTTAAATTTGAAGTCCATTTTCCCGTAGCAGCTCTACTTATTCAGATATGAAGCGGAGGATATTTTCCAAAAACATTTCAGTTATTAAGCAAACATTTTTTATTATTATCAAAACTACTAAGAACAGAACTTTCTCTTGAACGATTTTTTTGCCTGAGCTGATTCAGTGATAGTGCAAATATCTTGTTGGAAGCGTGCTCCCTGTTCTTCACCCAGATCACCCAGATTCTCAGGGAAACGATCTAAATGGCTAAAGAAAAAATGTTGCTTAATGCTCATGTTGCATCCAAGTCGCTGGAAGTTCAGCATTAGTTTCTGAATGTGTTGATGTTAGTCAGTTGATTTTTAATTTCCCAAAAATGTTTTCACTAACTAAACGAATTCATTCCAAGCAGATTTTTCAACAACTGTCATGCAACTAGTAAAATATAGATCATTTATTAATTTTCTGATCTGAGGACCTTTAAAAATACCAGATCTTTTCTTTTCAGTACTTAGTCTTGGAAACATTCTTGTGATATACTTAAAACATTCTATCTCCTTGTCAAGAGCTTTCACATACTGTTTCATTAGCCCTAATTTAATATGCAGATGAGGCAGTATTATCCGGTCGGTTGATACCAGTGGAACATTTATCACATTTAGCATTCCCGGAACTAAGACCCCCCTTAAAAGCCAACTTTTCTTAGTCCAGTGCTCAGTTTTAGCTCGGATGTTCCATAAACATATGAAACAGGGATATTTCGTGTACCCCCCTTGCTTACTAAATAGAAAATTTTCCATTTTAGATCTACGTACATAACCCAGTTATGTTCTGCGTACTTTATTTTCTCCAGAACTAATGATATTGTAGGATATTTTTTTTACACGTTTGTTGAATGCGCAATAGGCAAAGATCCAAGTTTATTGTAATTATGCAAAAGTACACATTTAGGACGTTTCGAGGAATCTATAAATAGACGCCAATCATTAGAATCATAGGCGGGTAATCCCATTGCAGTAATTAAGCCAGAAATATTGTTGCCAAATACAAAATCATCCTTTTCAGAAAAGAAAAGACGTAAATTTCTTTCAGGACTGCAATAAACGGATATACTTGTGTCGGGTGTTACGAGATTTCTGTCTTTCAACCGAGAAGCTAGAAGTTCTGACCCTTGTTTAGAAAACCCAAGATCTCTGATCACGTCATCTAGATCATTTTGATTAAAAGGTCGAGGTTCAGAAGGGCAATAATTTATTATCCTTTCCATCATCATTATCTTCTGAACGATCTGGCGATGTTAAAGTAGATGTACTAGGTTAGGACTGTGGTACTCACGCATCACTAGAACTCAGAACAGGCCTGATAGCAGATTGCAAGCTGGGATAAATCCACTTAGAACGATTTTTGCGATTTATTCAAGTAATGTTTACAACGCAAAAGTAGCAGTCATCATGTTGGTTTGATGGTTCACGCCAGATCATGGGACTTCCGAACTTAAAAGTATGTCTTTTTTTATTTGCCCACAAGACTCGACACTAACTCCTACACACTAAATTTGGAATTCAAGGTTTGACATTTATTTCTAATGGCTTCCCAAAGTACTCCATGTAAGCGTGTTTAACAAATTCAGACGCATTCAAGCGACATTCTTTGAACATGTAGTCGCCACACATGAAACAAAAACTATTTGGACTGTTTACACAAGTTCTTCTTGATGACGACATCCTGATAGAATTAAACAATCTTGTTACTTACTTTACCGTTTTTGACAATTTGCTGACTAACTAGTAAAAATCTAGTTGTACATGAATCGTCTAAACCCGAGCTACTAGATAAAAAGTGAAGATAGATTCGTTATCAGCAAGGTCGAATTAGTAAAGAATAGTTAAAAAACTTCATGCAACAGACAAAAAGTGCGATATTGTTAACCAGTGATGGGTTCAGAAAGCAGCGGTATTGCAATTACCTCAGATACTGTGAAGTCAGAAACTTCTTGAAGGCGATTATGATAAAACTTCTTCAAAACATGTTTTATTTATTTTGAACAAGAAAAGCAACAAATCTAAGAAACGAATTAAGTGCTACAAATGTGGTTTAAAAAATCATCTCAGTCAGAGGGTCCAAAAAATAAAAGAAAGGATTCTTGGGATAAAAATGAATCGTCAACTAACTACGATAAAATGCAATGTTTCTTGTAGTGTGTTTATGTAGTAATCACGTAGATGTATCAAATTGTTGGTATTTAAATAGTGGTGCATCACACCACATAACATTAAGTTGAATTGGTTGCACAAATTAATTCTATAACAATGGCAAACAGTGACGTTGTAAGTATTAAACATGCAAAGTGTGCATTAAAGCTAAACAAAGTCTCGCCCCATTTCCAACTTCAACTACGAGGTCGAAGAATTTACTTGATTTAATTCACTCCGATTTATACGGTCCAATAGAAAATACGTCAATGGAAGGTGCAAAGTACTTTCTCACTTTTATTGATGATTACTCCCGAAAGATCTTTGTTTATTTTTTTTAAATCAAAACATGATGTTCTTGATACGTTAAAGAATTCAAATGCATGGTTGAAAAACAATTGGAAAAAAACATTAAAATTATTAGAACGGAAAACGGCACAAAATACTGTGGAAAAGAGTTTGAAAATTTCTACAAAAGAAACGGAATAATTCACCAGACTTCGAATGTGTACACTCCACAACAAAATAGAACAGCGGAACGTGCATTTCGCACGTTGTAAGAAACGGCAAAATTTATGATTTTTGATGTCAGTTTGGATAAACCATATTGGGCAAAAGCCGTTAATACCGTCGCTGAATTAATGAACCGATTTGTAAGGGCAACTTTACATAATAAAACTCCTGACAAAATTTGAACTGGTAAAAAACCAAATTTACAACATTTTCGAATTTTGGATCATCAGTAATGGTACATATTCTGAAACAAAAGCATTTAAAATGGGATAAGAAATCCAAACAAATGTTATTTGTTGAATATAATGAAACAACGAAGGGATATCGTTGTGTAGATCACATTAGTAAAAATTAGAAATAAGTCGCGATGTAATTTTTGATGAACTTATATCAAACATGGTATCTATTAATGATCCAGAATTTGAGGACCAGAAGCTATTCTGGTTGAAAATTTATCGGTTCGTGATGAAGTAATTGAAACCGAAGAAGAATTGGTTAGTGAAACTGAAGAAACTCCCCAGCTTCAGGTCATTCAGACGGAAAGTGTGTTAAGACGTTCTTTAAAAAAACCAAAACCTTTGAAATTGAATGACTATAATTATAACTCGAACGAGCCAGATACTTCAGATGAAAGTGCCAATTTTGTCAGTGTTAGAGATGCTACGAACCTTGATGATGACCCTTTAACATATAAAAAAGCTATGGAAGGTAAGATTAGTTGCTAAAGGCTGCTCACAAAAATTCGGTGTTGATTATACCTAAACTTATCCACCAGTAGTAAACTATACCACAAATCGTTTCTTAATTGCACTTGCGACTCAAAAGGTATAAACGTCGATCAAATGGATGCCATTACGGAGTTTCTACAAGGTTACTTAAATGAAGAAATATACATGGAGCAACCGTAGGAGAGCTTGCAAGTTAAATAAAACGATATACGGTTTAAAACAAAGTGGCAGGGTTTGTAACGAATGTTTAGACAAATTGTTATAAAAATTTGGTTTAAAAAATCGGAAATGGACCCTTTGTGTATATTTAATAATAATAGTGATTTAATCGATGGCGATTTATGTGGACGATATAATCATTTTATGGAAGGACAAAATCGTGCGCGATAATCTTAAAAAATGTTCGTGACGAGTTTTTTATGAAAAACTTATGAAAATATTATTATAATCTCAGTGGTGTAATGAATTCGTAATTTTTTCGCATACTGCAAATTCAAAATAATCCAAAAGATAAAAAATGTACCTGACAGAAGGTGCAGTAATCCGCCTAGTTAATGCAAACATTTCCATGGAGACGGTCATTGTATTGCTTTGACTTTAATCGTGAAAAAAAGTATCATTAACATCATAATTTATTGTGTAAAACTGTAACTTTCATCATAGAATGCGAAAAAAAAAACAAAATTCCATTGTAAATAACAAAAAACTAAATGTATTCTATAGGATACACAGCCAATATCTATTTGATTTTTAAATTATACAAATACATATAGATCTGTGAATATCTAAATTTTTACTTTCACGTTGGAACTGCTTTAATAATACCTAATTTCTTTTTATTTGCGTCTTTCTTCTTGTTAAACAACTTGGAACTTTCTGAACTGATAACATTATCACCAATATTATTATTTGTTTGTTTCAATTAGTCAGTCAACACGTTTCTAAAATTTTCTTTGGTGATTTGGTGACTCACTAATTAATATAGGAGGTAATTATGTATTTTTGTATAAAAGGAGACTAATATATTTGTGAAATTTATTACATACAAACCCTTCCCGAGGATACAAGCATGATGAAATTCTTAGTAATTATGTTTGTATTTCTATGTTGTTTGTTCGAATACACCATGCAAGTTGGTGATGAAGGACGTAAGTACTTTATACACTAATATTAGTATAAATTGAAGTAAATTAATTTTAATCCTATATATTTTTTTAGAATACTGTGGGCGGTCTGGAGTTCCTATCCCAGGTACTGTGTGCAGTAAATGGTGCGTTATCCCCTCTTTTGTCGGTTCCTGTAATGGTAGTGCTAAATGTTGTATTCATGTCTACAAATGATGTGTCACAACCAATAGTAAATCACCTGCAATAGTAAAAAACAATTACTGCGAAATAATGTTCACCGTTTATTTACGAAATATAGTATTAGAAGATGATGTATTATTGTTAGTTTGTTATTTTTTTTATTTATTTAATTTCTTTAAATATTTACAGTGTACCTCAACTATGGTATCTTATAGATTTTCATACTAGAATCCTGTGGTATAATTGAATTTTTCTAAACACAACCGTTTTTCCCAATTCAACAATTTCTAAAAATGTCATATTTTTTATATGTAGTAGGTTCTGATGGATTGTTTTTTAATAGTAGGTAACAATAACGACATTTTTACACGATGACATAAAAACCGTAATTTCTTTAATTAAACGAAAGTCTGGAACGGAAGGCAAGAACAGCAAAAGTACTTAATTACAGATGCGTTACGTATAAATGAAAATACATTTGTAGAATTAATAAATAAATTCTTGAGAAATGCTGAAAAAGAAAAAGTTATAGTTAAAAATCAGTTGCAAGAGTTTTTGAAAAAAAAAAACAATATATTAAGTAAAAATCAATCAGATTTTTGAAGTAAACATTCGTATTCGTGTGAAACTGCAATAAATTTTGTGATTACAAAGTGGAAAAGTAAACTTGAATTAAATAATAATGAAGTGGTAGTGTTTTTAGATTATAAAAGAGCGTTTGAAGCGATAAGAGGAAAACGCTGATAGAAAAACTGATAAAATATGGTACCTATTCGTGATATTAAACAGAAATGGTTTTACAATTACTTTACATCGCGCTGTTAGATAACTTCATATGAAGGTGGCGTGCCGTCTGAAATTCCAAATATCTTGGGAGTGCCTCAAGGGTCAGTTTCAGGTCCAAACTTGTTTTTAATATACATAAACGAGTCGGAATTAAAACTAAATTTCAGTAATATTTATCTATTTGCGGATGATACATTAGTGTAGAAGTGTTGGAAGTTACATACCTATGTTACGCCACTGCGGTAAAGTAGGGTTCATATTTTTTGTACCAATATAGGTTGGCAGTATTTTTTATGTATCTAAGTAAAAAGATGTAGTGTCGTTATATACTGAGTTCAAGTTACATGTTTTAGTTTACATTATTGTTTTTAACAATAAATTCTTTGTGTAAGAATCAAAGATAAATTTCACTATATAACCCGAACAGGTAAAGGACCCAGTTATAAGTTAACCAAGAAATAAGCTCATTTTTTTCGATTATTATATTTGTTGTAATAACAACGAAATTGCATTTGTTGCAAGAAAAGGAAAGATGGCAGGCAATAGTAGCAAAGCATCATCGCTTGTAAAACTTAAAGGCAGTGAAAGTTTGCCATGAAGAGTCTACTCAAATACCACGATTTCGACAATTGAATAATCACGCCATGCACAGAAAATAGTGATTCAAAATTACAGAAAGCGAAGGCCAGATTAGTATTATCTATAAATTAATCATTATATGTGCATATTCAACCTCTCACAAGTGCGTCGGAAATTTGGCATTCATTGGAAAAACTGAATGATGGCCTTGGTTTATCAAGACAAATAAGTATATTTCGTAAGTTGTTAAGAATGAAATTGGAAAATTTTGATTCAATGGCAAATTATGTCAACGACATTACTGACATTACAAACAAACTAAAAGGCATCGGTAATTTGTGATGAGATGATTGGTGTGATTCTCCTTGCAGGCCTAACAGAAGATTTTAAACCCACTAGTAAACAGTGGTTATGTTGCATAAAGATTTATACTTGTTTCTAAAAGTACTTACCTCATTGATTTTAAATTTGAAGTCCCTTTTCCCGTAGCAGCTCTACTTATTTAGATATGAAGGGAAGGATTTTTTCCAAAAAATATTTCAGTTTTCAAGCAAACATTTTTTATTATTATCAAAACTACTAAGAACAGAACTTTCTCTTGTACGATTTTTTTGCCTGAGCTGATTCAAAAGTACTACTCTGAATGCTCCAACAGTAATCGGCCATGATATTCGCATTCCAGTAACCCTGGTATCGGTCTTCCATAGTGCAAATATCTTGTTGGAAGCGTTCTTCCTGTTCTTCACTCAGATCACCCAGATTCTCAGGGAAACGATCTAAATGGCTGAAGAGAAAATCTAGCTTAATGCTCATGTTGCATCCAAGTCGCTAGAAGTTCAGCATTAGTTTCTGAATGTGTTGATGGTAGTCAGTTGACTTTTAATTTCCCAAAAATTTTTTCACTAACTGAACGAACTCATTCCAAGCAGATTTTTCAACAACTGTCATGCAACTAGTAAATAATATTTAGTCTTGGAAACATTCTTGTGATATACTTCTATATTCTACATTCTATCTCCTTGTCAATAGCTTTCACATACTATTTCATTAGCCCTAATTTAATATGCAGATAAGGTAGTATTATGCGGTCTCTTGATACTAGTGGAACATTTATTACATTTAGCATTCACGGAACTAAGACCCCCCTAAAAGGCCAACGTTTTTTAGTCCAGTGCTCAGTTTTAGCTCGGATGTCCCATAATCATATGAAACAGGGATATTTCGTGTACCTCCCTTGCTGACCCAACAGAAAATTTTCCATTTTTAGATCTACGTATATAACGCAGTTATGTTCTGCGTACTTTATTTTTTCCAGAACTAATGACATTGTAGGATATTTTTCTTTCACCTTTCACTTTTGTTAAATGCGCAATAGGCAAAGAACCAAGTTTATTGCCATTATGCAAAAGTACACATTTAAGACTGAGTTTCGAGGAATCTTGTTACGGTCAGTTGTTAAGAAAGTATGCCCCTCAGTTGAGAGTAGGGTTTGGGTTAGGAAAATCAACGTTATTCCTAGAACCTATAGAAAAAAAATTAAAAAGGTAGGGCGCCAGGTTTGAGTAACGCTGTAGAGAAGAATCTGACCCAGAACCAAAGGTCAGCAGCTAATTGTCCGCAGCAGAATATACAAAAAAAGGAAAACAAATCACGAAAGAATTCGATATAAAGTCAGAGAAACCTTCACACAAAATTTATTCACCCCAATACACACAAGAATTTGTGATAGGTCACAGCATTTAATAGACACAGATATATTACGAATACACACGAGCTAAAACGGGTAACTTACAGCATTAAACATTTAGGTAACACGAAAATGACTAGATTAAAGTAAAGAAAATTACCCAAATATTTACCACTGCTACGCCACTGTCTCATATATGCAATTGATATTTCGCGTACTGAAGGTACGTCTATGGTGAACTTAACCTAGAATGTATGTCAATTTATAGTACTGAGTAACGTTACAGATTACATGAATTTAAGGAAGACGTGTAAGGGAAGTTTTAAGACTAATTCAGTCACCGCGAAGTTTAAACGATTATTCAATTTGACCTGACTGGGAACGAACTAGTACGGAAGGATCAATGGAACTAAATGCGTTCGGCTTAATTACGATTGAGGTTTAAATTCTTACACGACTTATACACCAGGTAGGTATTAAATACTCTTATCTATAACTACTTAACGTTCCAGGTATATTATGCAATTAGACATTCGAGCGACAAATAATCCGCAATAAATTTTATACGTTCGCACTTGATAGTTGGTGCCAAGGGGTGACTTCTACTTAAGTGATAGGTCGACTGCAGGTTCACGCTCAATTAAAAAGATATTAAAACATCTGACCTTCCACGCAGCAGTAGGAGTGTTACTCTTGCTCTCAATATTAGTAACGGTTTCTGAGATGAGCCTCCACCGTAGTCTGCGAATCTGACGGAGTATTTGTGGGTAGCTATTTCGGCACAGCGCCTCCAAACGACATGAATAGACCCGCAATAGCCGTACAAGTTGACGAAGGAACAACCGGAAGAAAATGTATTCCTAATAGAGAAACACAAACCACCCTCTCTAGAATAAACATAGGGATGTTAACGATAGATAACCCCAGAGGGCAATCGTATACCTGATGCAAAGCGTCCCTAGCCTGAAGAATGCAGGACGTGCTAATTAAACGGTTCACGTGGAGCACAATCTTTTAGCAAATTTTAAAATCTGACTTTATGCGGTATCATATGTTTTACCTACAAAATAAAGTTTTTAAAACGTTGAAGCGTTTCAGAATGTCTTTCCATCAGCCTGATTACCCCTTAAAGCGAGGAAATTCTCAGATGAGGGTTTATCTTCTCCCTCGTGAACGGTTGATTCAGGACAAGCTTTCCGGAATCGTTAAAATGCAGCGGACCAATTGTGGACAGTTTCGCGTTATCAACGCCGGAAACCAATACGAAGTTATGCCCGCGAAATTGGGTTAAGGAAGTGTGTACACAGGAGGAGCGTTTACACTTCGAACGTTACAATCTATAAATAGACGCCAATCATTTGAATCATAGGTGTGTAATCCCACTGCAGTCATTAAGCCACAAATATTGTTGCCAAATACAAAATCATCCTTTTCAGACAAGAAAAGACGTAAATTTCTTTCACGACTGCAATAAACGGATATACTTGTGTCGGGTGTTACGAGATTTCTGTCGTTCAACCGAGAAGCTAGAAGTTCTGACCCTTGTTTAGAAAACCCAAGATGTCTGATCAGGTCATCTATATCATTTTGATTGAAAGGTCGAGGTTCAGAAGGGCAATAATTTATTATCCTTTCCATCATCATTATCTTCTGAACGTTCTGGTGATGTTAAAGTGGATGTACTAGGTTGGGACTGTGGTACTCACGCATCACTAGAACTCAGAACAGGCCTAATAGCAGATTGCAAGCTGGGATAAATCCAATTTTTGCGATTTATTCCAGTAATGTTTACAACGCAAAAGTGGCCGTTATCATGTTGGTTTGATGGTTCACGCCAGATCATGGGACTTCAGAACTTAAAAGTGTGTCTTTTTGTATTTGCCCACAAGACTCGACACTAACTCCTACACACTAAATTTGGAATTCAAGGTTTGACATTTATTTCTAATGGCTTCTTCCCAAAGTACTCCATGTAAGTGTGTTTAACAAATTCAGACGCATTCAAGCGACATTCTTTGAACATGTAGTCGCCACAAATGAAACTACGCTACAAACGTTTGTATAAAAAAATATTTTTTGTATTCTGAAGATGACTCACAATAATTTTGAAACTTTAGTCATAAATAATAAATAAATACTAACATTGGATTGCTTAAGGCGTAAATAATTTATATATATAATAGTAAATCACCTGTAATAGTAAATAACAATTACTGCGAAATAATGTTAACCGTTTATTTACGAAATATAGTGAGATGATATATTATTGTTAGTTTGTTATTTTTTTTATTTATTTAATTTCTCTAAAAATTTACAGTGTACCTCGACTATGCAAATATTTAAATGTGTAGTAGAAACGGTGTCTTATAGATTTTCTTACTAGAATCCTGTGGTGTAGTTGAATTTTTTCTAAACACAACTGTTTTTTCCAGTTCAACAATTTGTAAATGTCATATTTCTTATATGTAGTAGGTTCTGATGGACTGTTTTTTAATAGTAGGTAACCATAATGACATTTTTACACATGACATAAAAACGGTAATTTCTTTAATTAAACGAAAGTCTGGAAGGAAGGCAAGAAACAGCAAAAGTACCTTAATTACAGATGCGTTACGTATAAATGAAAATCCATTTGTAGAATTAAATAAATAAGTTCTTGAGAAATTCTGAAAAAGAAAAGCTATAGTTAAAAATCAGTTGCAAGAGTTTTTGAAAAAAAAACAATATAATAAGTAAAAATCAAGGAAGGCATAATTCTTGAGAGATAGAGTTTTCTCAAATCCTGAAAAAGTTACAGTTAAAAATCAGTTGCAATAAGTAAAAATCAATCAGATTTTTGAAGTAAACATACGTGTGAAACTGCAATACATTTTGCGATTACAAAGTGGAAAAGTGAACTTGACTTAAATAATGATGAAGTGGTGGTGTTTTTAGATTATAAAAGAGCGTTTGAAGCAATTAAGAGTAAAACGCTGTTAAAAAAACTGATAAAATATGGTGTTCGTGGTATTAAACACAAATGGTTTTACAATTACTCTACGCTGTCAGATAACTTGAGTTGAAGATGGCGTGTCGTCTGAAATTTCAAATAACTTGGTAGTGCTCAAGGGTTTATATTTTTGTACCAATATAACTTGACAGTTTTTTTTATGTACACTAATAATAATAAATATAAAAATAAAAATTTAAAACTTGGACACCACAATTTCTGTAAACAATAGTTTGCACATTGTGAAGCGGGCTTACGGGTATCATTTACAACAGCAGGTAGTCTCAGCACGGGTTATCTTATAGAAGGACTGTAGAATGAATCATTACACTAAGCACGTTTTAGAAAATAGGTAATTTACGTTGCTTACTTAATTTTTTCTTTAAAGAATATATTTGAAGGTATCGCTAATTAAACACCATAGCTCGATTAATTATCGAATCAAAATTTTGTTTAGGAAATGTTTACAAAATAAAATTAGAAATAATTTTGATTTAAAAACGTCTACAAGCAATAACTTTTAAATTAAATCAAAAACTAAACATGGTTATTTGGGTTGACTGATTATTACTTATTTTAAATAAATCTAACCTACTAATTATTGTAAGTTATTAAAAAAAAATCATTAAACTCTCTATTCATAATATTTAGTCCTTACAAAATGTATATTTTATGACGTTTCATTTTTTCTGTAGTTAATATAAAAAGTGAAAATAAAAACTAAGGCAATTCTTATTGTCAACGTATATATTTAGTTTTTGACAAGAATTTATTACATAATTATAATTAAGATACCAAGTTATAGTTTAAAATTAAATGAAAACTTTTTTTTAAATAAAGGTATTACTATATAAATAAATATAAGAAATCAATAATGGGTGTGACCTCCATTATTATTGATACATTCTTGGAGGCGTCTGCTCATTGACGCTATCAAGGTATCAATATAATTAATATTAATCGTTTCCCATGCGGTATCAATGGCTGCAATTAGTGCATTACGGTTTACTGGTATAAAATTTGGCCCTTGTTGTCTTCGGATAACAGCAAGTATTGGAGCCCAAACATTTTCCATAATGTTAAAATCTGGGCTTAGTGTAATGATTCATTCTACAGTCCTTCTATAAGATAACCCCTGCTGAGACTACCTGCTGTTAGAATTGTAAATGATACCCTTAAGCCCGCTTCACAATGTGCAAACTTTTGTTTACAGAAATTGTGGTGTCCAAGTTTTAAATTTCATGAGTGTACATATATGTATCTAAATTTGAAATTATGTATAGGTACCTACTTATTAAAATATAATTAGTATTAAATTGTTTACGTTTATTTATTTCACCTCTAAACAATAACAAGAATATTGGTTTCAACTAAATAACATAGTTGATATAACCCAAAAAACTGGTTGATCATTACTACAAAACAGTAGAATTAACTTTATGAAAACAGGTTCATTAACTATGCTCAGGTTAGAAATAACGCTTCTGATGAGTAAAAATTGCGCATACAAAATGTTGATTGTAACTAATATGGCTTTACTAAAACTTTTAGTCAACATTTTGTTGTTGGAAAATCAACCTAATGATCAGTAAAAACAACGAATGGTTACGGTTATTTAAACTTTTTTATTGTGAGTATAAATTACCGGTTACACAGTTGATCTTAACCACGCAAGCAATCTACCGTGGCATAAGTCATAAGTAGAATGAGGGCAGCCTAGACTTTGGACCCTGGTCTTATCTTTTGACCTAACCTTATCTGTTGACCCACCATATCTGTTATCGCCCCTTATCTGTTGACCTAACCTTATCTGTTGACCAACCATATCTGTTATAGCCCCTTATTTGTTGACCCACCTTATCTGTTATTGCCCCTTATCTGTTGACTTAATCTTATCTGTTGACCTAATCTTATCTGTTGACCTAATCTTATCTGTTGACCCACCTTATCTGTTGACCCACCTTATCTGTTGACCCATTTTATCTGTTGACTTGACCTTATCTGTTGACACACCTTATCTGTTGACTTATCCTTGGACTGCACTTGCGTTATCTGATGAGCCACCTTATTTGTGGCTCATCCCTCATCAAGATGCGGTCCAAGATGGCGATCCAACATAGCTGATGTTTGGCGGTAGGTTTGAATTTTGGCATTAACTTTTGTTTTAAAAAAAATTTGCCTGAGATTCTAACCTGCAACCATTGATGTGGTGAGCGAGTAGCTAAGCCAAGCTAAGCTGACAATTGGAAAACAACATGTAAAGTTTCTATATAACTGTAAAGATTGAAGCAGATGAAAATGGCGTAAGATTATTGTATTTATTTTAAATATTTAAGGAATAATTTAATATAGACAAACATTTTTTCGTAAACAAATACATAATTTTAACAACGATATCTATTTGTGTAATTTCGATTTAATTATCTTGTTACGTATCTTGCCCTTTTGATCCAACGGTTTTCCGTGGTTCTCGCCGACATTTTGAACCCGCGTGATCGCTAACACATATCAGTGACATCATATATGTACTATAAAAACAAAGTTCCTTTGTATTTAGAATTTAGTCTTGAAGCTTTGACTAAAATTGAATATATATATTAGAAAAAACTCTTACAAAAAAAGTAATGAATTACAACAATCGAGTAGGGCAAAGTAATATGAAACTTTATTTAATAGTTTTATTTTTAAACATTTACGATTGTTATAAACATGGTGGTATGCAAATACAATCAATTCCATATATTATTGCGACACCGAATGGCAAAACATTTATTTAAATATCATCCGGAAGGGGCCCGAAGAGAACGGGAACAGGCGCTTAAAGAAAAAATGATTGTGTGAGATCAAGGGCACCAGCAGAATAACCACTGGTTGATAAGTGTTGGGATACCGACGAGCCGGCTCAACAGGATATACCGCAGTTGAAAAATAACATGTTAATAAATAGAAAGGGATTTGTATTTGGGAAAAAATTAAAATGTATACTAAATTAAGAGGTTATTTACAATTCTTCCAGAAAGAACGCCACCCCTATGAGTGAAATTGGGTGTGAAGACTTTAATAAAGTGTTAAAAGAAGAGAAATAAAAAAAGACTTTAAATACGCTCGTTCTGATAAATTTGAAATAATCAAACAATAATACCCAAAGTGTTAGTTAAACATCGTGAACTTCTACAAGCTCTAGCGAAACTTGGAAATAGAGAACGTCTTGCTTTACTAAAATGTGCCGATGATAAACAAGTGCACTGCATTTGCGAACATGTAAAGTTTGTACATAACTGTTAAGATTGAAGCAGATGAAAATTGTTTGATACGATTATAATGCTGTAAACTATTATTTTCAAAAATGAAAAGTATCAACTGTATTTAGGACTTAGAACTATTTTATTTCACGGATACAGAAGTTGGAATAATGTGATTTTCAGTTTAATGAATTTATAGAAAGACTTAATTTAGTTGATAAAAAGAAAAATGTTGGTTATGAAGAGGTTGTGGACATGGGTGAAATTGGGTATGAAACTTTAATAAGGTGTTAGCATATTATGAAAATATTTATAAAATATTATTTATTTTAAAACAAAAAATTATACATTTATGAAAATTTATATTCTCACCGGTACCTTGTCTATGAACCCAAAATATACTTATCCAAAATGTTGTACAATTCGTACTACCTATTTGTGAGATAACTGGGCGTTTCCAGACTTTTGTTCCACTCTGTATAAAATAACTATTTTTAAACATCATATTACCTTTCCGCATGGTTAGTAGTTCCATTGAAAGCAAGTCTATTTACTTTTGCACCATCGGATCCAATATTTTTTATTTGTACAAAAAGTCCGTGTTATCCATTGTTGCAATTATGTCTTCCTCACCAACATTTTTTCGTTTACAAAACGTTTGACTAAAAATTTACATTATGGATTATTACAAACATTTATTGTAATTTTAAAAATTTTAAGATTCCAATAATTTCAATGAATACTTTTTGTAAAATCGTATTAATTTAATGTTTTATACCTGCAATTGGTATGTCTACCAAACACATGATAAGAGGGATTTAAAATGTCTTCTCGCAATTTGTTGGTATTTTCTTCATTAGCACAATTTTGTATCGACATTCTAATTCCTTTTACTAATCGTTCTAATCTTGAGATACCTTCATGTTTGTGGATTAAAAGTTTTCTCAATTTTAGTGAAAACATCGTATTTGTGCCAAGCTTGTGTAGTTTACACTTACACAACGAGTCATGTGATTCGCACATTCTATTTTAATTACATGCCCATAAGATACTTTTTCAAGAATTTTTGACTATACATTCGAATTACCATCACCTTCAAAAATTAATTCGTTCAAAAATATCATATAAAAAAAATTGACAAACTAAAGTGCATACCGATGTAGTATTTGTATATCAGTTCATGCTGTTCTAAACTTTTGGAAAAACCTTCAACTATGATGTCGTGTTCCATGGCAGTAGATGGTTCATTAAAATTTAGTGCACATTATGGTACCTTGGAAGTTGACCTTTTGCTTTGTAATGTAGCCATAAAGAACATATTTTGTTATGTACACCAAGAAACAATGGTTTTTTAGTATAAGATCCTATAATTATTCCCTACAAGAAAATTATGTTACCAAAACGTTTGTATTAACAATTATTACATACCACGCCAGAAGAAGCATTGTAACCATGGTCATATGTTCTCTTACTCCAACCATCGTCACCGATTACGGTAATGTACCGAACTCCCTCAGCAGTGATATGTTTTTTTTCTATAGCTATTCTCTTTTCTTCCTCTCCAGCAGCTTGCAACCAATGTTTTACTAAACTATTGATACATACTTTTTTCACAATTAAAGATTTCTTTGAAAAAGTATTTTGAGTAATTACGGGGACGTTTAATACGCCCATGATTTCTTCTAATTGTCTATGACCTATACCTATACTTAAACTTCCCCGAACAAATGCATCCGTCAAGCCTGAGTCTAAATGATCAGTAGTTATAACAACTTTCCTTTCACAATTGTCGCAATAAAAATGTAAGAATGAAATCATGCCTACTCTCGCTTCTTTTACTATTTTCATTTGCCTCATGTTACAATTAATTCTATGAATTGCAATTTTTTCATATTCTTTTAGCATGTGAGCTACGTTTACAATTATACGACCCTTTATAATGTCATCTAAAGATTGTTGTTGGTTTTATCAACTTCTATATAAAGAGGTGGAAAATATTCATCACCGTTACTTGAACTGGGACTATGTGTATCCTGAAAATTATTGGAAGGTTCTTCGGAATCATGCTTAGTGTCAGCATTGATGTGTTGAGTACTAAAAGTAAATATAAATGTATATAATAAGTAAAACATTCCTTCCGATTACTGTGATCGTATATCACTTTATCAATTATTATTTGAAAATTAATGGGGTATTGTGATCACATACATACTTACACATGAATTTGATTTTCTTCAAGTACCGTGTCATGGTTTTCCACTTCGCTTAATGTAAAAGTCCTTTTGTGTAACCTATAATAATACCGAAAACCGATTATGTTCTTTTTGGAATAATAAGTCCAGTAATTACTGTTAAACCAAAATATACAATAGAAACCTAATGCTGCTAATGTAAATTGCATTCCGAACAAGTTAACTGAAATAAGCTCTTATTGTCTACTTATTCATTCATTTTCAGTTATTGCTATACAAACTATAATAGTTTTTAAAAGCACAACATCTGAGTCATAATTTTTTAAAATTTTTAAAACTGACATTTGAAAAAAAATACTTATTATTCTCTCACACTACATCAATTCCAATTTTTTAAAATTTTTATTTAAAAAATGTTTAAATTGGAATATCTGGGAAACTCGGGTGCGTGTCTTTTAAATGAATATTAGATATCTAATGATATAATTTTTTGGGCTAACACTTAGTCATATGAACAAATATGAGCAGTAATTCAATTTGTACTTACTTTGGTCTTTTTGAAAGTTCTTGAATGATCCTGATTTATTACTTCTTCTTCTCAATTTTGAGAACGGTTTTCGTTTTTTTTTTACATAATCACAATAAACTAATAAACGTTGTCACTAAAACACTTTTCACTGTTTTGCGTCTATTTCTAAAACGTCAAATGTACTCTTAATACAATTCAATAACTTAGAAACTAGTGCTAGTTTCTTATTGGTCAAAAATGGCCAATACTTTACGGCATTTTCTATAATTCGGTAAACAATGATGGTAGGGGGGTATTTCTTTTATTGTCGGTATTGTTGTCTTTGGAAGGCGAAGACAAAATTTTATTAAAACAGTTATTCCTTCCTAACATGATTATTATTAACAATTAAGTATAAATTTTTTTTACAAAGAAATTATTACACATTTATGTGGGTTTCTACGAGGAGATATGTCCCTAAAACATATAGATACCGCTTTTGTCGTCACCTTAAAATTTATAAAATTATTAGAAAACAAACTGCTATAATCACGGTATTTTTTACATAGTAAAAAAAATTAAAACATAGAAACGCGTAATTTTTGTACAGCAGCCATGTGTTACAAATTCAGAAATCGACTTTTAATGATGGCGATGTTGGGTGTTCTCAACCTTTCACGACCTTTACCAACAAATAACTATAAAAAAATTTTTTTTTTTAATTTTTCGAAGAGCAGTAGCTCTAAGATGCTCCTACAAATACATAAACAAAAATGAATAATGATTAATAGCATAAAAAACACTGACGAACACCCTTAATGGTTAGATTAGAAATAAAGTCGCTATACTCTTGGGCCCTTTTTGTAGAACAGACTGTATACTGAGTTCAAGTTACATGTTTTTAATTTACATTATTGTTTTTAACTATAAATTCTTTGTGTAAGAATCAATTGTAAATTTCACTGATATAACCCGAGCAACAGCGCAAATGAAAACGTAACCTTAGCAATTAGTATTATTGCGTTAGTTATTATTGCGTGGTTGCAAGTAAATAAATTGGAATTAAGTACATCTAAGACTAAATATATTGTGTTATGACTTATAATATAACCAATCGTCTGAATCTTGCCGGAAATCTTTATCAGTCAGATTTTGAGTAGCTGTTTCAACAGAATTGGTGCGGTTGGAAGTAGACTGACCTGAAAAGAACAAAATTTCTTAATGTAAATGAAGATTAAGTTTATACTAATCTGCGTATCAATTTCATCTAATATTGATTCGAATCGCTATGTTGGGGCCGTGCGTAGCAAATAGGTTAATTTAGGTATAGCCATGCAGTTCTTCGAACGAAAGTAGCCAACGTGAGACTTGATATTTTGTAATCTACTCGGAGTTTATCTGTGTTCTTATCCAAAACCTTAACATTAGTAGACATTGTAAGGGGAGATCCTGGTGAAATTAAATCTTCTTCTAAAACTTTAATCCCAGTAGAAATATCATCAACTTTTTGGTAAACTTTGGTAATTGGTAAACATCGAATGTCGAGGCACAATACAGCTCACATTTTGAATGACATTTCTCTAACCTGTCAATGATCTGATAAAATCATCGAGATAGAAAACAATTAAGTCAGAAAGTAGCTATTCAATAATAGATTGTATCACTAAACTAAAACATAAATGATCAATAGGATCTTCTTGCTAGCATCCAACTTCAGATGAAATCGTGTTTTGGTCAAAAAATAGAGTCGTGGTATTTGCATAACATTGATATAAAAAACTGTACAATTCCAAAATTTTCTTAGAAACTTCTTCAAGTAGAGTGTCTCTTTTTACACAATTAAACGCATTCTTGAAGTCACTTTAAGAAAACCACGAGGGTCTTCCTTATTCATCTTATTCGGTGCTTGAATTGTCGCCTCACATCCTTCACTTGTTGCAAAACCGACCTGTTTAGGTCTTAAAGATGACCCCGTTTCTTCCAAATAATTCTTACAACCCCTTTTGACAACCAATGTTCTTAATGTCGACCCCATCGCTATTGGACAGATGCCACCATCCTTATTTGTTAGCGCACATAAGTTAGCACCGTAAAGAATTCATTTGATCTCAACGTCCACTTTAAAGCTAGTGTTACTCAAACATTGTCAGTAACTTTTGGAGTCAGGTCCTTCAAATGCTGAGGTAAATAGGTCTACGCAAGGATGATGAAACTATTTGCAGCATTCGCCACAGTATAAGAATTAATCTTGCTTATAAGTTTTGCACGTGTGGCATATGACATTATTATGATTAATTGACAACGACACTTTTTATATTAATATTATCAAAAAAGTTGCACACAAAATTGATCTATTTGGTAGAATACCTAACAAATTGTCCATTTAAGCAAGAATTACTAATTATAGAAAAACGATGATTGCGTCATACTTTGATTATCGCGCTACCATACTATTTCTTTGTGCAAATTTTGTTATTAAAAAACTACAAATCCAACAAAACCAGTAGTAGATATGCGGGCATTCAGCAGCAATAACTAGTACATTTTGCAATTACTCTCTGTACATGCAAGTACACAGCGTGTACTTAGTGTAATTGCACGTGCGCTTGCGGGGTGTAGACGATGTACATGTAGTACTTTTCAATTACTCGGTACTTGCTACTTTTAATTACTCTCGGTACTTGTGGGGTGTAATTGCTGCAACCCTTTTCACCGCCCCCTTGATGAAGTAAGATGGCTGATGCATGTGCGCTTGCGGGGTGTAACCGATGTACATGTAGTGCTTTTTCAATTACTCTCGGTACTTGCTACTTTTTAATTACTCTCGGTACTTGCGGGGTGTAATTGCTGCAACCCTTTTCGCCGCCCCCTTGATGAAGTAAGATGGCTGATAGTGGGACTCAGCCATTGTGGGTGGCCATCTTTTCGAGTACTTGTTCATAAGAGTGCGATGATTGGATAATTCGCCGCCCCCGGTAGGGGGTGGAGCGCAGTTAAGGCGGCGATTTTGATTAGAATTGTAGGGCGTGGCCATCTTTTCGAGTACTTGTTCATATGAGTGCAATGATTGATAATTCGCCGCCTCCCGGAGAGGGTGGAGCGTTGTTAAGGTGGTGATTTTGATTAGAATTATGATATATTTGATAATGATATGCAAGATGGCCGTCTATAATTACAAATCGTCGACGCCGCCCCTCGTCGCGGGTGGGTTTAATTAAGCCGCACTCGAGATTACCGAACAAGTTGGAACAGGGAATTATGTCCTTTTCTAACCAAGCTATCTCTCTCTCTCGATGTGCAGGTGTTGGTTAATTATAAATGCATAGATTGCAACGGGTGGATTTAATTAAGATGACCTAGACAGCTAAACAAGTTGGATCCTGAAATTGCGTCTTTTTCTAACCTGTTTATCTCTCTCTAGTTGTTTGAAAGCCCAGGTGTTCCCTAATTATATATGTGCGGGGTGTAAATTACGGCTCACGCTTGTGATAAAATAAAATGAAGCGGTCATTAGTTTCTTTCGAGGCTTCGTGGAGGTGATTTCGGTTGTTCTTAGTGTTATGTGCGATAAAATAAGT
This sequence comes from Abscondita cerata, assembly GCA_030710515.1. Lineage (NCBI taxonomy): Eukaryota > Metazoa > Arthropoda > Insecta > Coleoptera > Lampyridae > Abscondita > Abscondita cerata. Next base: position 319,679 of record JALBCR010004268.1, read on the forward strand.
TGTGATATAAAAAATTTTATTCAGCGTGCAAAATCGCGCTCCGTTCCATTAAATTTGGATTCCCCGTCTACGACGATTGGGTTTTGTAGTGGCGGTGTTGAACAGAAAAATCAATGGATACGTTAAACACAGGAGGACAACAGCAGCAAAACGCTCCGGTGGATTCGAATTCGTCGTCGTCGTCTTCGTGGTCTTTTGCCACGGAATACGACATAGCCAACGAGTCGAGACTTCTCAATTTCAACAACGCTTCGAACGAGAAGCTGGTGAACGCGACCTGCTATAAGCTAGACTATGACGATGAGGGAAAATATATAGAAATCGGGTACAGTACTTATCTGCAACTTACACCGGTAATTAGAATTTGGAACAGCCCAGAGTATAATGGTGTATGTGGTGCAAGTGGTCCACAATGCGCATTACAACGATCGAGAAAAAACAATGTCCTGCTAACCATTGACGAATGGAAGAAGCTAATGGGGCTCCGCAATCATCTCATGAACGACTTTTTCTGCAACTCCGTCGGCGAAGAGTTTAGACAGGAGTTTGTAGATGTTAATGATGGACCCATAGAGTGCATAAGTAAAACTTCTGACATATCTCGCGATGTGAAAATCGTTTACACTACAGAATATCATCCTGATTTGATTGGTTGGAACGCCTGTAGTGATAATGGTTTTGTAAACACAATCACTTTAACCCGTGATTATAAAAATTGCGTTCTAAACAAGTGGGATGTGGATTGCATGTTTGGTTTGAGAGAAATAATTAATTATCGGTTGGAGTTAATGCAATCACACAACCTGGAAGCGTTCTACAACCATGTAATCAAGCGTGTTGCAATCGAGCAGGGAAAGAAGAAAACATTGGATCAATCCAACTACGACGATGATGGCTGGAGTGTTTATGACGCGTATGAAAAACTGTTAAACATTGAATGTAATATTAATTCGCACAATGTATTATGTTTAATGGAAGTTTTATATCGCCGACCTAGTTTTATTATGTCGTGTGTAGCGGAAAATATGCGCTAGAAACCAAGCATCGATGATGCTTTTTATGTATTTCTTTTCATGTATTTTTTTTAAATATATGCATATTTGTCTAGTAAATAATTTTTAATCAAGCCTACAAGATAAAAAAATATTCTATGATGTCTGTATAAATATATTTGCATGCTAATTGTCAGGCAAAAGGCGTCATGCTGGCATCAAAGAAGGGTAAAAAATGAAGTGCAAACAAGGAACTGGTGTTATAAACAGTCTAATTAACAAACTTCCTGTAGAATTACACCTGCCCGGGTATCAATATTGTGGACCGGGCACAAAGCTACAAAAACGGTTGGCGGGGCGATGCTGGTATTAATGCCCTAGATTCGCACTGCAAAGCACACGATATCAGCTACAATACCAGCCCTAACGATTTAGCTGCAAGACATCGGGCTGATCATTTGCTCCAACAAAAGCTTGGGAGCGATTCAAGTCAAAAGACGCAAGTTTGGGTGAAAGAACAGCTGCTCTAGCAGTTAGTGCGGCTATGCGTGCTAAGCGGTCATTAGGCATGGGTTTGAATAAATCAAAAACTAGAACCATGAAGCGAAAAATAAAGAAACGAAGAGTGAGAGCATCGTTCAACAAAGTTCACCGTATGATTAAGAATAATACGAAAACTAATTATGTAAACGGCGGCGGAGGCGGTAACCCTATCTCGATGATTAAAAAGCCTACGATCAAGCGAAGCTGGCTGTTCGACATTTTGGCGGAAAACGAAACATAGTAATGCCGCGTATCATTCCAATCCCTAAAAGTGGTGGAATATTACCATTTCTAATACCACTATTTGCCGGACTTTCTGCAACTGGAGCGCTCGCTGGTGGTGCCGCTGGAATAGCTAGAGCCGTTAACGATGCGAAAACGCAAAGCAGCGTGCTGAAGAAGCTACTCGACATAACCGCACGATGGAAGCTATAGCCCTGGGGAAGAAAGGTAGCGGCATATACTTGAAGCCATACGGAAAACGCGGCTCTGCATTATATCTAAAACCATACACAAAGACCGGTTCTGCACTATATCTGAAGCCACATCGCGGTTCAAAAACTAATAAAGCTTCCCGAAAGAGCGTTAACAGATGTCGATTTGCGAAAGTTAGCTAGAAATGCGCCATACTTTAGAGATGTATTTATGCGCGATAATTTACCAAAAGACGGGCCTGTTGTGAACGAATCAGCGATTGTAAACCTAGATAGTGTTCGAGGACCAGGAACACATTGGGTGTGTTATAAGAAACGAGGATCGAGAGTATGGTATTATGACAGCTTCGGCAATGTAAAACCACCATCTGAATTAATCAAGTACTTTCGGGGATGCGAGATCTACTACAACTACAAAAAGGACCAGGAGTTTAATAGTGTAATTTGCGGGCATTTATGTCTTAAATTTCTACATTCGTAAATGTATACAAATTTTGTATAAATAAATAAAATATCTATACACATGTATCATTAATCAGTTACAATGTCGATAACATTCAGTTTGGAAGGTGTTGGTAATACAGCTTCGCACGATTTTTATCCACCGATTGAATTAGACGAAAAATACAATCATGTGATTGGTCTGGTCGGATTTTTGGTGTAATTCTATTCGAAATATTAACGACGGCAACGATAAATTATACTATATAGATAGTGATACTGCTAAAAATCTGCTAAAGTCCTTCATATCCCGCATGGATCATACGAAATAGATGAACTTAACAATTATTTAACAAAACAACTGGTTGCTGATTATCGTACAAAAAACAAATTAAGCAAAGAAGAGGGGATTTGACGACTCCTCTATATTTAAACTGCGGGCAAACAATAATACTCTGAAATGCGAACTTCAGAGTGTTTATGCGATTGACTTTACGCAACCGGGAAATATTGGTCGTATGCTTGGTTTCGAACCCAAAATACTCAGCCGTAATATTAGCCATAAATCTACCTTGGATATTCAAATAATAAAACACACCAACATACACGTCGAGTGTAATATTATAAAAGGAGCGTACAGAAACGGGAGAATTGCAAAGACCTTGTACGAAGTGGACATTTCAGTACCACCAGGATATCGTTTGGATAAAATACCGAGCAATACCCAATATTTGGAGCTAAACACCCGCATTATAAGCAATATTAGCATCAGATTAGTCAATCAAAAAGGCGAACCGATAGATTTTGGCGGCGACGAGCCTTTCACTGTGAGATTGGAATTGAAGAAAGAATTATGGGGTTAAAATTTAGTAAAAACACTTTTCTGTTGTAAACTGCTGCGGCCAGATCTGCGGCTCTAATAAAAAAACGCCGATTTCTATAAAAACAAATCATTCGCTGGAGGATCCATTAATAAACAAGCCAACAACAACACATCATCACAGATATTTCGTGCATTATCAAGTAAGAAGAAGAAGAAAATAAGAGCGTCAGCAATCACTTGACTGTAAAAGAAAAACTTTTCTTAAAATCAATCGGTGTTAAGGTGAAACAATAACAAGAAAAGGAAAAAAGATGAGCGAACAATTAAATATTTTCGACGATGCTCATTTCGACGATTCAATCGTTAGATCTGATATTCACACGTACTTGCCTTATGGGTCCAATAGTTATGCGCCATCAGACGAAATCAGAATTGCAATTCAAAGCCAGGATTTGATTACGGCCACCCACGATAGTTTTCTATACATCGAGGGTTATATTACCCGAAGGCAAGCAGACGTCGCAAAACGTGTGATTTAACAAACAATTTTGCTTGTTTCTTGTTTGAAGAGATTCGATATGAATTGGGCGGACATCGCGTGGACGTTAGCAGAAATCCTGGTATCGGGTCGGCAATGAAGGGCTATGCATCGTATGGTGCTGCAGACAAGAAAGCGCTGGCCCACATTGGATGGTCACCATTGAATGAGAACACTCTACAAGTGCAATTCAGCGCAAACGATGCTGATTTGGCCAAAAATTCGGGGGTTTGCCTGCCTCTGAAGCACATATTCGGATTTGCCGAACATTATAGACAGGTTATCGTGAATATGAAGCAGGAGCTTGTTTTGATCAGATTTGTTGTTATTATGGGGAGGCCGATGCGACCATAACGCTTTCCAAAATTCAATGGAAAGTGCCGCACTTAACACTCAGCGATAGAGCAAAGCTGAAACTGTTCGAGAAGATTAATAGAAACCCTGTAATCACCATACCGTTTCGACAATGGGAATTATATGAATACCCCGCTTTAAAGCAGGTTAAAACTGATACATGGCCGATAAAGACGTCTTCGCAATTAGAGAAACCCCGATGGGTTATTGTGGCTTTTCAGAAAAACCAAAGGAGACGCTCAAAAATGGCAAGGCGAGTGTTTTTGACAGCGGCAATATTACAGATATTAGATTACATCTTAATTCTGAGAGATATCCGTATGAATCCATGAATTTGGATTTTGGTACAAACAAGTATGCATTGGCGTATAGGAATTACATTAACTTTCAACGAGACTATTACGATCGAAACGAATGCAATATTGTCGGAGGGTGCGCCGGTTCGAATGTCACATCAACAATCTCCATTCCCACATTCGACTATCAACAATTTAAAATTGCCCTGTCTTTATAATCGACTGTGCCAACCAGAACGAGAACTTGAAGAATTCTACCGTGGACGTTAAACTGGAATTAGAATCCGCAGCAAACTTTGAAAACAATATGGGCGCATACTGTCTAATAATCCACGATGCCCTTATCCAATACAACCCGATAACTGGCGAAGTCAAAAGGATGTAATACGGTCAATATGCAAGAGAAAACGAAAAGAAGACAAAAATATTCATATACACTCGGTGTAATTTTTGATAAATAAATAAAGTGCATGTACTTCTAAAATATCTTTAGTATGATTTAAATAACCCACACGATAAGGTTGAATCGAGAAAATGAAAATTGTGACTCAAAAGTATAGATTGCCAGTGCATAATAATGAATTAATGATGTTATGCAATAGCGGCGTCAAACAAAGTAAACACGGTGTCTTACTACCGAATACAGTAAGAGCAATCATCGCGGGGCCGTCAAATTCGGGAAAAACTAACGCGATGTTCAGTCTTTTAACTGAAGCAAACGGTCTGAAATTTAAAAACGTTTACGTCTACTCCAAATCGCTAAACCAAGATAAATACAAGCTGTTGTATGAGATTTTAACTGCGATTCCCGAAATAGGTTATTATACGTTCAGTGATAATGAAAATATTATGCCTCCTAACGACGCAAAACCCGACTCTGTATTTATTTTTGATGATATCGCGCTAGAGAAGCAGGATAATATTAGGGCATACTTCAGCATGGGACGTCATAACTCTATAGATTGTTTTTATTTGGGTCAAACATATAGCAGGATTCCCAAACAACTGATACGGGATAACGCAAATGTTGTTATCCTTTTCCAGCAGGATGAGATGAATCTGAAAAACGTGTACGATGATCACGTTAGTCCTACAATTAGCATGCAGGTTTTTAAAGAAATGTGTGGTGAGTGCTGGACTACGCCGCATGGTTTTCTAATGATTAACAAAGACGCAGTTGATATAAACGGAGGACGTTATCGAAAGGGTTTCGACGAGTTTATATTACCTTATATTACCGCAAGAATCTGTTTAGTTTGCCATCATATGCTCGTGGGTAAAATGGGTCAGATATATAGCAAGCAATTATGTGGTGTTATAGTTAAAAAAAAAGTGCGATTTTCTACAATTGTAACTATCGAACATGCTCACATGTCATTGGAACATAAACAGGCTCGTAAAGGACACTGGCATTTTTATGCAATCGATCGAGCGAGGTTTGAAAAAAGAATAAATCAGTGCGATGTCATACTAGAACCAATTCTCGATATAAAACACCGCGAAAAACATATGAATCAGAACCATCGTAGTTGTGCAAATTTAGAAGCGTCTTAATATATATATATATATATATATATATATATATATATATATATATATTGGTATTATGTGTTGGATTTGATTAGTCCTCATAGTTAACAAACACGCGTCACACGGTGTGAGTGAGAACAATGGATTCCAAAGAAATAAATTTAAAAAATAAGATACAGCAAGTTCGAGAATCGATTAGAAAAAATACAATGCTCTTAAACGTCAACGTTTGGATGCCGGAAAAGCATTAGTGGATACAATATATATATATATATATATATATATATATATATATATATATATAATCATTAAACCATTTTACCACATAGTGGTGTATGGCATTGTTGCCTTAACTACATATAACTAAATACAATACATTCTTTCATTATACAACTTAAATATTATTCGTACACTACTTTTGCCCACTCCTTTTTGTTTCTTGCCTTATCTTTAGCATCTCTCCATGTCAGTCCTCTGCTACTTAATATTTCTGCTATCACGCGGTTCCAAGTCTTTTTAGGTCGTCCTCTTTTCTTTATTTTTGTAGTTTTAGCTTCCCATACTTGCCTAACTTGTCGTTCTAGTTTCATCCTTTGTAAGTGTCCCCACCAACTTAGCTGTTTTTGTTGTATGTACTCTATTAGAGGTTGGATATTTAGATCTTGTCTTATTTGAGTGTTTCGAAGTCTATTTTTCTTTGTGACCCCTCTTATTCTTCTCAAACATTTCATTTCTGCTGCTTGTAATTTATTTTTCTGTTTTTCTGTCAAAATCCATGTTTCGCAGCCATATGTCAAGATTGGTCTGTAAATGGCTTTGTACACATTCATTTTTGTTTTTTGGGAAACTTCTTTTTTATTGATAATAGTATTATTTATAGCATAGTACGTTTTAATTGCGCTTCTTATTCTGTTGTTTATTTCTATGTCTTGTCCACCAGTAATTCAATGTTATCTACTTCTATGTGCAATTCTTTATGTTTTCCTATTACCATAACTTTCGTTTTTTCTTTATTCATTTCCATTTGGTATTCTTTTAGAGTTTTATTCCAGACTTCCAGACTATTCTTCAGATCTTTCCCATTTGGTGTAATCAAGATTATATCGTCAGCAAATGCTCCCTCCGATACTTTTATAGGTTCCATGTTTAAATATCCTACATTTGTTTTTTTTACTAAATTAGTACATTTACTAATTATGTCGTCCATGTATATGATAAATAATAAAGGGCTCAAGCATCCACCCTGTCTAAGTCCTTCTCTTGTTATAAATTGATCGGACATTCTATTTTTACAGATGACCATATTTACACTGTTAATGTAGAGGTTTTGGATAGCTCGCATCAACTTGCGATTTATGTTTTATTGTTTAAAATACTCCATAATTTTTGCCGTGGTACTTTGTCGAACGCCTTTACTAAATCTATGAACGCTATGGCTAATGTTCCTTCTTGTATTATCGTTTTATCAATTATTTGTTTGACGGTAAATATATGGTCGTTTGTGCTCCTCCCTTTTCGGAAACCACTCTGAGCTTCGTTTAAAGTTGGTTCGACTTGCTTTCTCAACCGAGTGTCTAGTATTTTTTCTAAAGTTTTTAAGGCTGTACATAGTAGAGAAATTCCCCTGTAACTATTGCAGTCTTTGGTGTCACCTTTTTTATATATTGGCAAAATTAGAGCTACCTCCCAATCCTTTGGAATCTTTTCTCCTCTCCATATTCTATTAAAAATTTCTAAAAGAACTGCTTTTCCTTTGTCTCCCATATGTTTTATCATATCAGTTGTTATTCTGTCTACCCCAGGAGTTTTCCCGTTTTTCAGCCATTTGATTGCATCGATTAATTCTTCCCATGTAATTTCGTCTTCTTCTTCTTGTACTTCTGTAAGAATTGGCAATACTTGTTTTTCTCTTTTATCGTCTACTTCAATGTTCAGGAGTTCTTGAAAATGTTCTTTCCATCTGTTCATAATGTCACTATCGTTCGTTAGAGTTTTTCCATTAGTATTTTTAATGTAACGTTCTTCTGTCTTTTTTTCTTTTCTTAAAGATTTAACTACCTTGTAGAAAAGTTTTTGGTTGCCTTTGCTTTTCGCCTCCAGTGTTAGACCAAAGTATTCCCAACATTTCTTTTTGGATTTAATTACAAGCTCTTTTACACGTTGCCTCTGATCCTTGTAGTCGTTGTATGTTTTATTAGTTCTGTTGGCTAAGTACCTCTTCCATGCTGCTTTCTTTCTTTTACTTGGTTCTTTATTTCTTCCGTCCACCATGCTGTTTGTTTTTTGTATTCATACTATTGCTCACTCCACAAACTTCTTCCGCAGCTTTCGTTAATGTATCTTTGAATAATGTCCATAGCTCTTCCACTGGTTTTTCGTTAGTATTAAGTACTGTTAGTTTTTAGTCACTGTTTTAGCAAACTGAACTCCTACTTCTAATCCCTTTAACTTATACGTTTTAATTGTTTTAAATTCTATCTTTTTCTAGTGCCGTAGTTATTATTATTACTTCCATGTTCATCGTCCATTATTTCAGTTACTAACATGTAGTGGTCGCTATTTATTTCAGGTCCTCTTCTAACTTTTGAATTTTTAATTTTCTTTCTAATGTTCGTTCCTACTAACGTGTAATCGATTATTGACTTTTCGTCTCTACTTGGAAGTTCTCTTGTGTACTTGTGTATTCGTTTGTGTTCGTACCATGTATTTACTATAATCATGTTTTGTAATGTACAAAATTCTAAAAGTCTAGTTCCATTATTATTTCTAAATTTCTCACCAAATTTTCCTACTACTTCTTTGTATTTATTATCTTGTTCTCCAACTCGGCTGTTAAAATCCCCTGTGATGTATAGTTCACCTTTTGCACTCTCCGCCGCTTCCGTCAATTCTTGCCAATATTTGTCTTTTACTTCAGCTTTTTCGTTTTCATCAGGTCCATATGTCACAATTACAGTTCTGATATTCTGTTCCTGATATCTCAGTTCTACTAATAGTATTCTTGGTGACCACGGTTCCCACTTATACAAGTATATCTCCCAGTTTTTGTGAATTATACAACCCACACCTGCAGTTGCTCTTACATTTTCGTCTACTCTGCTGTACATAAATATGTGTCCATTTTCTAAAGTTAGTTTTCCTTTGCCCTTTTTTTGTTTCTGTGATGCCTAGTACGTTTAATCTACTTTTTCAAATTCTTTTTCAAGTTCCTTTTCTTTGCCATTTATACTTTTTATGTTCCAGGTTCCTAATATCCAAATGTTTTTTTCTTACATAATTTTAACTGCTTTTGTTTTCAGGTTTATCTAGTTCACTGACGCTACAGTGTGATGTCATTAACCCAGTTGTTTGTTTCATGCTCGTTGTCCTTGTCCACAGCCATGTCGTCAACTTATCTTCCCTTCGGCTTAGGGCTGCTAGTTTTTTGTTGCGCCGTCCCTTACAAGACGTCCACCCTGTTCTTGAGACCACATATATTTGATGCCATCTACCTCTAACTTGCGGTACCCAACTCGTGTTCTTCTACCCTTGCTTTTTTCTTCTCTAGCCAAATTTCTTATCATTAGCTGAACTTTTCTCTCATCAGTTGTTAAGTCGCTGTCTATGTAAACATCTTTTGGGAGATTCCGCTTCTGTTTTAACGTTTCTATTTTGTCGTTGAAATTAGAAAATTTAACCACCGTCGCTTTGAGTTCTGATTTTCCCACTTTATACGCATCTACAATTTGAATGTCCATTCCCATTTTGTTTTGTATAAATTTGGCTACTTTTACTTGTAGAGTTTCATTCCCTGGTAGTTCCTTCTCAAAATCGATCCCTTTGAAAACTATGTTATTTTTTCTTTTTCTTGCTCTTGTTTCTACAGCTTACTTTCCAAACTAGTGATTCTATTCTCCAATTTTTCTTTATCTGCTTTCCAAATTTTTGCATTTTCTTCCCACTCGATTTAACTTCTTTAATTCTTTCTTTACTTCGGCAAACTCGGCTTTCATTTCTGTTATTTTAGACTCAAACTCCTTTTTTATTTCCTCTTTTACTTCGTCCAGTTTTTTAATATTGCATCCATTTCTACGTTTTCTGTTAGATTCACCTCTACACTTTTCGGTTCTTCAACTTGTTGTTGTAATGGACTTCTTATCGTCTTGGCACTTTTACTAAACACCTGTGGGTGTTCTGTCCCACTATTTTCAGATTCTTCTGGATCTTCTCTCTTTTTCGTTTAATAAACTCTTTGATGCTAATCACACTGTTCGCCCTTTGTCTCCCCCTTCTCAGTTCCTCTATTCAAACTCATGCGTATTCTTTACAACCAAGCAGCGCACGTTTTTCAAAATTCGCTTTTTATTTAATTGGAAAAAATATCCCTTTTACAATTACGTTTGACGCCACTGCTTTGTTATTTGATTAAACACGAAATTCGGTTATTTGAACGTCTAATTGTAGATTGCGATTACATTTTGTATGCACCGATATCGCCTGACCTTCCTTTTCGGATAAATGTTATTACGTGCAATTTTCGTTCGTATTATAATCTAACGCATAGAAATTTAACTTACTGCTTATGTATTATAATACTTAATGACTTTTCTTCATAAATACACACACACCCACACTTATACAATCTGTTTTTATTCAATTACTTTAATTTTTAAAACTTTGTTTAAGAAATTCAGAAATAAACCCGTAGAGTATAGATACTGGAACAATATCCACGAGTTACTGGACGAATTACAAGTTTTGTGGGAGAGAAGACTGCCGGAAACAGCGGTGTTAGAAACGAAATAATATCAATTTTAGAAGAATTATACGAAGGCGGCTACATCGAAAACATGGCTTATACTATATAACCGCGTTCGTGTTGTGTTTTATAATTAATACTGAGTGATACCCGAAACAATAATGACGTCTATAGACAAATTTGGCCGCTTACATAGCAATGCTAGCAATTGCTCAAACACATTAATCGAGCCTCTAATAGCAAAAATTAACGCTATACAAAAAACAGTGAACGGAGAAATCGCTACTCTTTTAACTGCGCTACCGGGGTATGTCAAAGCGAAAATGGATGCTGCATTCAAAGAGTTGTTTAATGAAAATCCACTTCTGAGAAAAGCTAATCTATCAAATCGTTTGCTACACATACATGAACGCATAGAGGAGCTCGCGACATCGACAACAGCCTCGCCCATCTTGCGGGCAATGGAGAAGCTCAACAATCGTATTGTAGAACTTGATTTGTCAGCGTCGGTGATAGGACAAATTCTGGTGTATTTAATGGAACATCTTAAGAGTGGCGTTTACCTATACAAAAAAGTCCACTTTTAGACCTTTGCCGTTTTAAGCCTTGACAAGCCATTTTACAACTTTTTGAACTTGAAATTTTGTAATAGTGTATAAGAAACTTGAATCTAGAAGGTGGCGCTCGACTTTTTCTTAATTTATTATTTTTTAAATAGTTATTAGATCTCAAAACTCACAATAAATGCTTAACTTTGAACAGCATTTACATAACTAACACAACAAATAGAAAGAAAATACGAACGTGGTGCTGTAGCTGCATGTTTTACAAAACAGATTACAAAATAACATTAAGATAGAGTAATAATTAAATCCAAAATATCTAAAACCCCAAGAGCATTTTCGCACAATTTTGTAAGTATTTTATAACGTCTGGGCGATCGTCTATCCCCACTTCATTCGTTCGCAACGTGGTCTAGCAACGACAGAACTTCGTCGTTACGTGTCGGTTAATGGAGATTTACACGGTTTATTTTAAAAGTATCTATTTTATTTCTGTTCCTGCATCTTCTTGAAGACAGTACTGAATTTATTGACGATCGATATGAGGAAACGCAAACTGACGTATTATAAAGAATCTTCTAGGGAACGTAGTAAACACGCTCAAATTAATAGGACAAGGTAAATAATATGTCAGCAAAAGTTCATACTAAAGTTTTGTATATTCTATATTTACGATATTTAGGAATATGCAAAATTTAAGAACTATCGGTGTCATTAAAATTTTATCATCTGAGCGTATTAGATTACATCACTGTGGGTACCTAATTGCAAAGTTTTATAATCAATGCTACTTGTCTGCCGGATATTATTTAGAAAAACCTACATTATCATTGCGATTATCAAATAATAAAACTGCCGTCCAAAAATTTTACGAGTAATGTATATATTAATTATTTATATAAATTAGGTAATCAGAATCGCGCTCTATTCTTTCAAATGCCAATCCATGTGGTGTTCAAATAACAAAAATACAAAAAGTTTTGTTATTTCTAATTGCCCTTGGACCTGATAATAATAATTATAGGTATAAATTTGAATATGATTTCATCGTTATCTAAAATAGTGCAAAATTTAATAATTTTTTTTTCTTATTGCTTCTTATGGAGTAAGATGTCTTGCACTGTTAAGCAGTGGCGACTCGTGGTCAATCATACTGGGAGGTCAAAAATTAATTTAAAAAATAGGCATACTTAAAAAAATATAAGTAACTCAAATGCACCGCAAAATTTTATACAATGTACAATTTTGTTCAAAGTATAGCGATTTTTCGAAACATTCTCATTAAAATCTCTAAGGGATTTTCTATAAGCATTGTCTAGCTGTGTACGAATATCAACATTTTCTACGGTTGCAAAATTTACCGAGCATTTCATGTGTTCTGCAGACGAAACATGTTTTTTTATTTCCTCTTTTAAATGTTTTAAATCTCTGACACCGGATTTGGACTATAGCGAGTCTGACGAGTCTTTAGAAAATAACTAACAAACAAAACAGTAAAATACATTTGATACTTCACAACCACATATCCAGTTAGCTAAATCGTACATTACCTTGCGAAAATTTCGATGAACATCTTTATTTTTGTCTTTGCTAGTTTGTCGTAAACTTAGTTCTGGCAAAGGACGACCATTTGCCTTGAATTCAACTAATTTTGTAAAATTAAGTTTGTTAGCACTTTTAGTTGTTTAATTTTCTGCACTACCGACATTTTCTATTATAGCGCATGCACACGCGAATCAAAATAGTATTTTTACAAAACAACACAACAACAGTAAAAAATATCAATATAAATTCTTAAATTGATTTAAAACACGCGAAAATCGAATCAAAAATCGAGCGTAGTTGTACACCCTATACGAAGCCAACGTAAACTGCGGGATCCGGCTCATGACCCAAAGTTGATTATTGTTTCGGACGTTCGCGTTTATTCGGGCGCTGCACGTTTTTCGAGTTTTTCCGGGTAGATCTAATTCAATGAGGACAATTCGCACCGCCAGCCCAAGGTTGAAGAGGATGAATTACGAACGACGGCCGATAAATTTTAAGTTATTGTACTTGCGACTTAATTACCTATTTTAATAAAACACGTAATAATGAATATTTTTTTATATATTGTCAAAATTTTTGGGAGGTCATTGACCAAATGACCATATGGACAAGCCGCCACTGCTGTTAAGGACACTTAATTTCTACGATTCCATCCCTATCTGTTATTACTGCATCGGGCGATGCTACGAAATATTTAAAATATTCATAAACGAATAATCCACACTCTCTATATTTAAAAGATAATTTATCGGCAATCTTTTAGCGCATCATTTTCGTGCATTTGGCCTCACCTTGTTGTTTTACTGCCAGTAAATTTGAAGTCCAAAATATTCTGCACTGTTTTTCGATTGGTTATTGATATCTCATTTTGCAAATAGTTCCAAAATTTGATGCTGTTAATCTTTTCAAACGTTCAGTATGCCACAGTACGTTGTGCCTTTGTTGAGTTGTGCTTAATTCAACATCGGAATTATCTAATTCTTCCAAAAATTGTTTAGTTTTCGAAGTCATTTCATTTGGATCTAAATCATTTGGTATCTCTAATCTGCATGGTTATTTGTTACATTATATATTAGAGTGTCTGCATTTTAAATAAAATATCACAAACTAATTTCAAGATTTCATCCCACAAACCACCATTTTTCAATACTAAACAATTATTTTCTTCATTTTCCCGCTCTTGAGAACGAGTAGATGTATTGATGCAATTTCTGTGATCTCCAAATATGTGGTGTGGTGTATTTAAAAGTCTTCAACAAGAGCTTTTGTTCTTTCTAGAAGGGGTAATGTACTCTGTGGTCCTCTTTTTTGATAGCACAATAAACCGCAATACGAAACCTTTCTAGATTTTTTAAGTAAATTTCTATTTACTAAAGAATGCTCTTTTCAGTGATAAGTTCTTTTAACTTATTGTTAAAGTTCCTGCATACATGATTGGTGCATTCAACTTTTCAATAGGCTCATTAACACCATAAGAACGAATGGTTCTCAGCTACTAAACTACTGTCTCCGTCACCTTGAGAAAAAAAATTTAAATCATATTAATTTTTGTTTTGTTTGTTATACTTTTATATATTTTATTTTTTACATTTGCATACTTTTTTGAAAACCTTCCACATTTATGACTGCTTTCATAGATTTTGCCAAACCTGTCCAAGTTTTTATGGCAGATGTGTTCTTTTGGAGTAGTACCTGCATTTCGCTTTTTGTACATATAATACAAAATACATTTCTGATACCCATATAAATAATCTTTTTGGTATAGAACCCTACTATGCATGCCTACCAGTAACCAAAACTAATAAAATTGTAATTGAAAAAAATCATGCTCACCATCCCAGAAATATTTATTTTATTATCTTGCCATTGCAGAACCCTGGGTCGAGGATAGTAATAGAAAATAAAGTAAATATTAAAAAAAAATTAGTATTTTGCATAAAGACAATATTCGACCCCTAAAATAAATGCAAAAGTGAAAGTAAATTTTTTGATTTTTATATGCAATGTATGAGTTTTTTGTTATTGAACTTGTTCCACAATTTACAATTATCTTTTTGCTGTACGTATTCTAATATGATAATTAAACCACCTACACGAATAAATAATTACAATTTTATCTTTTTTTGTGGTAAATAGTGCACTACTTGTTTGCAATAAAACATGATTTTGTCAAAAATTTTAATGTATTTAGTTATTGACCAATATGGCAAGCCTGCTTATTAAAATTTATGACCATATCCCTATGTTCAAATTTAAAAAGTTCATGTCAAGCAATGGCAAAATAGTTATAATCTTCAGTTGTAAAAACCTCACTGTATATAAATTATAATATCAAAGAAAGTTGTTGTATATTATAATTTCCGAACAATTTCTACAACTTTTACTTAAATTTTGCACTTTAAAATTATTGAACGAATAAAATATGATCATAAAATCAACACAAAAAAATGTAACAAATACTACTTCAAAGAGTGATATATAAGATGAATTACACAAAAGAAAATCCTTATTCAAAGATTAAAGCTTATTTAGTTTTACAGGAAAGACATTTTTGAATTTTTTTTAAATGTAATTATACAATTTCGTATCTATACAGGGTGATTTGCATAGAGCGTGCATTAAAAGTTTTTAGCTTTCAGATAAATCAGAAACTTGAAATTTGGTACGCGGTCATAATTGATCATTGTCATTCTATATAAAATATTTTCAGACCTTTAGTTGTACAGGGTGTGCCACAAATTGCTATCAACTTTCTTATTTTAAATAAAAACTTATAATTCTTTTTACATGGGACAATTTGCCATATAATTTTGAGTTTATATAACATAAACTATCTTATCCTTGACCGTTTTTGACATGTCACTTTTTTTCAAAAAAAATGGTCTTTATAATACTTAACGAAAAAATTGTATCTCGCAAATCAGTTGAGATGATAAAATTAAAGTTTTGGAGCATTGGCTTCAATCCAGGCTTACTCTTGATGTCCTACTGGTGATTCCATCTTGTAGCATATGGGCACAGCCAATTTTCAAATATCACAACCAAAAATTATCAAAAGTCAATTTTTCAAATGGCACCTTCTGCTTTTTCGAGAGGAATTGGGTACAGGAAATTATCAATTTTCTCTTGAATGATGTAAAAAAAAAGTAGAAAGTGCCATTTGAAAAAATTGATTTTTTGATCATTTTTGATTGTGATATTTGAAAACTGCTTGTGCCCATATGGTACAAGATGGAATCACCAGTAGGACATCAACAGTAAGCCTGAACTTCCAGCCAACTGCTCCATAAATTTAATTTTATAATCTCAACTGATTTGCGAGATACAAATTTTTTGTTAACTATTACAAAGAGCATTTTTTTGGGAAAAAAAATGACATGTCAACAACGGTTAAGGATAAGATAACATAAATTAGGTTATGTAAACTCAAATTATATGGCCAATTGACACATGTAAAAAGAATTATAGGTTTGTATTTAAAATAAGAAATTTGAAAGCCTCCGTATAGCTGAAGGTCTGAAAATATTTTAGGTAGAACGAAATTGATCGATTATGGCCGCGTACCGAATTTCAAGTTTCTGATTATTCTGTAAGTTAGAACACTTTTAATGCACGCTCTACGCAGATCACCCTGTATAGATACTAATTACTGCAGTTCATCTTGTACAGCATTGAATGCGTAGCAAATTTTATAAAATTTAAGATTGCACGCTTTCCATAACATATGGTTTTGTAAAATAGGTAGTGGTTTGTTTGTGAAACTTTGTGTTTCCGTATTTCTCTCATATTTATGTATATAAATCAAATGCCTAAATAAATGTAGTACATCCTCAACATTTTTTTATTAAAAATTCCTTTTCAGGTAATCTATATATTTATGTAATTGAATGACACTAATTCCTAATCTCGATTTTATTTTTTAACGAGCTTATCTTATTTCAGCTTCGACATCTTCATGTACAATTGTATTATATTACCATTACTCATGCCCATGTTATGAAAGAGATAAGAAAATCGCTAACTAAAAAGCTAACCACCTGCATCTAGAAAGCACATATACACGCCAATTGTAATTTGCGCGAAATCGCTTGCATTGCAACCGTAACATACGAATGAATCCGAATTGTTAAAAGTTTTAACACGTTTGGTATAACAAGTGTACCGCTTACGTCTAACCCCTCTTACGTTATGTGTGTTGTATAACTTGCAATTCTCAATGATGCGTTAAGTAAATGCCCCTCTTAAACAAAAAAAAAGTTGTTGCAATCAACACCTACCCTAGAGACGTTTATAAAGACGTCTGTGGAGATACAAACTAAACATAAAGCGTCGCTTTAACATGTCTGTTGATAAATTTGGACGCCCGTTATTGGCGTCGATGGCACCGACGAGCGCGTCATCTCTACGAGGCCCTCCAGGTGTTGGTTTTAAAATAACGCCAGACAACAACTACGACATGGAAAATAGAAGACTAATTAACATCGCAGACCCTCTCGATTTACATAACGCAATCAATTTAAAAACTTATTTGGAAGATAAATATTTTTTAACGAAATGCAACTGAAAAACGTCGGATATCCGCAAATCGAAACTGATGGCGCAAATAAGGAATACGTGGACGCGAACTTCAAAGATCAATTGACGCTTTTCAAAAATCAACTGACGCTTATGCGAATACTATATACGCCGAATTAAAATTAGCGATTAATAAAATTAATGATATCCAGCAAACGAACGCTAAAGATATCAACGAAATTATTCAAAAAGTGATCCCCGATAAAGTAAAACAACGGTGAACGACACTACGCTAGATATGTTTAAGCAATCAATTCAAGACAATCCGTATGTAAACGGCCGATATCTGAACGAATTAAAATCTGATATCAAAACATTAAATGCCCGTCTAGATTCCAACGTTAAATCTAGAGATGATTCTATACGTAATTTAAGATCAGATTTGAACAAAATGAATAGTCTGTTACAAAATTTAAGCGAGAACGCAAGCGCAACACACCGATAACATGTCAAAGGAACAAGTTGTGAATGAATTACATAAGCCCGCTAGAAGAAATTTCGGACGTCGAAAAGTCATTATTAAGGGATACGACGATACGTGGGAATTAGATTTGGCAGAGTTCCAACCGTTTTCGCGCTCTAATAAAGGGTTTCGATACATCTTGGTTGTTATCGACCGTTTTTCGAAATATTTATGGCTGCGCGCTGTAAAATCCAAACGTGGTGAAGAAATTACTAAGGCGATGTCTGACATTTTCCGTAATTCGAGGCGCGCACCAAAAAATATACAAACCGATGCGGGAAAAGAGTTTTACAATAGAACGTTTTCGAAACTCATGGATAAGAAAAAAATTAATCATTATTCAACGTATTCTACAAAAAAGGCGTCTATAGCCGAACGCGTGATACGAACCATAAAAAACCGACTCTATAAATTATTTAGTCTGCAAGGCAATTATCGATGGTATAATTTAATTGACGGTGTTGCCAGAGACTATAATGATACGAGGCATAGAACAATTGGTATGAAGCCACGCAACGTAACATCAAAACAGACTTAACTCACGTATTTGGGCGCATAAAATTGTTTTTGAACAAACCACGTTATAGCACAGGAGATATTGTTCGAATCTCTAAACATAAAGGTGTATTTTCAAAAGGGTACAATCATAATTGGACTAGCGAGTTATTTAAAATCGCCAAAGTCCAAGTTACAAATCCTGTTACCTATTTGCTGGAGGATATGTACGGTGACCCGATTCGCGGAGGTTTTTACCAAGAAGAAATTATGAAAACTAGACACCCCGATGTTTATCTAATCGAAAAAGTATTAAAACGGCGCGGGAACCGACTTTATGTTAGCTGGCTTGGACACAAAGAAAACAGCTGGATCAATACCGAGGATGTTTTATAAGCGCTAAATACTTACTTATATGAATGTAATAGAAAGATCTGTAAATAAAAAACAAAAAAAAATATTTGCATCTATTTATTAAAAAAAAAAATCGCGCGCGAGAGCGTAAACACAATTACATAAATAAATTATATCTAAAATACATTTTGAAACACATGTGTACATAGAATTAAAAAATTATTCAAATTCACACTAATTGATACACATAAAACTTATTACTTACACACATATTTTTTAGCCACACAAGCTAATAAAACAAAAACACACTATTGTTAATTTGAAAGCGTTTTATGAAGACCTACAAATTTTTTAAAACGCGCTAGTTCGCATCGAGATAAAATTGTTTGAATTCAAACTAATCAAAATTCATAAAACGCATTCTACTTATTTTTAAACATATAAAACTTAAAAATATTGGTTACAATGTAACTTATTTCTAACAGCAAAATTTTGCCTATAATTAAACAAGCAAGAGCAACTTAAGATAGGTCGTGATTTTAGTTACATAATAAATAGGAATATGACAATGACAATAATTTAATTACGGGTCAGATATTATCATGCGGCTATTTCGTTATCGACCAATGTCCCCATGCTAGCGTATTAATCCCGTCTGATTGAACAAAACGTTTATTATCAGAACCAGACAAAGCGATTTTATTTTGACGTATGCTAAAGATGTCATGCTTGAATGTTCGGATCATGTTCTGTTCTCGCACAAATGTCGCATTTTCCGTCAAACACTTTAAGTAATCATCAAATGAAATGTTATTTTGAACAACCCTCTCTAAAACACCTTTAGCTTTTTTTACCGTTTTTACGTTATTGCTTGCACTGTGTTCGTCGATATTTGAATGTTGTATTTTGAAACTATATAATTTGGATTTCAAGCCAATAAATTCCGTCATTATCCTACCAGCATTTTCATCTTTCATCAAGCCGACAACTTTTTTATTACACCTAGTGATGCCGAAAACGTTATTTTCTGCATATTCGCTCGTGTCAAAAAGATGCGAATCTACTTTCATAACGTCATATATATTATCAGCAAGATTATAAATCAGACTATCGGTGTCTGTATACAACAACTTGCAATTATCGTGACCAAATTTTCTCATCATATATTCATAGTGGAAGCTATATAGGGGAATTTTAGAAATATCTAATATAACCATACCTACATAAATTGGTTTATTAATAAACACTTCTGTTTTGTTCATCTCAATTGCTACAGTGTTATTATCAAAGATTGTTCTACTATGAAAATTTGGTTGATTTATGTAGTGACGCGCCCCGAAGCGACCACCCCATCGTTGGACTATTTTTACGTTTTTGTGTTTTCTAACGTTTTCCATGCTTTTTCCAAAAACCGCATTATTTAAAAGTTTGTACAGATTCTTTTCAAAGTCGTTTTGAGAATTCATTCTTAATCGCGTATTTAAATCTATATATGGCTTGAGCCAAGCGGACTGTTTAAATGAAAGAATTCTGTGAATTTGTTTTAAGATCATACCGTGGTTTAAACATTGCTGTAAATTTCTGTAATGAATTATATAGCGGGTTTTGTTATGCAATGTAGCTAACAATTTTTTTTGTTTGCAATTTGGTGGAAATTTATGTTCGGGACAAAAGGGCAAATGATTATGAGAATCGTGTATTTTTCGGGATAATCCAGATCAACTTCCAAAATATAACCTACGTGCGAGTCGGGATGAATATTAAACAGGTCAAAATTAATGATTTCGTTGTTATTTAACCAATTAAAATCGCCCGTAGGCAAGCAACTGCTCATTCCCGTAGAATAAAGATTGTTGAAATCGTAATACATCAAGTACGCGTCAGACATTGTCGAGTTATAATTATTTAAATATTTATTATTGGCTTTACTATACCGCACGGAACATTGCGAAAGTCCTCCTCTTATACCCCTCTCTATAAACATTAAAATATCGACGTCTGACAGCAATTCTAATTCAATTTTAGTATATCTCATCATAGCTTCCCAAGCATATGCAGGAAGGCTAATATAATATGCGGGATCAATCGCGTATGTTGAAATGCATCGATGCCTAAAATTTTGAAACACATCCGCCAACAAAAGAACATCGCATTTTAAATATAAATCTACATATTCACCTAAATTTTTAAATTGAATGTCTTCCATACTGTTTCCGCGTGTTTGTAATCAGAATCGGAAATGTTTGTGTTTGTTAACTTATCAAAAAAATCGTCTTTACTCGGCAGCGCAACAATGTCCGTCAATTTTTCATAACAATCTAAATAACTGTAACACATAACGCCTTTTCTCGAGACCAAATTAAATTCATTTTCATTCAAATCTGAAAATTGGGTTTTTGAAATACAGAGCTGATTTATATCTAAATACGAAGCCAATTTTTCTAAAGAACTATTCAAAAACCTAAATGAATCGATAAATCTAAATTTCATGTTGTTTTCAAAGCTTACTTCAAATCCTATATATTTCTCTTTAGTTAAGGGCACAACGTAAATATTCTTGCATTTTTTAATTAGCTTTCTGATAAATATATGACCGTCGTAATTCGTTAAAGAGTGAAAAACTACAGATATCACTTTTTTTAACTTGTAATTTAGATTACAATCTTGATGAGCCGCGGTTCTATAAGATCCAAGTATGTGGTCGTGGTCGCGAACTTTGATATCATTTAATCGAAACGTTTTTCCGCATATTCCACAGTTTGTTGCACGTTCAAATTCTAATTTTTCCGCGTCTGTTAGAGGCAACATGGGGACAACTTTGTCGAAATATTTTTTAGAAAATGTGTTCGATATTTGAATTAATTCGTCTATAAACCACTCGTCGCAATCTAACCCCGTGTATTGCTTGTAGTAAGACACGCTGCTATCGAAAGCACAGTGCAAATAATAACCTACGCTAAAGGGCTGATGATATTGAAACTTGTCAATTAAAGAAGCGCTATCGTCATCATTTCGTTTTATTAAAAGGCATTCAAAATCCGCATATATAATAAAAGGTAATAACATTTGATTCATATAATTTTTAAATACGACTGTTGATCCTTTTTTGGCATGATAACTTTACATTTGTTTAAATTTATACATTCTAATTTATGTTTTTCCAAACGTTCAGAGCTAGAGAAATAATTTAAACAGCGCTCGCATAAATAAATCGCGTGATGGTGTTTTGTGACTTGCGATCTAACAAGTCGCGATAAATGCTTGATTAGACAGAAATGAAATTTAATACAGGACTTACTACTATTGCTGGAATCGATTTCATCTCGAGTTGTACTGAAATCACCACCTGCGGAGCGTCTGCATACAACGTTATCTAAGTCGTCGGCTTCGAAATCTTGATCGCCGTCGTTGACGTCCTCATCGCTGCCATCGGCTTCTACCTCGTAGCGATCCTGTACCATCAGCAGGTTGACATGGTTAGACTTCACGTTTGATGTAAGATACGTGGGCACCGTGATAAACTTTCCATTCTTCTTCTTTTGGAGCATGTACACATTGATTGAAATATTACTATTTTGACGTTCAAATTTCGGGATTTGAACCAATGTCATGGGCTGGTTGATGCCGTCCAGGTTTAATTTTTCACTATAATGCGGATACGATGTAACACGATTGATGTTTATTTTGTTGAGAGGTGGCCACAGCGCCGCTATTATACACCAAAAGAAGCACCCATTGTCCTTGTTTTGAATGTTGATTACAGCATGTTTGAGTGCTATTTCGCGAGGCAGGGGCAAATAAGAGGATGCGTGTAGAATGTCGCCGCATTTGTTGATATTGATACCCAAGGATACGATGCGACAAAGTGCCCACCCGGAGTCTTTTTCGTCAAAATTTTCCATTTTTTCATCAGAGATTGCACGACATTTTCAGCAAACCACACGCCAAAACCGTTTTTATTCAGTGTTTCGTTGTCTTCGTTCATCATTAACAAATAATTTTTAGTTGAAAAGTGTTTGACGTCACGCGTTTCACCACCGTCTATTGAATTCTTAAGAAACTCACCAGATAACACAAAGTTTATTTTTATATTTTGTTTCTTTTTTCGTATTAATCGGATTCTCAACCATAGCGCTTCGAGACAATCAGAAAAAAATGGTTCGACGTATTTATGGGTTAAATTCAGAACGATGCTTGTTCTAATTCTACACGAAAAGGCTGACTCAGTATCAATCCAGCGGATTCTGCTAGACCGATTCTTCTTTGTCGGCTTTTTCTTCTTTTTTAACTCGCATAATAAAGTTTTATATATCAGTAAATTCGAAATAAACGTCTGAATAACATATCTTGATGCTGTATTTACCAGAACACTATTCTTTTGCACTTTTGATGCCAAGCGAACGTATTTAGATATTAGTTTTAAAAACGCATCGATTTTTCTTTCACACTTTTTTTTAGCCAATAAATTGTAAGAATATTTTATTTTATCTATGACCCTCGTTGTTAAATTATTTAACGACATTTAATATTAAATTTTCACTATCAAAATTAATATATCGCATTTATTATGTAACTAAATTGCACTATATTTTATGCTCGCGCGCGATGGAATGGATGAAGCGTTACTGGTCAAACACGAACTGAAGCTGGTCGACGGTTACGCCTGTATGCAGTTTTTTTGTACCCACCCTCTTAATAACTATTGGCTTTTTGTTAAAACTAGCAATAACGTCGTTGCTAAAATGTGTTACAAGCCTTTTAGGCAGATAGTAGAAATGCGATTTGATATAGACTATTACGGCGCGTCCATATTTACCGTCGAAAGCGCGAATGTCGTCGATTACATATTCTTTATTCAACTCTAGGTCTTTAATTAAACCCTTTGTATGAAGCTCGCATTTGGCTACTTTATTAATATTATCAACCATCGACAACAGACACGTCGGTGGTGTAATCGAGCTTGATGATTCTGACGACATTGTGAATAATTTAATACAGACTGAGATTATGCGTCAACCCTTTCGTGTTGATATACCCTAATTCCCACCACTAAAAACTCTCTTGGCTTTACAGAATTAAACAGCTTTAATATTGAATTATGACAGCCGGGATTTTTTCATTTCTGTTCGAATTCTTTCATTATAAATTGTGATTAATAAATAACTATGTGTGTTTAACCACACACAAATCAGAATTTTATTAACGAGAAGTTGACTGTTTTTCTAGCCAACGCTGCCAGTCATTATTATTTAAACATGATTCGCTAAAATTATTCTTTGCGCTGTTTTACGTGCCATTTTATTGACATGATAACTCTTCATACACCAAAATTGCACGACCCACATTAGCTGAAACATGTACATAAAAAAGTTGATTTACTTGAATTATAATTAAGAAAACATTTTTGGTTTGTTAACACAACGTAAATGTGGTTTGAAGATAATAATTTTTACACATAAAATATTCGTATTGGTTTGGAATAAGTTATAATTTATCAAATTAAAATCTAGTTGTTACCTATATATTTAAATATCACCCACATTTTCTTCTAATGAATAATAAAAATTTAATTAGAATAATTATTGCTTTTAGAATATTTCACACGGCCTTTTGGCCCACCCACGTCAGTTTTTTTTGTTGCATCGCACAAAACACTAAATCAGAGAATGACCATTTGTTGCTATATTTTTCAAACACCTGCGTCCTGTGTTATAGAAATTTTTGATGATATCGCTAAGAGACAGTTTTAATATACGAGCTTTTTTATCTACTATATCCAAAGACGATCCGTATAATAATTTACTATTGTGTACAACCAACACGGCTGATGTAATCAAAGAATACACATTTTGCTGTCGTATTTTTTTCCCAAGCACCACCTGCAACGGTCAAAGCCACCCATATAGTGATAATTTACGTAATCAACTATTGTGGGCCACCACCGCAGTGAACAATATATCATTGCTATAAATGATTTTTCACCCACCCACGTTTAATCAAACAAGCTAGAGAAGGCTTAAAATTAACTAAAGTTCTAATGGGTAATTAAGCTCATGCGTTTTACTTCCGAATTAATACAAATTATTATATATTTAATTGTCTAGTTAAATCGATTTCAATTAATATTTTTGCTTGTGATTTTCGTTTTTCTTCAGCTTTTATCTGCAACAGTCAAAGTCGCCCCCATAATGATAATTTACGATGTGTAATTAAACTCATGCGTTTTACTTCTGAAATAGTACAAATTATCATATATTTAATTGTCTAGTTAAATCGATTTCAATTAATATTTTTACTTATGATTTTCGTTTTCTAAGACAGGAGCCCCTCTTGCTTGTTTTTTTTCACATTGTCCCATGAACACAATTCTGTTGGGCGTCAGGGTGTATTCTTTTTCACATTAACCAATAAAAGCGGTTTCGGTGAAAATTAGGGTTGATGGTTTGTCTCATCTTATATTGCGTCTCTTTTGGTTTGCATATAAAAGCGAAAATTTTTACGTTTTGGTCCAAAAAAATGCCTCGACGACGACAACTAACAACGACGAAGAGTGTGCGTGGTTGATGGGAGCCACACCGTGCCATACGAGATGATGGACGATCATCTCCGTCGCGTGCACCTCCGGGAGTACGAACATCGGGAGCAAGGTCGCTTGGGTGTTGTTGTATGTATTTTTTACTTTAAGTTATGTCGTTTATATATAAAACTCATTGCTATTAAGCAAGTGAATTTTCATTGCATGTTTTTGTTAATAATTTTATAAATAGCCAGATGATTCGAGTCAGCGACGCGCATCAACAGCGCGCGAAAGGCTACGCGCCCGGCTCGCGGCACGAATTCCGGTGGATGCCCAGGCAACACCACCGCCACCACCTCCATCTCCGGCGGATGAAGCAAGAGCGATAGAAATCGTATATATTTATTTATAAATAATAATTTTAAATAAATTAAAGCTATCGTTTTATGATTTATTTCAATCAACTACGTAATTTACAGGTGGTTGTATGTGAGCCGATAAAAAGGTGTTTTAAGATTTTCGGTCTTTGGAAAAATAAGCGGTTGTTATTTTAAACTAATAAGTGCTTAATTGTGTTTAAACCATTTGTTATTAATATTTCCAAGAAGCGTTGATTAAAAAAAACAGTCAGTCTAGGTTCTAACTTGTTTGGTATTCCCCTAGGTCTACTTAATAATCCACCCGTTGCAATCTATGCATTTATAATTAACCAACACCTGCACATCGAGAGAGAGATAGCTTGGTTAGAAAAGGACATAATTCCCTGTTCCAACTTGTTCGGTAATCTCGAGTGCGGCTTAATTAAATCCACCCGCGACGAGGGGCGACGTCGACGATTTGTAATTATAGACGGCCATCTTGCATATCATTATCAAATATATCATAATTCTAATCAAAATCACCACCTTAACAACGCTCCACCCTCTCCGGGAGGCGGCGAATTATCCAACGCTCCACCCTCTCCGGGAGGCGGCGAATTATCCAATCATTGCACTCTTATGAACAAGTACTCGAAAAGATGGCCACGCCCCGCAATTCTAATCAAAATCGCCGCCTTAACTGCGCTCCACCCCCTACCGGGGGCGGCGAATTATCCAATCATCGCACTCTTATGAACAAGTACTGAAAAGATGGCCACCCACAATGGCTCAGTCCCACTATCAGCCATCTTACTTCATCAAGGGGGGCGGCGAAAAGGGTTGCAGCAATTACACCCCGCAAGTACCGAGAGTAATTAAAAAAGTAGCAAGTACCGAGAGTAATTGAAAAAGCACTACATGTACATCGTCTACACCCCGCAAGCGCACATGCATCAGCCATCTTACTTCATCAAGGGGCGGTGAAAGGGTTGCAGCAATTACACCCCGCAAGTACCGAGAGTAATTAAAAAAGTAGCAAGTACCGAGAGTAATTGAAAAAGCACTACATGTACATCGTCTACACCCCGCAAGCGCACGTGCAATTACACTAAGTACACGCTGTGTACTTGCATGTACAGAGAGTAATTACATCGCGCAATTGATATTGCTGCAGAATGCCCATTACTCTACTACTATTTTTTTATGGCAAATTAGTTTTAAATCTTATACAATCATAGAACCATATAGTTATAGAACTAAGAGTTACAAAGAACAACAGCGCTTGATGGACGAAGTTATAAGTTTCCAGAGGATATCGTTTATGACGTCGCCGAATGTTGACAAATAGCCAAATAGGTCAAAACAGCGCTAGCACTTTATATATTATTAGATTACCCCCAAGCTCCTAGGAGCCTCACGAACGAAGTAACACCGTTCCCTGAAGTGCGTTGCCTATCCCACCAATGCAACAGCACGCCGTGATATACTTAACACTGTCCCAGTACTGGGTATGCTGATTTCCCTATCCTAGCAACGTGAACAGCGAACCGAGGTGATTGGAAAAATATAAGTTTGTATAGTTGATAAATGTGGCCAAGAGAGATTGCTGGAAATTATTTTCAAGTTTGTAGGACGGTCGCTAAGGGTCGTAATTGGGACGTCAAAACATATAAATATAATTTTCTCAAAAAAATACCAAGCAAAGTATACCTATAAGTATAACTAATTTAATACTCAATGTTTTCTGAACAAAAAGTTTAATGTGTAATTTTTCTCAGATCTGAAATAAAGTGGTGGGGGAAACTTAAACTTTAATTTGGAAAAATACTATGAACTCCGGTTTGGCTTAACCGAATTTATTAAACTTGGTTTCGTTTAAAAGAGGTTTTCAAGCCTCATTTTTAGTCATATCAATGATATTTGTTTACGTTTTACAAATGCAGTTAAAGAGCGTTAAAGTGAAAACAGGCAGATTTTACAAACTTTTTCTTTTCTCGAAGACAAATTCTAGCTTTCCCCCGGTATATCGCTTATTATGTTTGGGTTGGAGGGATAGGCTTTGGTTGCTACGATACGGTAGCCTTTGGTACTTTTTCAATCCTAAGTTCATGTTCACAAATTCTACAAATTCTGTTGAAAGCCATTTATAAAAAAAAATAACATAATTAATACAAGTACCTATTTTTAAGTACAGGCGGCTTCACGGAAATAATATTTTTTATCTCACACCAGCAGTTTATGATGCATTTTAGTCACTAATTGTAGTGACTAAAATAGACTATTATTCACTTGTGACTAAAATGTTTAAAAAGGCAAATATTTCTGTAGTTATCTAAATAACCTTGACAACGAAATCTGCGAAACCATGACAAAATTACAAATTACTTGAAAATTTATTTTTTTCTGGAAAAAGTACCTTAAAAAAAAGTACCAATCAATCCCCCAAGAAGAGACATAAATCCGCTATTTCCAGTTGAGGTTCGTCCCACAATTACCCAGCCTAATTTACAACGTGTCGCAATCCGTGCGTTTAGTGTTCCTTACAGTACCTCCTTGTGAGCCATGGGTGAGCTCTGGTCATTTCCGATTAAGATTGTTGGAGTAGCCTTGCACAGTGATTCACCCTTCATTTTTAGTAGATGATGCTATATCTGCTTTATTTTAACAACGTCGATAGAGTATGGTTTGATTCCAAGTTGAGGAACAGTAAACACACTTTTCAGCACGTAGTAGCTGGAACCATTATAGCATCCAGCAATTTTCATTTCCATTACAGACTTTTTCTAGATCTCTCAACAAGACTTTGATGGGTTTCTTTTCTTTCCACATCAAAAGCAGCCTATTTCTGTTTTCTTATCTTCATCTCTACTTCAAGTGAACTGTGATCCAACCGGCCCCCGTCTGCGACGTTATTGAGACGGTTTGTGCTCCTCAGGAGGTGAAGGTATATCAACTTTGGGTTTGATGACTAGAATAGCAGCGTCGACTTTCTTATTTATCCAAAATCCAAACTGTTATGCTTTCTATCTTTTTTATCTGATATCCACTTATACCACTGGGTGCAGAGTGGCATTGGAAGTTTACCCACTAGTTCAGTCACTAGCTGCCTATTATGTAGATAATCCATTTTGTTGTATGCGCATATGTTTGTGATGAGAACGTCGATGCTGGTTCTAAACTTTACTAAAGACTCCGGCTTATTAACATCTGTCGCTACTGTTGTTTTTGCCTTTTCTACCAGGTACTCCAATACAAACTCGGGTCTACCAAATCTCTGTTTTAGTGTAAACAGAATTTTTGAAAAGTTGGCTTCGTTTCCGAAAAGGTGACGTACTGCGGCTAGTGGGTCTCCCTTCAAGGTTTTCCTCATTCTTGTCAAATTTTCACTCGGTTTGTACTCGTATTTTCTTGTTGGTCAAAACTACTCTGCTGAGAAGTTCTCCCAGTCACCTGCATTACCATCAAAATTTGGTAATTCCCTGTCGACTCCTGTTGTAACTATTGTTTCCTGACTATTTCTAAAGGTAAAAGTTGTTGTTGGTGTATGTTTCAGATGGCAAGGGAGAGGATAAGCGGAAAGTCCTTCCGGATAAGTTGTTTGGTGGTAGTGGCTGTTGATCGCCGTCTTCACTTACATTTTAAGCCCATATTCTAATGTCAGCTGAGTTCCCTACACCACTTTTAATAGATTCAACTTCATCTTCGGAGTCCACCTTTTTTAGCTCTACATTGTAGCGACTTCGTACACTGGTTTCCTTGGCTTCACGAACGTTATTTTCGTATCTCACTTGAGCCACAGCGTCACCAAATTTTTTTTCAAATTCAATTATCTGTAGCTCTAAAGCAGTTTGCTCATGCTTCTGATCTTCGGTTAAACATGAGGGATCCATTTTATTGATCACAGACAATGATATTAGTTTCGACTTCTGCTTCCAGTTTTCGTTTTTCTTTCCTTGCAGTTAACTAGAGGAGTTCTTTGTCACGATCAATCCTGGATGCCTTGCTGGCTGCAGAGAACCCTCTCCTCTTGGATTGGAGGTTGACAGGAGCTGGTATGTTCTCGAACATGTACCTCTTCGGCGGGTTCCCGAAGTTAGATCGTGAACTCTGACGGATGATGGGTAGTTAGCTAGCTACCCCGTGGTCGCTCATTTAACTTTTATTTGATTTTAAACTGACAGTTTAATTTTATCCAAGATGAAGTTTACAACTTCCCGGGTTTCGGCACCATGTAAAAATTTACTTAACTATATTATAAAATGCTAGACTAAAAATGTTCTGTTTTGCTCTAGTTAGTAGTTACAGATTGTAAGGATCTTCAGTAGTTGGAAAGCTTTGCCGGACAGGCTAAAAAACTGAAAATACGATCGACAATCGCTGTTTTCAACAATTACAACTATGTTTAATTCTTTACAAACCTCAATTAATTACAGACGTTAAAACTAGTAAAACTTTTTTATTATGAAAAATGTCAATTTGTTTTTATTTACAACAATAACAACCATGATCTTGCTGTCTTGCTACTTGCTTTTGTCGTTTTCCTCTTAAATCATAATTGAAGTGGAGACAGCGACTCTACAATAAGTGACAGCCGCCTTACTTCTTTTACGATTTTTTTGGGCTAAATGCTTCCCCATTTTAACTGTGTATATAAAAAAATATATAATAATACAATTTGTAACTGATAACAATATTTTCGGTGTAACAAATGTGACGGTTACATTACCTGTAGAATTAATACTCCTTATTAATACTTAAAGGTAGGAAGTGTAAAAGAAAAAATACAAACAAAGATAAAGGAAGAGGCAAGAAGCATACAAAGGGAAGGGCAAAATTTGAAAGTAGGATTCCTGAAAATGTGGGTGGAAGGAGAGGAACGAGATGAATAGACAAGGAAGGTAAAGTGGGAAAGTGGACAGCAAAAATCTAGGAAAGAGCGAGGGGAAAGGGAAAAAGAGGGGAGGAATAAAAAATATGGGAGGGATTAAAAAGGGACAAGGAAGAAACAGGATATTATTTTGGAATGTGGCAGGAATAAAAACCAACGAAGGGAATTTTGGAAATATGTTAGTTATTTTAAAATGGTGAGGCTGTTAGAAACCTGGATAGAGGAAAAAGATTGGGAAGAGTAGAAAGACCAGATGCCTGAAGAATTCATATGGGACATACAGTTTGCGAAAACAACAGAGAAGAGAGGATGAGCAAAAGAAGGAGTGAGGAAAGAATGGAAAAAAGAAAAGAAGGGAGAGAGGAGAAAGTAATGTGGTTAATGAAAACCAATATAAAAACAAAAGAAGGAAAAGGTATGAAATTTTAACAATTTATGGAAAAGAAATGGAATCAACTAAGGAAAAAATAGATCAAGTAATCAAAGAGAGAGATGAAGGAAAACTAATATTAGGAGGCGACTTCAATGCATGGATAAAAGAGAAAGGAGGTATAATAGTAAATGGAAAGATAAAAAAAGATTAAGAAATGCCAACAGTTAACTGTAACGAGTGTGAATGTTTAAAGTGCATTAGCGTTATCAGAAACGATAATTTTAAATGCTTAAAACACGCGTATCGATAGCAAGCCATATACATGTCCATATTACACGAGATGTCGTTAGACACACATTTTACTTATGTAAAAAGAGAGTATCAATGGATAAAATAATTAATGGGCAAGGGAGAAAATTGATAGAATTTTGCTAGGAAAAAGGATGGACTGTATTAAACGGAAACATGGAGGAGGGTGGAAAAGGGGAATACACGTTTATTGGAGGAATAAGAGAGTCGGTAATAGACTATGTAATTGCAAATGATAAAGTATGGAAGACACAGAAGAGTTTAACATTAGTGAAAGTGAGAATTTGGATCACCAACCGTTAAAAGTGATCTTGACGGGCAGGATATAGAAAAGGAAGGAGAAGAGTGGAGGTGAGAGAAAGAAATGTATAGACGGAAGAATACATAGAAAGGTACAAGAAAAAGGTGGAGAGAGAACAATGCTCAGAAGAAGAAATAGAGGAGGAGATAAACACAATATTGAAACAAATGGAGGAAGCAACAGAAAAGAAAAAATATAGAGCGAGAACTAAAGAATTAGGAAAACAAAATGAATGGTAGAATGGAGAGTGCCAGAAAGCAAAAAGAAAAATGAAAAGAAGGGAAATAGAAAAAGAAAATATAGAAATTGAAGAATATAAAAAGATTAGGATAAAATTAAAAGAAAAATTTAGAGAAACAAAAAAGGAATACAAAATCAGGTTAGAAAGAGAGATTGAGGAAATAAGAAACGAAGGACAAGTTTAGAAGTTCATAAGAAGAAGAAAAATATTAAATAAATAATATTATTAAAAAATAACAAAATTGAGTTTATAGTCCTACACATACCCTCTAGAAAAGGAGGTCTACTAGCTATTACTGTGTAACTTGTTTTTAAAACGACAGACATGATTCTAATGTTTCCCTTCCTTTTTATTTTGAAGTGACAAGGCACTTATAAGAATTTCGATCATAGAAAGTTTTAGCGTTCAGAACATTGAACAATTTATCCATTTGTAAAATGAATTCTGCAGTATCAGCTGCAGAAGGTGTATCTACGTGGATGTATTAATATCTAGTTAACCTAGACCAGTTCCTTGCATAAACAAAATATTGCGTTACCATAGCAACGAACAATAACTTATTAGAAGTGTCAGTGTAAAGTTTGACGTCGAAAAAGTAAACCAGAGTCACACAATAAATTAAATGAAAAAGATGTCCACCGAAATTGTGAAAATCAAAAAATTGGAGTATCGAGCCATCATCAAGTACCTGTATTTAAAAGGGTTAAGAGGTAAGCAGATTTACGAAGATATGCTTAATACCTTTGGTGATCAATGTCTTTCGTATGCGACCGTCAAAAATTGGAATGCAAGCTTCAAAAGAAGTAAATTTTCCATTGAAGATGATGACCGATCGGGAAGGCCAGTTTCTGTGTCAGTCCCCGAAAATATCGATGCAGTTCATGACATGATTTTATCAGACCGTCGAATTGGGCTAAAACGGATATCTGAAGCACTGAATATTTCATACGAACGCGTTCATCATATGGTTCACGTCAATTTGGACATGAGAAAATTGCTGCAA
The DNA here is from genome assembly GCA_030710515.1 of Abscondita cerata. Taxonomy (NCBI): domain Eukaryota; kingdom Metazoa; phylum Arthropoda; class Insecta; order Coleoptera; family Lampyridae; genus Abscondita; species Abscondita cerata. The sequence continues at coordinate 352,357 of JALBCR010004268.1, forward strand.
AATGGATCCCCAAATGTTTGAATGTTGACCAAAAGCGTGCAAGGGTAGAAGCATCGCGTTCGATCTGTGCTCGATTTGAAAACGATGTAGACTTCTTAAACCGAATTGTTACTATGGATGAGACTTGGGTACATTTCTACGATCCAGAAACAAAGCAACAATCGATGGAATGGCGACACTCTGGTTCTCCAAGACCTAAGAGTTTCGTGTCCAAAAATCTGCTGGAAAAGTTCTTGCTTCAGTTTTTGGGATTGCCATGGAGTAATCATGATTGATTTTTGGATAAGGGTAGAACAATAACTGGAGATTACTATTCGACATTACAGACCACTCTACGGGAAAATATTAAAGAAAAAAGGTGTTTTGTTTTTGCAGGACAACGCCCCTGCACACTAATCTCATGTTGCCATGCAAAAACGAGATTTAGGGTTTGAATTACTAGAACACCCCCCTTATTCACCTGATTTGGCTCCGTCCGACTATCACCTTTTTCCTCAACTAAAAAAAAGTTTAAAAGGTCGTACATTTTCTTCCAACAAGGAGGTAATAGAAGCTGTGGAGGTCTGGTTTGCAGAGCAAGAAGAAACATTTTTTTAAAGGTCTAGAGACGTTGCAGGTTCGTTGTAATAAATGTATCTAATTAAGAGGAGAATATGTTGAGTAATAAAATATTTTGACATTGAAATTTTGTTTGGTTCTATAGTAGGCTAAGAGTTTTTCAATATATCCTCGTAATTCATTTGTGAGAATTGCCGTGCGCATTGCTGCAACTCGTTTACTAATAATTTGTAATGCTAATTTGCTGCTTAAATTTTGAATTGGGTTGGAATTTAAATGACTTGGTGTTATTTTTAGCATTGATCTTGATGAATCAATTTCGTCTGTTTTAATTACATCTTGAAATAAATACACTTTGTTATTGGGATTATATAGCCCGTTTCGTAAACTTTTAAACAAATGAGGAATACCATACATGCAAAAAACTTGTTTTCCATTATGAAAAAATAGGGTTGTTCTTTATTTATTCCTAAAGTAGAAAATGTCCTACGATTATTGCTTCCCTAGTCGCGAACTAAAATTTTTACTTCTAAATCAATAAGAAATGAATAAAATTAAAAACATTTTTTTATGTAAATAAAAATAACAAAAGAATATTGTTGTTTCCACTGCTGGTATTTCAAATAAATACTATTGGAAAAAATAAAAAATAATAACTTACCACATTCAGCAATCTCGGCGAATGTTTCTTGAAGGATGGAAAAGAAGGAAGGTTTGAAGGAAAAGGAAATACTTCAAGAACACACCCACTGAATAATATAATAATAATAATAACAGTCTTTATTATCAGTTTAAATAAGTAGATACATTTAATGAGCTTACATTATAGACATTTTCTCATGGTCACTTGACCGTCTGAGGAGTCGCAAAACATATGCATATATATACCTTTAGACATGTACATACTCTCGCGAGAATATCTCAAACCCTAAACTTAGTAACGCTTCAGCATTATAAAAATAAAAATAAAATAAAATAAAATCTTCATTCTTGTTTCAGTAGTTGAATTCTTCCACTAAAGAATATCTGTACTTCCATGCTTGCTTACAGTAATTAACTAAATTTAGCCAATCTTTACCATTGATGTAATCATTATATTCATGAATGGTAAGAATTTCTCTACTGAAACAGCGAAGTCGGAATTCTCTTAAAACTGGACATTCTGCTACGAAATGGAACACATCCTCATCTTTTTTACTATTGCACAACGAACACTTTTGAATATCTTTAACATATGAATATTTATTTAAAAATAACGTTTCATTTCTTATTTTGAATATCCAGCTAATTATGGTTGAACCTAAATCACTATTGACATAATTACTCTTAAATGTTAGTTGTTTATACCAAATAAAATGACTATTTAAACACTGCATCTCCAACTGGTTTATTGTTTTAAGTTTAATCTTTTAATTACTCCTTTTATACTTAATTCTCTATTTAATAAACTATCAATTGACATCTCATACTTTTCACAAATTTTTTGCCATTCCTTAAACCAGAAAAGTTTTTATTAATAATTTCTTGGACCATTATATTAGTATACCTGCCTACTGTAGCTTCTCTACATTTATATATGTACTTCATGTGCAATTCTAATGTATAAAAAATATGAGGTCAAGATCGGTTTCTAAATATAATATATAATTAGGAGTATGCGAAGGAAGTTTAAAAATTTTCTTAACAAAATATCTCAAAACTTTTCTACGTTATCGTACAATTCATATCCCCAGATTTGTGCTCCATAACAAATGATAGCTCTTGATACAGCATTAAAAATTTGTAATTTTGAAGAAAACCTGACATTATTATTTAACAAAATATTATTAAAGTTACTAAGGGCAAATTTAGCATTGGATGCTTTTTCTTTGAAATGAAAATTTAGTGATAGGTTTGATGTTAATGTGATGCCTAAGTATTTGTAGCTTTTTACTACTTCAATTCTTTCTCTCTTAAAATACCATTTCTCATATTTTCCTATTTTACCACCGTTTCTAAAAACCATCACTTTTGATTTAGTTAAATTGACTTTGACGTTCCACTTATCACAATATATTTCCAATTCCTGAATCATTTTTTGAAGAATAGTGCTATTTGAAGAAAGCAAAACCAAATCATCTGCGTAAGCCAACAATTTGATAGTGACGTCTCTATTTATCCTTATTCCTCCATCCAAACAATCCTCAATGTCATTAATAAACAACGAAAACAGTAAGGGACTTAGTACGTCTCCTTGTTTAACACCTGTTTTTGTACTAAAATTTTTCGTTAATTTATTTTGATTCCAAACATACGATTTTGTTCCTGTATATATATCTTTTAATACATTTAGCATCTTAGTGGACACACCTAGAACAGATAATTTAAAAAACAGAGAATGTCGATCAATACAATCAAAAGCAGCTGAGAAGTCTACAAAGAACGCGAAAACCTTTTGCCTCTTTATATTTAATTGGATTTTATCACACTCATTAGAGTATTTATGTTGTCTATCGTCGAATATAATTTCCTATACCCTGCCTGAAACTCGCGTAAGATATTTTGTTGTTCAACCCATTTTGTTAATCTTTGTAGAAGTAACCCACTCAAAATTTTGCCGCATGTGTTACCAAAAGAAATGCCTCTGTAGTTGGAAACGTCTGAAGTATCACCTTTTTTGTGTATAGGAAAAATGATGGAATCTTTAAAAGCTTGGGGAACCTTACCCGAGGTGTACATATTATTAAACATTTCCATTAAATAATTCAACATATTATCAGGCGCATATTTATAGAATTCATACGGTATTCTATCGTTACCGGGAGCTTTATTATCTTTAGCTAGACGCAACACATATTTTATTTCATTTAGTGTAAACGGGGTATCCAAGAAATCATTACTTATATTGGGTTCCGCGTAACTAATTCTGCACGTTTCTACACGGGGATTTAACATGTTCTTAAAGTGGTTGTACCATTCGTTAGCATTTATTGATCTATTGCAAACATAAGATTTCTTTTAAAAATCGTACTAGTTTCCAAAAATCTTTTGAATCTTTGACTCTTTTGAATTGGCTCACAGAGAAATCGACAAACTGTTTTTTCTTATTGATACATAATTTTTTGTAATCATTAACGGACTTGAGATAATATTTCTTAATTGTATTAGAGTTAGTTTTACGAAAACATTTAGCAAAGAAAAACTCGAGACCGTGCCATATGACATTGTTTATCGAACCATTCTTGTTTATAAAAACTTTTGTCTGTTTTATTTAATTTATAAAAATCCGCATAGTCCAGAATCAACTTCGATAAAGTCTCGTAAGTGCCGACACCTTTATATTCATTTATCTTTTCTCCATTGCGTCTTTATACATTTGAGACTTATTCGAATCCCACTTTAATTTTGGTAACAATTCTGTACCTTCCATTTTTGCTTCATCTTCTAAAGTACATTTCACACTTATTGGGAAATGGTCCGAAAAAATTGTGAGTGAACTTTAAAATTCAATATAAGTGGTAGAATCCTAATCGATGCGACACCGAAATCTATAACTGATGAACCCCGACCACCTACAAAAGTGAATTCATAATCATCATTAGTTCGACCATTAAGTAAAACAAAATTATAATCCTCTAAAAATTAAGTATTTCTGTTCCCTTATGATTCAATGTTTTATCTTTCGAATTACTACATTCATTTAAATTTAAACCTGACACTAAGCGTTTTGAAATTTTCTGCAACTCGCCCACTCGCCCATTGAAATCACCGATCAATAGGAAATCCTTATGATTATTCTCTAAAACTAAATTGCGCAGAGAATGAAAATCAGATACCCAATTATTACAGTTTAGGTATACTGGAACGATGTAATAATTTGAAAATGCATAAGAAACTTCAATTAAATCTAAATTATTAATAGTTAAAAACTTAAAAGTATTTTTGCGAGATTTATTTATTCCTAGAATAATACCACTACTAGCTCTCCCAAATTTGTTGTCTTTGATTGCTGTAATCCACTTAACCTCGTAATCACAAAACTGTTCTTGAAATTTAACAAAAATATTCTTCCATGACAAATGTTTCCAATAGAACAAAAATATCAAATGTTCTTAAAAAACTTGTAAACTCCGCACATTTCAACTTCGATTTAAGCCCAGCAACATTATAAGACACAACATTAAAATAATTTGAAAAATTGCTTACTTTATTCGCATGAAGACTTTGGTATTGAACCGGTTCGAGGTCGAAAAAAGTGTTGGATTTTCTCTGAATGTTGTTTTCCTACTGTTCCCCCTTTTCTTTTTTTCTGTGTTTTCTCCAATTCGATTTCACCTTCTAGATCATTTCTATTTTCTTCAAAAACATCCTCTCCCGTACAGTATTTTTTTATTACCTCTTCATGGTTAAGAAATTTTCCATTCACAATCAGACCACTTTTCCTTAATTTACTCACTTGACCTGAATCTTTTATCCGTTTGTGAATCGGTAATAAAGTTTTGCGCACTCTTCTTTGCTCTTCATCCATATCTTCTGATACAAAAATATTAGTCCCTTTGAGTTTTTTGCAATTTAGTAAGATTTGACGTTTTTTCATATTAGACAAGACTGAAACAACCACTGGCCTATTTCCATTTTCGTATTTTCCTAACCTTTTACATAATTTAAATCGGTTTTGTTCATTTCCACTTTCAATACGTTCATAGATAGATCTACTATACTATTTTCTAATTGTTCAAAAGTTTCGTTGATCGACTCCTTCAACCCATAAACAATTATATTGTTGTTTCTCTGAACGCTATCTAATCTTTTTGTTGCCTTTTGTTCATTTCTTGAAGTTCTAGGTTTTGTTTTTGAGTTCGTCGATTTGTTGTTTTTGTTCCTCTAGGACGACCTTAATATTGAGATTTGATATTTCTTTATGTATAATTTGCTCAATTTCAGTTTTAATTTCCGTTTTAAATTCTGCTAAAAGACGTTTGAAAGTGATTTCATCCATTTTATCGATAATTAGTTTCTCTTGATTATTAAAGTAATGAAAGAAGAAAACGTTAAAGTCTTGTTGACAAATTTGATTTATTGTATACAATTCATTATCGCGCCTATAAGCGATCAAGAATTTTCCACCAGAAAACTTTCACTTATAATCACTGCAATTTTAAGTCACGTATAACGTCCTTCACTTATTTATATTTATAATTTATTTCCACGCAAAGTACTAATTAAGAAAATTTCTTGACTAAAATATTTTAATTCGTTCACTTTTGGTTAGTAACAAATACAAAAATCCGTAGCTTTCCGTTATCTATTCACGCAAAATTCCAATTTCTGAGCGTAACAAAGACGTGTTTATTCGATCAATGCTTATTCAAGACTCCACACCCACTGAATATTTATACTATTAAATTATAATAAAATTATATAATTTGCTTAATCAGACAAGATTTATAATTGGACAAACAACGCGTTTTCTACCAAAAGAATGCAATATATATATCTGTCCCTTTTCCAATAATCAGAAATAAAAATATTCTTATGAACCTTGAACGTTGATAAGTTCAAAACCGAAAAAGTAAAATGGCATTCCCTCTGTTCGCGAGAAGGTAAATTAATAAATAAAAATAAGCGTACCCAACAATTGTAAACATGCAGAATTTAAAAAATTGACGCAATAAATATAAATTTTTTTTTGACGTCTTTTAGATGGTTTTTGAATTTTTTTAACACGTCGTGTAGTTATCATGATGAGTGACGAATGAAAGAGAAACAGTTTGTATGTTAGTAGGATGAACGGAGAGTTTCGCAGGGCAAACGTTTAAAGATTGCTATTGATACTAGATATAATGATACATGATGATACTATTGAGTACTATATGATTTAAAAGAAACTTATCGGATTTGAGAATCCATTGTCTTTGTCTTTTAACATCTTTTGGAAAACGATGAAGCACTAATTCCGGAAAATTACGTTCACGTAATTGTTTAAAATCTATTTGTGACTTAATTCCTTCCCCACTTGAATCATTTGCAAACGTATTAACTTTACTTTATCTACATTTTTGAACTGTAGAAAATCCGGATTATCAAAAAAATGCAATTACAAAATTCTAAACGATCCTTCGTCCTACCGACTATTACTGTCTCTGGCGCTACCCTTGCGGTTTATGCGCAACTATCTTTTTTCATGCGCATAATCACTTCTTCCAACACGCAATAACATAATTATATATACAGGATAATACAAAATACATCGAAAAGTATCTAATCATGTACTGTTACACTTGCGCCACAGAAGGTGCGGAGGACAGACATCTTCTCCTTTTGTACACTGGTGTGTAGGAGGTCGTCCAGCCACAGTGGATTAGAAGGTGAATACCATCATCTGTAACCCAATTTGGCTCTCATGAGCAATAAGCTCTCTAAACCTGTACAAAGCCCCTGGCTTGGATTAATCTTTCCTCTCTATCTGCAATGGGATATATACAAGACATGAAAAAGGGCAAGGGTGGTATTTATAGCATAGGCCAGGAAGAAGGACATCATCAACCTTAAATCCTATTGCTCTATCAGTGTCAAGTCTTTTCTGCTCAAGAAACTGGAGAAAATGGAGGACATCAAAACAACAACGCTTTGTCGGTCTCTACTACACCGGGATCAGCAAGCATACAGCAGGGTAAGTAGAAACTGCCCTGTCTGCGCAGATTAAGCACTTCACTAAAGTAAAAGAAAACTACCATTTGTGTTTTCCTAGACATTGTAGCAGCTTCCGACAACGCCTTGCACTACTCAATTTTTCGTGAATTGGAAGCGAACATGTTGATTCCCCAATTGTCAGATTCTGAGAATTGGAACGGTTGAAGCAAGGCTAAGAGACTCCGTCGTTGGTTTCCGTTTCAGCATCTTTTGGGGTTGACCCTTCTCCATCTTGTCATTGAAAGGGAGGTCAGGTTAGTACTACTTTGCCTGAAAAAGCTAAAAAAGAATGGTGGTTCTGCTTTATCACATGGACAGGACCTTACTCAATCGGAGATGCTTCTCTTTACCAGAGTCGACAGAACACGATTTTTGAACAAACATTAAAAAGTAATTTTTAAATACCAGTATAACTATCAATTAGAACAATTTATGATGTTAATTATGCACAGCTTCATGTTCGTCGGATACAATATTTTCAATTGCGTTAACATACAAGGTCTCAGGGCGTATCGAGAATTACACCACCTAACCACATGATATTAAATAATGTTAGTGAGAGATTTACTCTTGCTTAACAAAAAATAATCTGATATCGTTTAGAGATTAATTATATCAGCAGATAACTTTTACTCCAAGATTGAAGTATAATTGGTTCGTTTCAATAGTATATTTGAAAAAAACGCTGTAAGTACCTACATTTCACAGTACTTTGCGTAATATATGCAAGTAGTTTATTTGTATACAAGAATACAGCACTTATTACCGCTATTACAGGAACCCACCGGGGAAGGGAAAACGCACCAATTGGAACACGCAGTGCCTGGTATACCAATTCCAAATTTCTCACAATTTTCTAAAAATAGAAGATTATTTTTAATTGAAATAATTGTATGATTTGTTGTTTGGACGTTATGATTAATACTTACCTCCATTACCACCAACTTGCATGCTGTTTTGAAACGAACAACACAAATACATTAAAACAATTACCAAGTACTTCATAATGCTGTGCTTTCTTGTGAAAGGTTTATATGTAATAAATTTTTTTATATGTAAACCTCCTTTTATACAGAAACATTAATTACATCCTGCAATAGTTAGTTATCAAAAACAAACATTATAATTAAAAAGCCAAATTTTTATCAAATAATATAAGTAAATCAATTACGAATTTCCTATGATACAAAATAAAGTAAGAAAAATATTAGGTTTTTTTTTAAAGCGTATTTTCCTTTCGGTTACTATTTTTTGTGATTTTTTTTGTCTTATAGAAAATTAAATCACTGTTATAATATCTGGCAACGTTTCGCCTCCTGTACGGCTGCTTTTTCGGGCCCTGTGATTTATTAAAAACGTAATTACATTTAATCACTAATTAACATATTGCGATGATTGCATTTTTGTTTTGAATAATATAATTTTATATTGAATATGAGCACGATACTTTCTTTCTTTAAAATTCTTTGGTTGATAACATTTCTAAGGCTTGGATTCTTAATAACAGTAACTGCGTTTTTGAAATTCAAAAGTTAAATTTGCGTTACCCAGTACACGCTTCAAATTCAATTTAACGGATTTCACCGAACAATTTCCTAAAAACCGCCTTCATGAGGTGCTCTATGATTAATAAAACTCCATTGTATACCTTTGGAGTAAAGAAAGTTAATAATTTTGCTATGAGTCTCCTCTTCATGCAAAATTTATTTTTTTTTAAAATTATGCAGCAGCGATTACAACCCAGGAAGCAAGTCATTAGCAAACTAAAAGAGAACGAGGAGATATGATTAGAAAAATTTAAATCAATTTTGTTTAAAAACCAGAAGGTAGAGCTGCAATTGCTTAAAAATACTACAATCCTCAACATATCGCTAAATAGTGAAGAATTGCATCTGCCTATTTATAGTGCAACTGTTTGATCGCTTGCATAAATCAGGATGTTCCACGATTAGATGTACATGCTTATGTATCGGTTCTTGACTTTCTTGTAAGGTGAAAACTTCCAATAAACGTGTATTCTAAAATCAACCGTTACAAAGTTATTCAAAGTTATTATGTTCAAAAAATAACATTAAGTGAGTAAACAATTTTATTAAATAAGTACACTAGTTAGTTTCACAAAATTAAATGCGCAGCTACATGTCATTTTTTCAAAATGATGTTCTCGATTAGCTAGACATGTTCTCGCCTTTCATGATAATGAGGTAACAGAAGTCATAACAAAAATTCTTTTTACAGATGGGGCTACGTTTCACCGAGAAGGAATAGCAAACAAAAAAATTCAGATGTTTGGGCGCTTGAAAATCCACATGGATCCAAAGAATCACACTTCCAACACCGTTTGTCTATTAATGTCTGGTGCAATATTATCTTGGGAATAAATTGATTGGGCTATATTTGTATTTAAAGATTGCTTGACGTAAATGCCAATAACTTTGTAGCGATTGATTATACACTACATGCTTAATGCAACTTTTCTGCTTAAAAGAACTTTAAGAACGCATACTTTAGCTATGTACACCCAATCCTGGGACCCCTGTATATAAATTACATTTGTTACTGCATCTCTTGTACATTTTTGTAATATACTTAGACTTACCTAGATAATTGTAAAGTGTAACTTCTAGATTAATAAATTTTTAACTCATGTACAATTTTCTAATGTAAAGCAAATTAATATCCAATTCAAAGTTTCCACCAAAATTTCTTCTAGTGCGCATGTGGGGAAATCCCGTGCGCGGGTCGTATTTTAATCATAATCATATATAGTTCGAGTATCGAATTTGTGTACATCGAAAATAAAATACTGAGAAAAAAACTCGTGAACGTTTCATTTGTTAATTTTTATCTTAGGAACATAAGTGTAATGAGTAACGTATTAAAAATAGGTGTAATAATAATAATATTAAGTTTAGAAACATATTTGTTAAGGTAGGTACAATTTAAAAATAGAGTTATTTATTTACAGTGCAATTATTATACACATTAACAGTGACATTGCTTGCATCCTTGGTATGAATTGTAATTCCTGGAGTACTTTAAACATTAATAACATCATTAGATACTTCCAGAGAAGAAACATTAGATATTTGAGCGATTGGATCTTTATTCGCTGGACAAGAAGAGGAGCAAGTAGCCTGTTCAACCGATATCAGTACTGGAGTTGGAGGATTAGGGATAGATTTCGACAACATCTGTGCTACATATAGTTTCTTTTTTATAGAAGTATCAATGTAGCCTTCGGCTACAGTAGAACTTTTCTACTCTCCATGCCTCTTAATGGTTATTAAATTCCCCCCTTGATTAGCTAGTTCCGTTACACTGCTTCTACGGAAACAATGGCCAGTGTAAGCATCTGCATTTGGTAATTTTAAGAAACTTGCAATAATTTTAGGCATTTGACCGATTTTATTTATACCTATCGGGGAATTTATGCAATAGCCATTTCTATATGTCATGAACAACCTATAATTTTTTGTATTTGGAAGCACATTTCATATTTTTTATTAAACTAATCCATAATGGATTGGTAATTTCAAACTGTCGAGCAATATTATTTTTGGTTTTTGGAATTATAATCAGAATAACATCGTCTTTCAAAACGACATCTTTCGTTGTCATTTTGGTAATTTCATCTCTTCTCAAAGCACCATTGTATCCAACAATGAGTACCACCTAGAAGAAATGGATGGTATAAAATGAAAAAAGCTTATGAAGATAAGGAAAATTATATTTAAAATGTAAAATTCTATAACTATACTTTGATTGCCAGGTACACTCATGAAATTTAAAACTTGGACACCACAATTTCTGTAAACAAAAGTTTGCACATTGTGAAGCGGGCTTAAGGGTATCATTTACAATTCTAACAGCAGGTAGTCTCAGCAGGGGTTATCTTATAGAAGGACTGTAGAATGAATCATTACACTAAGCACGTTTTAGAAAATAGGTAATTTACGTTGCTTACTTAATTTTTTTCTTTAAAGAATATATTTGAAGGTATCGCTAATTAAACACCATAGCTCGATTAATTATCGAATCAAAATTTTGTTTAGGAAATGTTTACAAAATAAAATTAGAAATAATTTTGATTTAAAAACGTCTACAAGCAATAACTTTTAAATTAAATCAAAAACTAAACATGGTTATTTGGGTTGACTGATTATTACTTATTTTTAAATAAATCTAACCTACTAATTATTGTAAGTTATTAAAAAATCATTAAACTCTCTATTCATAATATTTAGTCCTTACAAAATGTATATTTTATGACGTTTCATTTTTTCTGTAGTTAATATAAAAGTGAAAATAAAAACTAAGGCAATTCTTATTGTCAACGTATATATTTAGTTTTTTGACAAGAATTTATTACATAATTATAATTAAGATACCAAGTTATAGTTTAAAATTAAATGAAAACTTTTTTTTAAAATAAAGGTATTACTATATAAATAAATATAAGAAATCAATAATGGGTGTGACCTCCATTATTATTGATACATTCTTGGAATCGTGTGCTCATTGACGCTATCAAGGTATCAATATAATTAATATTAATCGTTTCCCATGCGGTATCAAAGAACGAGTGCTTTTAGGCATTATATTATGAATATATATATATAATATATTATTTTATACTACGAGCTTCTCTTGTTTGTCTATTTTTAATAAGTATAATCCAACATTATAAAATGGATAATTTAAATTCAGTCGCTTACCGGGTAAGTCTGCCATTAAAGAATGCCGAATACGCAATTTGTACAATTGTTAATAATTCCTTTTACGTAACTTTAGTCCTCCATTAGGCCAAAATCATGTCTTAATAGAGGAAGGAAGATGCTGATCTCCACAATGAAGTGATCCAATGTGATAATTTTTTATTATTAAATCTGTCAGTTTATGACCTTTAGATAATATTAAAGGATATCTTTTCTCAAAAGAGAAAGACGATAAAGAAAGTCGACCCTATACTCGAAGACGCTCATCTTCATCTAAAAAAGGATAAAGTGCTCTAATACGTAGAGATTTCACAAGATTTCCATCTTTAATAGATTTAATTTCATTTTTAAAACTAGATTTTTGAAACAATTTTACTAGGGTCTTTAGCAAAAATTTTAATTCAGTTACAGCGACAACATTTTCAAATTTATTTGAATTGCGACAATTCGAAATAATTTGTAACGTTCAAAGTGTAAACGCTCCTCCTGTGTATACACTCCTTAATCCAATTTTGCGGGCATTACTTTGTATTGGTTTCCGGCGTTGTTAACTTGAAACTGTCCACGATTGGTCCGCTGCATTTGAACGCTTCCGGAAAGCTTGTTCTGAATCAACCGTTCACGAGGGAGAAGATATACCCTCATCTGAAAATTTCCTTGCTTGAAAAGGTAATCAGGCCGATAGTAAGAGATTCTGAAACCCTTCAACGTTTTAAAAACTTTATTTTGTATGTAAAATATATGTTACCGCATAAAGTGGCTTTTAAAATTTGCTAAAAGGTTGTGCTCCACGTGAACTGTTCTATAAGCACGTCCTGCATTCTTCAGGCTAGGGGACGCTTTATATCAGGTATACGATTGCCCTCGGGCTTTATCTATTGCTAACATCCCTATGTTTATTCTAGAGAGGGTGGTTTATGTCTCCCTATTACGAATAGATTCTCTTCCGGTTGTTCCTTCGTCAACTTGTACCGCTATTGCGGGTCTACTCATGGCTTTTGAAGGCGTTGTGCCGAAATAGCTACCCATGAATACTCCGTCAGATTCGCAGACCACGGTGGAGGCTCATTCCGAACCGTTAGTACCATTGAGAGCAAGAGTAATACTCCTACTGCTGCGTGGAAGGTCAGAGGTTTTAATATCTTTTTAATTGCGCGTGAACCTGCAGTCGACCTATCACTCAAGTAGAAGTCACCCCTTGACACCAACTATCAGGCGCGAACGTAGAAAAGTTATTGCGGATTATTTGTCGCTCGAATGTGTAATTGCATAATATACCTGGAACGTTAACTAGTTATAGATAAGAGTATTTAATACCTACGTGGTGTATAAGTCGTGTAAGAATTTAAACCTCAATCTTAATTAAGCCGAACGCATTTAGTTCCATTGACTTTCCGGTACGAGCTCGTTCCCCGACAGGCCAAAGTGAACAATCGTTTAAACTTCGCGGTGACTGAATTAGTCTTAAAACTTCTCTTACACGTCTTCCTTAAATTCATGTAATCTGTAACATTACTCAGTACCATAAATCGACACATTCTAGGTTAAGTTCACCATAGGCGTACCTTCAGTACGCGAAATATCAATTGCATATACGAGACAGTGGCGTAGCAGTGGTAAATATTTGGGTAATTCTCTTTACTTTAACTTGTAATTCTATGTAGCTCTAGTCATTTTCGTGTTACCTGAATGTTTAATGCTGTACGTTACCCGTTTTAGCTCGTGTGTATTCGTAATATATCTGTGTCTATTAAATGCTGTGACCTATCACAAATTCGTTTGTGTATTGGGGTGAATAAATATTGTGTGAAGGTTTTCTGACTTTATGTCGAATTCTTTCGTGATTTGTTTCCCTTTTTCTGTATATTCTGCTGCGGACAGTTAGCTGCTGACCTTTGGTTCTGGGTCAGATTCTTCTCTCCACCGTTACTTGAACCTGGCGCTCTACCTTTTTAAATTTTTTTCTATAGGTTCTAGGAATAACGTTGACTTTCCTAACCCGCACCCTACTCTCCACTGAGGGGCATACTTTCCTAACAACTGACCGTAACAAATTCTTAAAATATAAGCAAAAACTCTTTGAAGTTTGCACAATGTAGAATACCTTCCACAAATACCATCGATAAATTCATGCTCGCTAGAAATAAAACTGACATGTGTAGCAGAAGTTTTAAGTTCCTCAACCTCTTCAGGTGCCCTTACATAAGCAGCACTAACTGGTAGCTCAGTTTCTAAAAGAAACTTAGGACCATGAAACAAATGAACATTGTTTTTTAAGTTTGATATATTCAACCCTCAAGAAACTAGATCAGCAGGGTTGCTACAAGTAGAAACATGACAACAATCTTAAATGTTAGTGAACTTGTAATTTGTAGGCACACGATTTACTACAAACGTCTTATATTTATTGGGAGTAAAATTAATCCAATTTAAAACTATTGTAGAGTCTCTCTACAAAAAAATCTTGTTAATGAGCACAATTGTAAGCAGGGAATAGAGATTGTGCGTTGAGGTGCGATTTGAGATTTTCACAGTAAAAGATTTGAAAAAATCTTTCCGTCGGAATTTTGACATCGTAAGAAAAAGGAGCAACCGTAGGCAAAAACCATGTAATTGGATTTCTGAGCATTGCGATGGAATGAAGCAGCGTCTTACTTTCATATTGTTTAAATCAGTTAACTGACTTTTAAAGTCCATCCATTTCGGAACAAGTTCAGTAGGAATTGGATCATTCCAATTAAGATCAGTTTTCCATAAAGCTTGCATCATCAATTTCCCTTGTAGTACAAGAGGAAAAAAAAGACCTATAGGATCAAAAACCTTTGCTATAGCAGATAGCAATTCTCTTTTCGTGGGAACACTTTCAACCTCTGGAATCTCAATTTTACAAAATAAACAATCGTTCTCTGAATCTCAATGCAAGCGTAATGTTTTTGAATGAGACCGTTTGCCGAAAGGAACAGTAGCGTATTCTACTTCTGATTTATCAGGAGAATCAAGAACTTTAAGTTTGTTTAGATAAAAATTTCCTTAGAACCCCACACTTGTGAGTATTGATTATACTTCTTTCTTTAGACGAATGGCATTTTCAACTGATGTTGTTGAAAAAAGAAAATCATCCATATAAAAGTTTTTCGATATTATCTCTAATGCTTCAGGAAATGTGTTTTTGTTGATTTTAAGCAAGATAAAGGAGACATCGAGTAGCCAGAAAGCTGGCGGACGCAGTGGCGTAGGTAAGCGTATTTAATCAAAAAATATATAGAGGGTTTTTATTCTTTTCTCTCCAAACAATGTGCTGAAATCATCTAAAATTAGAATTTACATGAATCATGCAAAACATGTTTTTTATATCACCACATACTGCTACTTTATGTGTGCGGAAACGTAGTAAAATGTGAAGTTAATTATCTTGGACTTGACATCCTACCAATCATTAATTGAAACTCCAGTGCCAGTCTTAACACTGGCATCAAATACGACCCGTAATTTCGTCTTTAATGATGATTACCTTAATACAGCGTGATGGGGTAAAAATTGAGGTGGTATTGTACCAATATCAACAAACCCATCAGTAGTTTCAACAAATGAATTAGTATTAGAAAAACATTCATCTTTAGTAATTTTAATCATGTGGGCAAGTTTTTCGTAATCAGACATAAATTTACAATATTCCTAATGGAGCTTACGATTACTAAAAAGACGTTTTTGCAAACGCATAAAGCGTGCTTTTGCAATACTTAGAGAATCCCCTAATTGTCTCAGTTTGGAATTATATGGAATACGCACTGAAAAATGTCCAGTTTCATCGATGTCAATGTTATTAAGAAATTGTTGTTTACAGAACTTTTCTAGTGTGCGAAAGCAAAGATAATTTTGAAACTGGTTTAGGATTATCTAATTCCCAAAACTTAGACAAAGACTTATGTCATTCAAAATTAGATTCAATTATTTTACTCACTGAATGATAAGAAATTGTTAATTCGCTAAGATTATCAACTCGCGTAAGTTCACAAACAATGTGATTAAAAAAAAATGTTTATTAAGTAATATTAGTAAATCGATTACGGATTTACATGAATATCTAATGAAAACCTCCTTTTATACACAAATATTAATTACATCCTGCAATAGTTAGTTATCATAAACAAACATTATAATTAAAAAACCAAATAATATATGTAAATCGATTACGAATTTCCTATGATACAAAATAAAGTAAGAAAAATATTATGAACATTTTTTTTTGAAACGGTATTTTACTATTTTTTGTGATTTTTTTCTTACATATATTGTGTGATTTATTAAAAACGTAATTAGATTTAATATTGCTATGATTGCATCTTTGTGTTGAATAATATAATTTTATATTGAATGTGAGCATGAAACTTTCTTTCTTTAAAATTCTTTTGGTTGATAACATTTGTAAGGCTTGGATTCTTAATAACAATAACGTGGTTGAAGATTTAACAAAATTTTAATTTATATAAAAATAATCCAACGTATAATTGTAACAAATATGAACATAATCCTATATAGCGTTACGTGTACGGGTTTGCTAAATTTATAATTCGTTACATTCTTATTTAAGAGGGCGATTTATGGGTTGCGGATTGAATGGTGGAAGCACCGTAGTTTGGCGTTTGTTATTTTTCGGTTTCGCCATAGAAGTTATGACGTGAAATTTACAACTTATTTTTGGACGCATTATACATATACTAAAGTAAATGCTCCTTATAAAAATATTGAATTGTTTGGAAAACTACGATCAAATTAAAGATATTTGTATTACCTTGTTTGTTTTAATTTTGCAATCGTAATGTAAATAAAATTGAATTAAAAACATAGAGACCATCTAGTTCACTATTTCACCAGCCGAAATACCAAAGTATAAATTTACGATATCAATTGAACTAGCTAAACCGTAAAATTCGCAAAATTTTTATTTATCTTTTGATGAATACACTACAGCTGAGATACAAACTCTTAGTACATAAATAGTTCAATGATTTTGTAATAGATGTCGTAGTGCAATCATTGTGTATAGAGTCAACACCACCTATATGGAATCCCTATACCGTGTGTCCCAGGAAATCTGGGTTTAACATGGGGAATTTGAAAAGTCCGATTTATATGTCCCCAAAGTGTTTTTAGGATATTTCCAGTATCAAAACACATTACAATGTGTACCAGAAAACGTTTTTGTAAAAAAATTCAAAATGTAACAAAACATACCAAAAATATTTCAAAAAATGTATCGCGTGGTAAAAAGCTTTATTTAAATAAACAAGTAAGAGATGCGTCGTTCATGTTCGGCGTGGCTCAGTTGTCTAAACGCATTACCACTGATTTATCGCCGATTCTTACGAAGGTTCAAATCCCCCAGACAGCGAATATTCGTTAATCGTTTGCATTTTAGTGGAAGTAGTTGCCGTGAAATACAACAGAAATTTCTAGGAATGCTTGAAGACGTACCGAGTTATTCGACGTTTCAAAGAATTATAGATAAGTTTATAACAACTGGGTCTGTTAGAATACGTAGTGATGATATTTCCAAACCACCGCGGAGTTGGAATTGAGAAACACCGAAGTTGTCCTAGCTGCAGTTACTGTTACAAATAAAACATCAGTGCGTACTATTCAGGTAGAAACAGGGGTTTCGAAATCAATGGTACAACGCATTCTTCGAAAACAACAATACAACCCCTACAAACTTCGAAGATGCCAGGAGTTGCGAGCTGGCGATGATAACTCCAGAGTAGAGTTTTCCGAAGTAATGCAGGAGACCTGCAACAACAACAGGGATTTCTTGAGAAACGTTGTTTTCACTGACGAGAGCACATTCGCTTTGCACAATAAACCTAACAGTCAAAACTACAGAATCTGGGCGCGTGAAAACCCTAACATGGCGGTGGCGGTGCGAACCCAGTATCCTTTAAAGGAGAATGTGTGGGTTGGATTGTTCCGCAACAGTATTCTCGGTTCTTTTTTTTATCGAAGGCAATCTTAACCAAATGTCCTACTTAGAATTGCCCCAGAACAAAATAGTACCAGAATTACGAGAAACAGTGGAAGATCTGCAACAAGAAGTTTGGTTTCACCAGGATGGCTGTCCAGCACACAATTCGGTGATAGTTCCACAACATTTAGCAAATACCTTCCATGGTGTTATTGGTTTACGGGGACAAATTCAGTGGCCGCCACGATCTCCTGATCTGGCACCTTAATTTTTTCCTGTAGGGTCATCTTAAAAACAGGATTTATCAAAACCGACCCAATTCGTTAGATGATTTGAAGATCGCAATCCGCGAAGGATGTCAACAAATTAATGCTCAACAGTTATCAAGTGTGCGTCGGGAGTTTTATAATAGGCTGGGTTACTGTTTAGTACAAAATGTAGGCATTTTTGAACATTTGCTTTAAGCAAACCATTATAATCGGTTCTTTTCAGAACCACCATGAATATTTAGTTAAAGTATTTATTTAAACACGACGATGATTGTGTACTAGTCGCTGTTGTTAGTACGTCAACAACAAAATTCATATATTGTTACAATTAAAACGTACCAAAATCATTTTAGTTTCGTTAGTTAAGCCCAGTTGTACAACTGACCCTTAGTTATTATACCATTACGTGTCCGTTTACACCAATACCGCTTGAACTAGGCCGTATGCACCAACACAGCTTAAATTCAAGCAATGCTTAAAAACTTAAACACAGTTGTTAAAACCACAGCAACGATTGTTTTTAAGTCTAAAAACTATTGTTGCTATGGTTTTAACATTTGTATCTAAAGTTTTTAAACATTGCTTAAGTTTCAATTGTATTTGTGCAACCGGTTATAAATCTATTGCTAGTTTAATTAAAAAATTTAAACTAATATTTCGTTATTGACCTAAATTAAATGGCGATCATTTAAAATAATAACCCAACTTAAAAAAAGGAATCGGACTGGGGATTTGAACCTTCGTTAGAAGCGGTGATAAATTAGTGGTAATGCGTTAAGACAACTGAGCCACGCCAAACATCAACAACGCAGCTCTTACCTGTTTATTTAAATAAAGCTTTTTATCACGCGATACATTGTTTGAAATATTTTTAATATAATATAATACGTTTTGTGGTACACATTGTAATGTGTTCTGTTACTGGAAATATCCTAAAAACACTTTGATGTTAAACCCAATGCTTCAGATTTCCTGGGACACACGGTATAAGCTAGAGTACCGCAAAAATCGGCCATTTTGGGTCGAAAATGAAGCGCTAAATTCAAATATAAAAAAATTCCGTTAAAACTAATCAATACCAAAGTTGGCTCCATAAAACTTTAAAATAAGTAACCAAAAAAAAAAATTTTTGTAGGAATGGAAACGAAAACATTTATTTTCAACATAAATATATGTGACTAATATTGTTTACAAAATTAATAACATTGTTTTATATACTTAAAAACAATGGTAATAATAAACAATTAACTATTTACAATACCTCAAAGCTATCAAAAATATCTGCGATAAATTCCGTTTTTCGCAGGTGATTTAGATCCATTACCGTCTTCTACAATACAAAACCTAAATACCCTATACTTCGTCATAAATGTATAAAAGGAAACTTCAGTACCACAAAAAATGTAATGTGGTCAATATTAAATATTTTCACTTACAATTGCCTAAAAGGTTTGTATTTTGCCGAGTAAATTTGTGTTGTTTAAGGCTCTACTAACCCCCTAGTAAAGTAAATGCATAATATGTCATTTGTTTTAACGGTTTTAAGCGATGGTAGTGGATATTAAAAATGACGCGATAGCTTATTTTGTTTACTATGTCATGCTCTAGTCCGCTATAGAAGGTTTTTTCATTTTAATTAATTGGGGCGTTTTTTTTTTAAATAATCGTTAAGTGTTATTATTGTTATCTAAAAGCAATACTTACCCTGCTACAATGTGAAATAGTATATTATGCACCAAGGTTGTGAAGTCAGTCATTATTGCCTTAGCACCAGTTTATTTTGCGAGGGCAGTAGCCCCTTGCGAAATAAGGTGCAGTTTTTTTGTACCCACCCTCTTAATAACTATTGGCTTTTTGTTAAAACTAGCAATAACGTCGTTGCTAAAATGTGTTACAAGCCTTTTAGGCAGATAGTAGAAATGCGATTTGATATAGACTATTACGCAGCGTCCATATTTACCGTCGAAAGCGCGAATGTCGTCAATTACATATTCTTTATTCAACTCTAGGTCTTTAATTAAACCCTTTGTATGAAGCTCACATTTGGCTGCTTTATTAATATTATCAGCCATCGTCAACAGACACATCGGTGGCGTAATCGAGCTTGATGATTCTAATGACATTGTGAATAATTTAATACAGACTGAGATTATGCGTCAACCCTTTCGTGTTGATATACCCTAATTCCCACCACTAAAAACTCTCTTGGCTTTACAGAATTAAACAGCTTTAATATTGAATTATGACAGCCGGGATTTTTTCATTTCTGTTCGAATTCTTTCATTATAAATTGTGATTAATAAATAACTATGTGTGTTTAACCACAAACAAATCAGAATTTTATTAACGAGAAGTTGACTGTTTTTCTAGCCAACGCAGCCAGTCATTATTATTTAAACATGATTCGCTAAAATTATTCTTTGCGCTGTTTTACGTGCCCTTACGTAACTCTTCATACACCAAAATTGCACGACCCACATTAGCTGAAACATGTACATAAAAAAGTTGATTTACTTGAATTATAATTAAGAGAACATTTTTGGCTTGTTAACACAACGTAAATGTGCGTTGAAGATAATAATTTTAAGTTTACACATAAAATATTCGTATTGTCTTGGAATAAGTTATAATTTATCAAATTAAAATCTAGTTGTTACATATATATATTTAAATATCACACCCATTTTCTTCTAGTGAATAATAAAAATTTAATTAGAATAATTATCGCTATTAGAATATTTCACACGGCCTTTGGGCCCACCCACGATAGTTTTTTTGTTGCATAGCACAAAACACTAAATCAGAGAATGACCATTTGTTGCTATATTTTTCAAACACCTGCGTCTCGTGTTATAGAAATTTTTGATGATATCGCTAAGAGACAGTTTTAATATACGAGCTTTTTTATCTACTATACCCAAAGACGATCCGTATAATAATTTACTATTGTGTACAACCAACACGGCTGATGTAATCAAAGAATACACATTTTGGTGGCGTATTTTTTTCTCAAGCACCGCATGCAACGGTCAAAGCCACTCATATAGTGATAATTTACGTAATCAACTATTGTGAGCCACCACCGCAGTGAACAATATATCACGGCTATAAATGATTTTCCGGACCACCCACGATTAATCAAGCAAGCTAGAGAAGCCTTAAAATTAACTAAAGTTCTAATGGGTAATTAAGCTCATGCGTTTTACTTCCGAATTAATACAAATTATTATATATTTAATTGTCTAGCTAAATCGATTTCAATTAATATTTTTGCCTGTGATTTTCGTTTTTCTTCAGCTTTTATCTGCAACAGTCAAAGTCGCACCCATAATGATAATTTACGATGTAATTAAACTCATGCGTTTTACTTCTGAAATAGTACAAATTATCATATATTTAATTGTCTAGTTAAATCGATTTCAATTAATATTTTTACTTATGATTTTCGTTTTTTTAAGACAGGAGCCCCCTCTTGCTTGTTTCTTTTCACATTGTCCCATGAACACAATTCTGTTGGTCGTCAGGGTGTATTCTTTTTTCACATTAACCAATAAAAGCGGTTTCGGTGAAAATTAGGGTTGATGGTTTGTCTCATCTTATATTGCGTCTCTTTTGGATTGCATATAAAAGTGAAAATTTTTACGTTTTGGTCCAAAAAATGCCTCGACGACGTCAACTAACAACGACGAAGATGTCCGTGTGCGTGGTTGACGGGAGTCACACATACGAGATGATGGACGATCATCTCCGTCGAGTGCACCCCCGGGAGTACGAACATCGGGAGCAAGGTCGCTTGGGCGTTGTTGTATGTATTTTTTTTTTTACTTTAAGTTATGTCGTTTATATATAAAACTCATTGCTATTAAGCAAGTGAATTTTCATTGCATGTTTTTGCTAATAATTTTATAAATAGCCAGATGGTTCGAGTGGCGGCGACCATCAACAGCGCGCGAAAGGCTGCGAGCCCGGCTAGCGGCTCGAATTCCTGTGGATGCCCAGGCAACACCACCGCCACCACCTCCATCTCCGTCGGATGAAACAAACGCGATAGAAATCGTATACATTTATTTATAAATAACAATTTTAAATAAATTAAAGCTATCGTTTTATGATTTATTTCAATCAACTACGTAATTTACAAGTGGTTGTATGTGAGCCGATAAAAAGGTGTTTTAAGATTTTTCGGACTTTGGAAAAAATAAGCGGTTGTTATTTTAAACTAATAAGTGCTTAGTTGTGTTTAAACCATTTGTTATTAATATTTCCAAGAAGCGTTGATTAAAAAAAAAACAGTCAGTCTAGGTTCTAACTTGTTTGGTATTCCCCCTAGGTCTACTTAATAATCCACCCGTTGCAATCTATGCATTTATAATTAACCAACACCTGCACATCGAGAGAGAGAGAGAGATAGCTTGGTTAGAAAAGGACATAATTCCCTGTTCCAACTTGTTCGGTAATCTCGAGTGCGGCTTAATTAAACCCACCCGCGACGAGGGGCGGCGTCGGCGATTTGTAATTATAGACGGCCATCTTGCATATCATTATCAAATATATCATAATTCTAATCAAAATCACCACCTTAACAACGCCCCACCCTCTCCGGGAGGCGGCGAATTATCCAATCATTGCACTCATATGAACAAGTACTCGAAAAGATGGCCACGCCCTACAATTCTAATCAAAATCGCCGCCTTAACTGCGCTCCACCCCCCTACCGGGGGCGGCGAATTATCCAATCATCGCACTCTTATGAACAAGTACTCGAAAAGATGGCCACCCACAATGGCTGAGTTCCACTATCAGCCATCTTACTTCATCAAGGGGGGCGGCAAAAAGGGTTGCAGCAATTACACCCCGCAAGTACCGAGAGTAATTAAAAAAATTAGCAAGTACCGAGAGTAATTGAAAAAGCACTACATGTACATCGTCTACACCCCGCAAGCGCACATGCATCAGCCATCTTACTTCATCAAGGGGGCGGTGAAAAGGGTTGCAGCAATTACACCCCACAAGTACCGAGAGTAATTAAAAAAGTAGCAAGTACCGAGAGTAATTGAAAAAGTACTACATGTACATCGTCTACACCCCGCAAGCGCACGTGCAATTACACTAAGTACACGCTGTGTACTTGCATGTACAGAGAATAATTGCAAAATGTACTAGTTATTGCTGCTGAATGCCCGCATATCTACTACTAAAACCAAAATTTTTAAAAACAACAACACATAATGTCAATTATAAAACACAACGTTTGTCATTTACATGGCTTACTTTGACAATGTTAACAATTCCATAAATAAGTAACTGTGTTGTTCTACGATTAAGGGGTAAAGATAAAAAACAAAGTAGGATATATTTTTGAAATCAGAAAAAAAATCTCGTTAAAAATAAAATTATATACAGAGTGTTACATTAAATAATACATCATAATTTTGTTTTGCCATGTAAACGACGAGTAATTGAACTATTAATAACATTTTAAGAAAAATTAGTTAGAATCATACAGCTTTCATATATAACTTTTTTTTTCTACGAGCAATAATAACAATAATAAAGTGTGGGTAATTTATAGTGAATAAACCTGTACAAGGGGGTACAATTATTTAACAGCTGATTGGAAACTATGTTGAGGTTTCCAGAGGACTGTGACTAGGCTTTCAGGAAAACACAATACGTTTCTGTTTCGAATGGATTAGTCCAGTCTGGATAATGATTTGCTAACAAAGTTAAATAAAATAAAATATTTTTTTTTGAAAAGAACTTGTGTTGAACATTTCTAAGTTCATTGTGGGTTCCTATACCAAAAGCCGCTCTCCTCTTTTATTCCCCTACAAAGTTAATAACACACTCTTATCAAGCAGTCAGCAAGTGAAAGATCAAAGCATCATTTTTAATTTCTCTCTTTCCTTGACTATGCATATAGAATCAATTTTGGTCAAGGCATATAAAACTCTTGGCTTTATAATATGCTACACCAAAGCTATTATTATTTTATTATTAATTATACTTTAGAGATGGTTGGTTTAAAACTAAAATAACACTATTTGAGGTGGTGAAAATTTGAAATGTTAATATTAAAATTTTCAAAAAAATGGTGGTTTTTGTAAAGATATCAGAAATTGTCATCAGAAATCATATTTTAGACCTATAACCCGAGTTTTAGTTTCAGTAATGTTCCCAAGCAAATCTTGGAACGTTTAGTAAATGAAGAGGATGCAGAAGCTTACTTCGTGAATCTGAGATTGACTGCGATGCAATATTGAAAGAGTCGACCAATGCAAGGATTGAATCTCAAAATTCAACTAAAATTGAACTTCTTGAGCAACTGCTGCCCCATGCTCAAGGGTACCCGTTGAAAATTAGCCTACGAAAAAGACTGATTCTCCAAGTAACATCTAACTTGAGGAAGTAATAAACACTGAGAGCAAAACATTCAAAAAAAATTTTAGCATAAGCGGATGACATTGTGGCAATAGCGAGAAATGAAGAAGAGATGAGAGGAGTAGTTAAATTTATGAAGAAATACCTGAAAAAAGAAAAAACTAGCAGCAAATGTCGGTAAAACAAAAATTATGGAATTTAAAAGAAGAAAAGGAAGAAGAAAGGAAGTAGAAATGGTGGAGGGGAAAAAGGAGGTAGAGAGAGTAGACAAGTATAGATACTTAGGTTACAACATCAGATACGATAACAAAGATGGAGACCATATAAAAGAGATAAAAATGAAAGGAAATAGAATAGTAGGACAGGTATGGGGGTTAGGGAAAGGATATTTGGTAAAGATATAGAAAAGGAGATGGATGTTTGAAAAGTTGGTAAGAAGTGTGGTACTGTATGGGAGGAGATTTGGGGTTGGAGGGAATGGCAAGAGCTGGAGAAGATACAGGAGAAATATTGGACCGTGCAACTGCTGCACATGCTCATGGGTACCCGTTGAAAATGAACCTACGAAAAAGACTGATTCTCCAAGTAACATCTAACTTGAGGAAGTAATAAACACTAGAGAGCAAAACATTCAAAAAGAAATAGTTGTCAAATCAAATCAAATCAAATCAAATTTATTTGTCTTTTTAAAATAACAAAGTGATTCGGTTCTTTCACAAACTTTTAAACTTAAAACTAAATACGAAATTTAACTAAAAAACCTTAACAATCATTTTCTTTTTATCCTTATTTGATTCCATCCATTATTAAATTGTTGTATTTGTCGTTATATCTTCCTTGTCTAATCTTCGTTCTTCTTTCTTGCACCTGGTTATGTTTGTCTTTTTTTACTATCTCTTCTTTCATCTTTCTTCCTTCACCTCTTAGCTTTTTTATTTTTTTTCTTGCGTATCCTCCTCTTTGATAATATGCTTTCCTATCTTCTTTACCTTATTTCCCTTTTTGTTCCTCTATCTCTTTCTTACATATGTACAGCATTTTATTCTCTTTTCTGTTTTCCATCTTTTCCTTCAGTTTCAATGCTCTATTTCCTGTTTGAATTATTAGGTATCCTGGTCTTTTATTATCTAATCCTAAAGTCCACCTCTTTGAATAACTAATTTCTGTTTCCCTCTTCAACCTCTCATCCCTCTCTTCTCTAAGCTTTCAGTATTTTCTTTTCCTCTCCTCCATCACTTTCCTCCTCTCCAACACTTTCCTCATCCATTGTTTTCCTTCCCTTTCTCTCCTAGTAGTAACTTCCATTCCTTTTCCTCTTGTCTTGTTTCCCTGCATCCCTCTTTCATATGTATTATATTTTCCCATTCATCCCCACACAACCTGCATAATCTCTCCTCATCACTCATCCAATATTTATTTTCATTTTCTTCATTTCCCATTCTGAACCTTGCAATCATTCTTATTTCATTCATTCCTTTTCCCTCTGTTATGTACCTTGGTGTCTTGTCTGTCATTATTTTTATGTATTTCTCATTATATTTTCCTTCCTTTATTTTTGCCCTTCTTTCCTGCTTCTGTGTATCTTTATCTCTTGCAATTATTTCCTCTCTCCATCTTTCTCCCTTCTCTCTTAATCTCTTCTCTCGCGTATCCCACTCTTTCATAGTATTTTCTTCTTTCTTCTTGCCCATATTTTACCTTCTGTGCCTCGATCTCTTTCCAACATTCATATAGTATTTCATTTTCCTTCCTACTTCCCATTTTTTCTTCATACCTTACTGCAATTCTTCCTGCTTGTATCCTTATTTTTCTATTTCTAGCTCTTCTTCCACTATATACCCCGGTGTCTCCTTCTCTAGTCCTAACGTCCACCTCCAGTATTTCTCCTGTATCTTCTCCAGCTCTTGCCATTCCCTCCAACCCCAAATCTCCGCTCCATACAGTACCACACTTCTTACCAACTTTTCAAACATCCATCTCCTTTTCTCTATATCTTTACCAAATATCCTTTCCCTAACCCCATACTTGTCCTACTATTCTATTTCCTTTCATTTTCATCTCTTTTATATGGTCTCCATCTTTGTTATCGTATCTGATGTTGTAACCTAAGTATCTATACTTGTCTACTCTCTCTACCTCCTCCTCCCCCCACCACCATTTCACTTCCTTTCTTCTTCCTTTTCTTTTTAAATTCCATAATTTTTGTTTTACCGACATTTGCTGCTAGTTTTTTCTTTTCCAGGTATTTCTTCATAAATTTAACTACTCCTCTCATCTCTTCTTCATTTCTCGCTATTGCCACAATGTCATCCGCGTATGCTAAAACCCATATCTTTTTCCTTCCTACTACTATTCCTCCTACTTGATTTTTTCCATTTCCTCCTCAAGATCACTAATGTATATCGAGAATAAGATTGGGCTTAGCGGACATCCCTGTTTTAGTCCTTTTCCGTCCTAAATTCTCTACCTAGCTTCCTCCCTACCCTCGTTCTACACCTTGTTTCTTCGTATATTTCCTCTATTGCATTTTTTATATCTCTGTTTATTCCTACCTCCTCCATCCTTTTCCATAATCCCCCTCTTTCCACATTATCAAATGCCGCTTTAATGTCTAGGAATATTGCGTACATCTTTCCTCCTTTCTTTGCTAACTCTTTATTGATTATGTGCTTTAATATGTATATATTGTCTATCGTTCCTCTTCCTTTCCTAAATCCTGCTTGCCAATCCGGTATTATATTCTTTTCTTCTATTTCTTTTTCCAATTTTTTCTAACTATTTCCGCATATATCTTATAGCCCGCATTCATTATACTCACTCCTCTATAGTTGTTCGCTTTCTTCCTATCTCCCCCTTGTAAATTGGGCATATTATTGCCTCTCTCCATTTTTCTGGAAACCCTTCTCCTTTCCATATTCTCTCGAATACTTCTCTTACTTTTTCTCTCATTCCTTCTCCGATGTACCTCCATTGTTCTCCTTGTATTCCATCCGTCCCTTCTGCTTTTCCTTTTTTACTTTATTTATTGCTCTCTCCATTTCTTCTTTTCCTATTCCACCCTCTCTGTGTCTTATCCTTTTTTTCCAACTTCTTCATTTCTTGCTTTTTTTCACTCTCTCCTACTAACTTCTTACAGTGTTCTTCCCATTTTTCCTCATCTATATTTGCTTCCATCCTTCCTCCTTTTTTCCTCTTTTTATTAATGAATTCCCATACCTGTCCGTCATTTTTAATTTCTCTAATCTTTATCTCGTTTTGTTTTTATGTTCTTCTTTATTTTTGCACATATTCCCTTAAAATTTACTTTTAACCTTTTGTATTCATCTATCTCTATCTTTCCTTTTTTCCATTTCCTTCTTCCTTTTCTTAATTCTTTTTCCCCTTCTCGCATTCTCCGTTCCACCAATCTTTTCTTTTCCCTAATTCTTGTTTTCTTAATCTATACTTTCTCTTCTCTGTTGCCATTTCCATCCTGGTTGTAATTCTCTCCATCTCTTCCTCCACCTCTCCTTTAGTATTTACTTCCTCTTCCATTTCCTCTTTATATCTTTTTATACTCTCTTCAGTCCATACTTTCTTTTCTCTCCATACCTCTTCTTGTTCTTGTACCTCTTTCTCTCCCTCTTCCATCATGACTACTTCTAGCGGCTGATGGTCCGATTCTATCTCCTCTCCTATTCTTAGTGTTTCTATGTCCTCCTTACTTTTTTCGTTTATAATCACATAATCTATTACTGACTGGCCTCTTTCTCCTACATATGTAAATTCCCCTTTTCCTTCTTCTTCAAATTTCCGTTCATTATTGTCCAACCTCTTTCTTCACATAGTTCTATCAAAATTTTTCCTTGTCCGTTTATTTTCTTATCCATTGATATCCTATTTCTTATCTCTCCATTTACCATTATTCCTCCCTCCTCTCCTATCCTAGCATTCAAATCTCCTCCTATAATCAACTTGCCTTCATCCCTTTCTTCTATTGCCTTTTCTATAATTGCTTTCGTTGTGTCCATTTTCTTTCCATATATCGTAAAAATATTATATTTTTCCCTTTTTCCGTCTTTACTCTGATTTGAATCATCCCCTCTACATTTTCTTTTTCTATTTCCTTTTCTATTTCCCATTCTTTTCTTACCCCACTATTAGTCCTCCTTTCGCCCTTCCCTTCCTCTCTTTTCTTTTTGCATACTGAATTTCCCATACATATTCTTTCGGCATCTTATCTTTCCATGTACTTCATTCTTTTTCCTCCATCCAAGTTTCTACTAAACCTACCATTTTAAAACCCTTTATATAGTTCCAAAATCTACACCTTTGTTTTTATCCCCGCAATGTTCCAAAATAAGATCCATTTTCTTATCCTCCCCTAGTTTCTCCACTCATCTTCTTTCTTCTCCCTCCACCCACATTTTCGTGTATCCAATTTTCACTCTCAAACCCTCTTCTTCCATTTTTTTTGCTTCCATTTTTATCTTCATCTGTATTTCCCTCTCCCTCTTTGTCCTATCTTCGTCTATGTATAGTTTGGTACCTTTCATTCTACTTTTGTTCTTTAGTATCTCTATTTTGTCCTCCAAACTCGACATTTTTATAATCACTATACTTTTTCTTATCTCCACGGCTTCTTCTATTTTCTTTTCCAATCCTAGATTCTTCTTTATCAGCTCCTCCATTTCTTGTTTTATTTCATTCTTTTCTCCCTTTATTTCCATCCCCTTTACTACCAAATTTTTCTTCTTCTCTTTTTTTTCCAAGAGTTCTACTCTTTTCTCCAGCCCATCACACTTCTCCTCCAAGTATTTGCACTTTACCTCAAACTTCTCGCTCATTCTTTTATTTCCTCTATTATTTATATTATTTATAGTTGTCTCATGTAGTGGATAAAAACGTGCAGCTGAGAAAACTCTGAGTGAATCAAAGCTTAGGAATGCTAACTTTAATGTGAACAATTGTGTGCTAGTAGCTGTCCCTAAGGTTGATAGAGAACTCGCAAATCCACAAATCATTTGAGATTAACTTGGCTCACCCCCCTTCAATGCGCCATTGTCTCTTTCAACAGCGTCTTATTTATCAGAAGAAATTGACAGCTGGCGGGATCAGATGCTGTAAAATTACTTTATCAGCGAGAAAAACGAAAATTTCCGGTTTACGAAGTAGACAATATTTTTATCCCTTTACTGCAAAATGAATTGATTACAGCATCTAGAACCATTTCAGGTACTGGATATCTATTTGATGAAATGTTCAATTACAGTATATGGATTCGACATATAAGACTTGCATAGTGCTCTTAGTTCTTTAAAACGACTGTAATGAAACGCTGTTCCATATGATAATTTTCCTTCCGTTGAAGAAGTCAAATAATATGCGCATTGTACTATGGAGGATAACATCTGTTACAAATAGAAGGTGTGTGACTGGAAATAGAAAATTCAAGTATATTGTTTATTTTCTTATAAAGAGTATTATAGCACGATCCAACCGATTTCACACATTCGATGGCAGCGTTTTTAAAATTGTAGGACCTAGCTGGTGCTTGAAAAGAAAGCACAACATGATTATCGGTGGTGTATTTCATGTAATTACATAGGATGGTTGGCGACAGTTCATTACATTTTTGCAACTGCAGATAATAAGAAAATTTAACTAAATATTTCCAAAGAAAATATCAATTAACAGGAGACTACCTTAGCATATAAACAAAACCACAAAAAAGCTCAACCCACGACGTAGGTGAATATTTATAACTACTACAGATATTTTTTATACATTTTTTTGTAAGAATAATCCCTATACTTGGGTTTGGAATGTATGGTGGTCTTTCTTCTTCATCGCACTAGTAATCGTGCTGCTGAAGAGATGACGGCTTCTCAACTGGAGAGACCTGTTAGTTGACGGGGTTATCATTTTATTCAATCTCTTTGTGACATTTCTGCTTATTTCTGTTCAGCAGCACCTGTACTGGATATTATGGACATATCAAATGAAAATTGAGAAGGCAGAACGCAATCAATAAAATGAGAAAACGCAATTTTATGTTGTGGTCTATGACCTGTTTGTTGATTGATGAGAATTAATATAATATGATAATTATAGACTTAGCACGGCTTATACAGTTAAAAATACGAACAAAATGTAAACATTCTGCTGATGCTACAATTCGACACCCTTCAAATGAAAAAATGACTATAATTGTGAAATCATTCCTGCCCCCCAAAATCGTAAATTTTCGTGTGGTTTGATTGAAAATGGTGAACTTACCCACTAAAAATGCGATATTATTTGTGACCTTTCATCTTTAGCTTAAGATTAAATTGCATTTCTGTTATACTACCATTTATAATCAGTGATACAATATTATCTGTCAAACTCACCCACTAAAAATTTTGTTTCCAAAACAAAAAGGTTTGTAATTTTGCAAATTTTCGAGTGGTGTACAATGAGATTGAGAATTTTTTTAATTGATTTTTTGGCTCTTATGTTTTAGCAATTATGAATGTTTTAAAAGTAATTGTATTCATATCATGCAGTTTGTGATTTAATTACACTCATAATAGTAACTTGATTGAACCCATTGGCGTGATTTAAATGGGAAAAATTAAAAAACAAAAGACTTTTTTAGAGTAAGTTTAATTTTAGATATAGTATTCAGTAATTTCTTTGTGCATAAATTAAAAAATCAAGATTACCACCACACATCGGTAACATTCTTGGCACCAAGCAGATCAATGTTTGAATTTCGCGCTATTACCGCCACTTCTTTTGCATCGGTTAATGAAAACGGTCAACTTTGACTTTCCGTCATTACAACTAATGGTTTAATCAAATACACATGCGCCATCAGTAATGAAGAATCGGTTACAAATTTTCAAGTAAATAAAATTCCGATTTGTTTTTCGTCTCGGAATTAAAACTGATATGTAATGATTGTAATCGTGCTGCACATGAAAAACAATTCATTTCAATTCCAGTGCTGCCATGTGATTGTCAATAAATTTATTTCAAATTTGTTTAAAATACTTAATATATAAGGTTTTTTTTTTGTTATTAAGTTTGCATAACACACATAATGTCAGTTACTGATTCTGTCACAACCAACTACATATAATTATGTAATGATTGCTATTTAAATACGAGCAACGGCAATGAGCCGAACTCTAATTTTCTAATACGCTGCAAGTTTAATCAATAAGATGTTTATTGAAAACATCATCTCCAGAACATAATTTTTTCCATTGTTCAATTTCAAAAAAAGCCGCACTAAGGTACTCTTTCAATCATACAGGATTCGAGATTTAAGCCTTTTAGCCGAAGGATTCTTAATATCATACCAAATTGGTAAGTTTGTGTTAAGTTGACATTTATCCCATTTTTATTTTAACGCAGCTTTTCTTCGAATGTTCGATGGAGTGATATTACAAAGAACAGGAAGCCAACGGAGAGGAGCGTTACGGTTTTATTATCAAAGACAGAACGTATGTCGAGAGCCTTCTTAAAACGTGTGTCGTGTAGCATGTTACGACGAAAGTCGAATTTGCCGCGCATGTTGCTAATTTTCTATTGGTGGAAATAAAATTGACAAAAAGTTTCCGAGACGAACAGCGGATATTTTTTTCTTTCTACACAGGTGTTTTTGGCGTGCTTCTTGAAGTTAAAATTTTATTCATAAATTACTAATGTGTTATTCAAAATTTTCAAGTCGAATTGGTGTTTAAATTTAAATCCGGCTGAATTCACCGTGAGTACACCTTGCTTTCTTTTCTTTCGTGGTTGTGTTAGTTTTAATTACAACGTATGCTTTTAGCACGTTGCGTTGACCTTATGTTCTCATCGTGTATTACACCTGGATAACTCCTGGGGGTGCTGGAATGGCTAATTAAGAACCTTTCCCTATAAAGTTAACAACTACCACGGTTTTGCATTCAGTTAAGCTGCAAACAACCGGTGGCCACTACGGTTTGCAGGGGACGTTAATGCTTCATAATTTCTATTTTGAGGGAACATATTCGCCTTCCGTTATTTGCTACATACCTCTCCTAAGAAAAATCCTGGGATTATCTACCTTCTGGAGCTGTCAAATACCATCGCTAGCAGGAACTTTCATTCTTGAAACTGCATATTACAGAATACAGCTAAGTTTTAATGTTTAAGTGACCTATTCAATAATAATGCGTATGAAGCTCACGTACATGTAACATAGAACGGTTTGATCTCTAGTATTTAAGCAAATTTTTATTCGGGGTATGCTCCACAACCAACACGACGTTGGTTTTTTTTAACCAGCTCAATACGAACTCGGGCGCTTTACTTAGAGTGGTTGAATAATACAAAAGACCTTTTGGGTTGGCGGGAGGTACTTACTTTTTTAATCCGAGCTTAAGTTAGTTTTAAGTCGCCGTGTGTAAGTGACGTGCTTACCCACAGCTTTCTTGGCAACCAATCCTCAATTGGAACGCTAACTTTAATTTGGGTGTAACTAAAAAGCTTACCTGAAATTCGACGTATTAATTGCGAGCTTTATTTATTGTTGTTGCTAACGCACGTAACTATATGGGACAGTCTCTCTATTTCTGTCACATTCTCTTAGTACCTTAAGATTTGTTTGCTGTATTGAATTATCTGTCTGTCTCTCTGATTTGGGTTCGATTTAGTGTATTAGACCTTAAGTAAAACCTGTTGATCTCCTGTTGGTCGGTTGGATTTCTTTCTTTTACCCAGCAGGTGGCGCTTTGTTAGACAACAGTCTATTTCTTTACAGTTATTTAAGGACCTCCCACTCACCGACGAAGCCGGACGCTGCTACTCTAACTTCTATAAATACGGTATATATAAATATTTTTTTCACATGTATTTAACACTTTTTTTAAAGCTTGAAGGTCATTAGATTGTCTTAATACTGTAGTGTCGTCGGCGTACTGTAGCAGCATGGTACCAGGGTTTGGCTTTTCAAGATCATTAATAAAAATAAGAAAAAGTATTGGCCCAAGCACGGAACCCTGAAATATACTATTGAGCAGTTAACTAAAGAAAATATTGCTTTAAGATTTGAAGTTAAAAATTTCAAAGATTCAATAAATACAACAGATAATACTACAAGTTATGCTAAGGTCGTTTCCGTATCTAAAGCCAATACAGATACCAAGAAAATTTCAATTTCTAAACAAGCATTTTTATTTCGTCTTGCAAAACAAAAATTGACAACGTAATAAAAATTGCAGATTTAAATGTTCAATGCATAAAAAATAAATTAGAAACTATTGAAGTCTTTTTAGACACTCAAAAAATAGATGTTTTGTGCATTACTGAAACTTGGGTTACATATGATGAAGTTAATAACGTAACAATTTTAAACTTTAAAAATTCCAGTTACTACTGTAGAAGTAATTATCGTCATGGGGGTGTCCTCATACTAGTAAAAGATTACATTTATAGTGCATTAAATTTACCAGACTTTATTGATCTTTCATCAGAAAAAGATTTTGAATGCTCAGGTATCAAACTTTCTGTTTGTAATGAGGTTGTGTTCGTTATATGCATTTACAGATCACCAGATACAGATGCAAATATATTTTTTGCAAAACTTGAAGAATGTTTTTGGAAATTAAGCAGCAGAAAGAAAGATTAAAAAATTATTATATGTGGTTACTTTAATATAAACTCGCTTACTGAATGCAGAAATAGCACTAAAGTACGTGACCTGATGAATTCTTTCTGCCTATCATGTGTGTTTAACATAGCTATAACTTCAACGTCTGAATCAGCAATAGAATACGTCTTTTCAAATTTCAAAAAAACATAATATTCGACAGCAAAATTATGCATTCCGGTATTTCTGATCATAGTTCACAAGTAATATTATTTCCGATTACTGTAAATACAAATAAGCAACCTGTTTACGTTCGATCATACTCGAAAAATAACATTTTGATCTTTAAAAATAAATTAGCAGAAGAATCATGGAGAGACATATTTGTCACAGAGGACGTCAATATACAATTTTCTAATTTTATTAACACCATTAAGTACCATTTCGAAACCAGCTTCAAGTTGATTAAAATAAATACCAATACGAAAAAGCCATGGATTACTCCAAAAATCAAAAAAATATCTTCAACGTTAAAAGAATTATTTCTCGTGTACAAGTCTGGAATAATACCAGATGTTATTTATTCAGAATTTAGAAGAAACTACAAACAAACGCTCAGAAATGCTAAACAAAATAGTGTAATCAACGCAATTGATCGTTCTTCTAACAAAGTGAAGAAAGTTTGGGAACTTATTAATAAATCTATTACAAACAATAGATCTTCTACACAGCCTTCTTCGCCAGTCATGTTAGTGAACAATATAGAATGTACAGACAAAACAACGATATCTAATGCTTTCAATCAATACTTCACAGAGTTGCCTAATATATTATCGTACCAAGCTCGCCTTAATAAAGAGAATATGAGTAATGCATCCTTTAAAAAACTATGTACGTGATTTAAAAAATACTAACTCTTGTGGTAATGACGGGATTCCCTCAAATGTTATTAAACTTAGTGCTAACGAACTTGTGGTACTTTTGAATTTAATTGTAAATAATTGTTTTGTGAAATGTGCGTTTCCTGATGAGTTAAAGCTTGCTAAAATCGTTTGTATATATAAAAAGGTGATCCCAAATGTTTACATAATTATATACCAATTGCTTTACTATCAGTTTTTTTGAAAGTAATTGAAAAAAACGTATAACCAAAATTCTGGATTCTCATAGACTATTAACAACTAGTCAGCATGGATTTAGGGAAAAGCTGTCAACAACTAGTGCATTAGTTTCAATTATAGATGTCGTGTATAAAGGTATAGATCAAAAGAATGCTGTTGCTGGTATTTTTGTAGACCTATCAAAAGCATTTGATATGGTAAATAATAAAATACTTTTAAAAAATTAGAGTATGTGGGTATTAGAGGAAACTGTCAACAACTTCTTAGTATTTACTTGTCAAACAGACGTCAATATAAACTAAGTAAATGCCAACAGTTAACTTTAAAGACTTGTGTGCGTTAAAATGCATGGCGCCATCTAAGCGATGGTTTTAATGCTTAAAACAACACGTAAATTGATAAAGCCAAGATAACTTGTACAGAAGCATACACGCACGAAAGAACACCTGATGCAGCATTTCGCTCTTATTATGAGCTCATCATTTAGCATTAAAACCATTGCTTAGATGGCGCCATGCACTTTAACGCACACAAGTCTTTACAGTTAACTGTTGGCATTTACTCAGTTTATACTATTTACACGTGTCCATGTTAACACGAGATGTCGCAAGACACACATTTTACTTAGACGTCAATATGTTAATTATATGGAACATAATTCAAATATTTTAAATGTAAATGTAGGTGTACCACAAGGAAGTGTGCTAGGACCACTTCTATTTTTAATATATGTAAATGACATAAGTAATTATTTAAGTCAACCTCATTTCATGTTTGCTGATGATCTTACACAGTTGTCTTTTGAAAAAGACGAGAAAGTAATGTATGAAAGATTAAAAAATATGTTACAATTACTACAAAACTTTCTCAGTGCAAATGAACTTATTCTGAATGCATCTAAAACTTGCTTGATGCAATTTTATACAAAAAGTAGTTTTTATGACAATAGCAAACTGATTAAGATACGAGATGAAATATTAACTCAAGTAACCGCCTTTAAAGTTCTTGGATGCTACATTGATATGTCGTTAACTTGGAACCCCATATTGCTTTTATATTAAAAAAAGTAGCATCATATTGCTATGCGTTAAAACGTTTATCTTACATATCAAATGATAATACTACAAAAACATGCTAATGTAGAATCAAGAATGCCATATACTATTGTTTTATGGGGCGGATCGAGTAACTGCGATCGAGTTTTTGTGTTACAAAAAGGAGCAATACGTTGCATTTTCAATATGCCTATTAAACAGTCATGTAAGCCAGTATTTATTAAACATAGTGTCACCTCTTTATGGTGAAAAATTATTTTTTTTGTGTAAGCGCAGATGATTTTGGTCCGTTTATGCTCTTTTGATTTGAATTAGACTATAGTTATAACGTATTTCATTTACATTGTAGTACACGTAGGTTCAGGGTCAAGTTTGTTAGAATATTGTTTTTGGTCATTTAATATTTTTCTTAATTCAGAGATATAAAAAATATTATTGTCACGTTTAAGCAATTAGGTTGTTGTGGAAAATGCCGATTTCAAAGTTCTCACCAGTAGATTGAATTCAACTTCACATTTCGCATTTAGTTGCTAGATCAAGGGTTTCTTTGTTTCTTTCTAGGAATTACAGTCGGTGTTGGCCCCACGTTATCAGTAAATTAACAATATGTTTGTTTAAATGAAATAACACACGGCTTGCGCCCACGGTCTGAATTCTAGGTAAGCGGTTTTTGTTTGTTAATTCTAAGAAATTTGTAGCGCAATCATTTTTTTTGTAACGTTCGGTGTTTGAAAAGAACCGATAAGTGCGGTTGACGCTTTCTTACCCGATGTTAGTTTTTAGATATTTCTTAA
Source organism: Abscondita cerata (assembly GCA_030710515.1). NCBI lineage: Eukaryota > Metazoa > Arthropoda > Insecta > Coleoptera > Lampyridae > Abscondita > Abscondita cerata. The sequence continues at coordinate 389,467 of JALBCR010004268.1, forward strand.
GTAGACTCACGACGAGCGACGTGTAGCCAAATAGTGCAGATTTATGTTGTTTAATTAAAATTAAAACAACCGCCTAAGTACCGTTAAATGCCGAATAATGGAAGTTTAAACGTAACCTTTTCGAGGGCGCGAGTGAAAATCACGTTTGATGTGTATCCACAAAAAGGACCTCTCGTTTGTGGCCGTGAAAGAGAATAACGTTTGATTAATGTTGAAATCAAAATAACCGCCCTGCGGATGGTGAACAATCTCTTGTGCACACGAAATTTTAATTAAAAAACATGCGAGTTATGGGCATGTTATACGAGACTTTGGATTAAAATCTATGGTTCCTGGTGGATGATTTTGGAAATAAATAGATCCAAGTGGATTATTCTGCAATAAATGTATCATCTTCCGCATTTTGGATTAGAAGAAGGAAGACAGTTAACGTAAGTACTTTTCGTTTCTTCAGAGACAAATTCGTGTGCCTGAAAAATTAGGGTAGGTCGCGTAAGTAGGTTAAATTGTGTAGCATATTGTAATAAGTTATCGGCGGTTTTACTGGTATGGACCCCATTCTGTAGTAGGTTTAGTACGCGATAGCTGCATGATCGTTTAGTATTAAGGGCGTCGTATACAATTACATTTAGGACCCCGGGCATTCTCCCCGTGTATTTGTTTGTATTTTTTTTGTGTTTAAAAATTAATAGAGAGAACTGTTAGTAATGATTTCTTTCTTTTATTGCAGCAAGTGTTTGCTTTTCTCCCTATTCTTTAGTGAGCATTTGTCTGAACAATTAAAAGATTAGGGTAGCGCCTGACAACACCGACTGTGGCCTAATGTAAGGACTTTTGGTTTTCGAAATGTAAGTGAGAGACAAATGCTAACCCACCCCTTGCCGCTAGCTAGCCGGCATATTCGTTTGCTACAAATTTGATTTCCAAATTTCGTGGGGTAAAATAGAATATTAACTTTACCATCGATTTATATCTATAAAATGTTAAAATTTGTAAAAAGTAATGTTGACAATTTTCTATGTCAAAACAACTACCACACCTACAACACAAGATATGGAACAGATCTTGAATATACTAATCATAATCTAACTCTCTCTGAATTAAACACATACTATAAATGGTGTATTCTGTACAACAAGCTGCCAATTACAATAAGGAATATGCCTTTTAAGGTATATCCAAGATCTGTTAAGTCCATACTACAATCTAACGCGTTTTACTCTGTTGCTGAATACCTGCAACATGAATTTTAATTTGTATATTGACCTTTTCTATACTTGTAAATCTGGTCGTTGGAAAATATTTATTATTATTATTATATCCATCTACACTGTACGTGTTAGGCGGTTTATCGCACTTGACGTCGACAACCGTGACCTAAAACCAAACTACAACACGGAAAACCGTTTATGTTTATTAAAAAAATCTTCTATTTGGTTTTTAGTATCATTTCAATAAGTTTCCCAGTTAAGGGTATAATAGCTATCGGTTTGTAGTTTGACGAATTATTTCTATCACCCTTTTTAAAGATACGAATGATACGTGTGTTTTTCAAACCATCTGGATAATTTCCTGCAGTTAGACATTGGTTTATAATTTTTGTTAGAGGTACGAATCATGATGTCTAGCACGCATTTTAGTATTTTGACATTTAGACTATACATATCAAAACTTGACTTGTTTTTTATTTTATCTATCACATCTCGAACTGTATTATAACTGACATATTTGAAGTTAAACGACTCTTCGACTTGTACCTGAGAAAGATATGATAGTGGGTCTGTACCTGTAATAGGAACCGAATTTACCGTTTTGCTTGCTACAGTTGAAAAATAGTTATTCATAATGTCTACAGGTATATCTACATTTCTTTTGTTACCATTAGCAATACGTTCACTACTTATTAGTTCCCACATTGCAAGCGATTTGTTGTCTGCTTTTTTGACATAATAATCATTTTTAGTGATTTTTTTATTTATGAATTTTTATAATTACTCCTACATTTTTATAAACAGAATGATTTTCCCAAGTCGGGTGTCTTTGATAAAATTTATATATGATGTTATATTCCTCTCATATTCCTTACTTCCGCATCAAAATATTTAATCTTTGTGTTTCATTAATGCTACACATTTCTTGGAATCATAAAATGTTGTACAAATGAGTATACGCCTAAAAAGACAAAAAGGTATTTGAGGCATATACTCATTTATACCACATTTAATGATTTCAAGAAATGTGTCGCATTTTAAATTTATATCGATATTGCTATCTACGAAACTTCAAGACGTACGCTCAAGATATCTATATAAGTAAAATAAACCTACTATACTAATGGGTCTAGTTGTTGTTTTAACTTTTTTTTTGTTGTTCCCCTCCACGGAAATATTTAGTAAAAGGCGAAAGATTTATTCGCAATTTGAAGGGAAACCAGAGTTGTTTACTTTGAGTTTCAGTTTCATAGATATTTATTTTAATTTCAGTTGTCATGTGGTCAGCAACGTGATGATTCTTTATATTACATGGAAAACTACTTTCATCAGCGTTTGTAAAAATATTGTCTATACAATTTTTACCTATAAGATTTGTAGAAACATTCATACACATCATCAGGTTATAGGAATTTGTGAGATACAAGAACTCTCTTTACTCTGTGTTAGGCATGTTAAATTTAATGTTAAAATCACCATTAATAATAATAGTGGTAGAAAAAAATTCTTTGGTTAGTAAAATCAGTAGGTTATTCATTACTTCAGGAAATCAATGAAACTCACCCAGTGGAGACCTATACAGGTTGATTGTAAATTCGGGACCACTTGATTTACTCTTTTATTATCCATGATAGACAAAAAGTTTATTAAAAAAAGTTTTACAAGTATACAAGATGAGTATTTTCCAAACTTCGCACAAAATGGGTGACTTCCGTTTAAGCGGAAATGATATCAACTATATTTTTTTAAATAAATAATGTAGTATTTTTTAAACTAAAGTGATTCTTTGATTAATTCTCTTTAAAAAACTATAACACAAGTATAGCTCTAAAGTTACTAATAAATTAGTTATTTATTATTCAAAATCTAAAGAGGTGCTTTCGATTGGTACAATTAATCTTAGGGGGCTGTGAAAACTAATGTGCACAACGGTCTTATTATTCTCTGATAATTCATCGTTTAGGATAATGCAATGAGCATGGTGTTAAGATGTTGTATCTATCATGTCATCAATTTTGCTTAAAATTATTTTTTGTCTGAGGATTCTGACGTCTCAGGTTTGTCGTAAAGAAGTCCGTACTTTTAATTGATCGTCATTTCTTATTGTCATGTAGTTTTCTATTGAATGGTTTGCACATTTTAGGTGGTAGTTTGCTACACAATTGTCTTTTTTACAAATTATGTAATTGTCCTGTCGTGTAATATTACTTGAACATGTCGTGCATTTAAAAGGCATGGTGTTAAATTTGTGTGCGTTGTGCGATAAACACTTACATATGCTGATTTTCACAGCTTGTTTATAAAACCTAAAAAGTCAAATACTTTAAAATGTTAATTACTTAACTACATTTATTATTAACGTTTTATTTATTTATTAAACTGAATTCGATAACGATAATTATAATTTAATTTTAAATGTAGAATTACTTACGCACACACACACGACACTCCAAGAGCGTTAATAATTTATTTCAGATTAAATGCCGATGCAGCTGTTCGAAGTGTCTTGCGATCTGCTCCCCAAGTAGTTTCAGCTAATTTTTTAATAAAAATTTGTATCGTAATAATTTAGTAAAACCTTACCCGATATGATAACAGTGTTTAATTACCCCCAACCTCTCCTATAAGAAAAAAAATTTTAAAAAATACCGTTTCAAAAAGAAACTATATTATTTATTTATGACTTTTAACTATTACAAACAGCAAGGAAACCAGCTGTATAATAATAGTTGTGGATGCTTAAGACGACAACGTATTTATACAATTTTCATATTTAACAAAATATAGATTAACTAATTACATTTGTGGATAACCTTTTAATTACCATTTACTTAACTACTAATAAATGTTTATCTAATACACTTAATACAATAGTAAAAGCCATCCCGTTTATTTTGTTTCAATTAGTTAGTCAATGTGGATGAATATTTTTATTTATCAGTTTTGATAACACTCTAATTGATGTAGGAGGTAATTATGTATCATTGTATAAAAGGTTGTTAGTATATTCACAAAATTCATTATTTACAGATCTTTCCTGAGAAAAAAGTCACGATGAAGTATTTAGTACTAGCCTTAGTATTATGTTGCTTGTTTCAATACACTTTACAAGCCGGTGGTGACGGACGTAAGTATTTAATATGTAATAATAAAGTATAAATGTAATTAAATTATCCTATATGTTTAGAAAATTGTGTGGAGTTCGGGATTCCCCTCCCAGCTACTATTTGCAAAACTTCGTGTATTATCCCCTCCCCATTAGGTTCCTGTAATTCTGGTTATAATTGTTGTGTACTTGTCCAAAAATAATTAAAACTTGTAACAAATATATTGCAGCTACAAAAGGTTGCTCTTTATGATGGATATTGATTGAATAAAACAAAGCAAATACTAATTATACATTGCTTATATTTATTTATTTAGTGTGCCTATGATTAAATATTAATGACTTTAAATCTTAAGAAGAAAATTTTAACTGATGAAACATATTCAAACTTAACTAAGTGTATATAATATATTATAGCTGCCTTAGATGGATAGTACAAAGCTGTATACAGAACTCTGAAAAACTTTAATTCTAACTAAAAATATTGGAATAAAACCAATGTTAAACACGGATTGAAAGTTTTGGTTCAAAATCGAAAATTTAAGTTTTAAACTTAAAAAGTGCTGTTTTAACATCTTAGAGATTACGGAACCACTATTATTAAAGTGAATGAAATAGTATTTGATACTGGATTTATTGTAATTTTAATCAGTTTAAAGATTTTATAATTACGAATATAATCCGTAAAGCAGGTAGAATATATTACATAATGTTCTATTCCATCCGTACTTATTCATATTTTAAGTAGGTAAAGGCGTTTACCTATACAAAAAAGTACACTTTTAGACCTTTGCCGTATTAAACCTTGAAAATCCGTTTTACAACTTTTGATCTTGAAATGTTAGTGTTTAGTAAAATCGAATCTAGCAGGTGGTGCTCAATTTTTCTTAATTTATTATTTTTAAATATTATTAGATCTCAAAAAATCTAAATAAATGCTTAAATTTGAACAGCATTTGCATAACTATTACCTACACGTTTTAGAAAACATATCATTAATATTAATTATATAATTTAATCCAAAACTGAATCCAAAACTGAACTGAGTAAATACATGACGACATTTTATAGTTGTAAAACAATATTTTAAAAAATAATCGAACGGAATTCTAGAACACCACGATCATCCTAACTTATTCTAGTACCACTTCAGTGGCGTAAGAATTGTACAGTAAAACCTCTGAATAGTGGTCATTAACAATTATGGTAAATATGACCGTTATATGGAGAAAATAAAGTGTATACATGTTTGTAAATGAATGCATTAAATCAGCACTAATTTTATTTAAATTAGTCTCTAAGTTATTGGATTAACTACTTACATACTAAATACTAACGATAATTGCATTATGAATCTTGTTGCATTTTTGAAAATTTTTTTTAAATAAACTTTTTTTTTTAAATTGTTTAATTTTGCAGTGCAAACCTTATTTTGTATTATGTATAATGTATTTTGTATTATCTAGTACAGAAATCATTGTTATTTTTTCTAAAGTAGGTACAATTAATTTAAAGGATAAATATTTTTTTCTTAAATAAATTTTTTCGCTACAAGTACAGCGCAGTATTACTCGTAACATAATAGAATTTGTACATGCACAGTATTATCTTTAAGCAAGGCAAAGTTTTGTGGTCCGTAATGGGAGGTAAAGTTGAATCCATGTTTTAGAAAAAAAAATTCATTGAAGTGACCGTTATTAAGAGGTGACTGCTATTAGGAGGGTTATTAGTGTGGATATTTCTATGTTTTTTTTTTTTTTTATAAAAAATGGCTGATACTAGAGGTGACCGCTTATAAGAGGTGACCGTAATGAGAGGTTTTACTGTAATAGCCTTGAAATATAATTCTGTTGTTTGTCAACTATAGCTAAGTGTTGTGGGACTAGGACTTCAGGTTTAAGCAATGATTGCTTGGTTTCTACCAAATTCCCTTCTTTATCTATCTCTCTCTCTCTCACACACCTTTCAATAAGGAGTAGGATGAAAGATTTTTACTTAATGCTTTTTAAACATGTCGTTCGGCAGTGCAAACTAGCTCTTAATAGCAAACACATGCAATTATTAAACCATTACATCATTGTGAATAAACTTATCAGCAACCAAACAGTGGGATTAACAGATACCATATCAAAAATCTGTCTAGAATTACCAATATTGTCATTCATTCACGCCATAGTGCATTTAAACCAAACATTTGATGTTTAGTTATTTCAAAAATTACCAAAATCTTACAAACTCATTCATTCGATCTGTCAAGTCTTAACATTCCGCTTAAGTTAGTTTTGGCCAGTCTTAATTTTTTTTTAATTGAATGAAATTGATATCCTGATAGGTGCTTGTATAATCTAGAATCTTTTATCTTTAAGGCAATTTAGTTTCGGTGGGTACAAATAAACGCAAAACAAGCATATGTTGTTTACCTCAAAGTTTAAAAGATCAAATACTTAAATTTTTTGGGAGTTTTTAATCAATTAAAGCTTGATTGAGTCAAAAAATTCATATTAAACCTAAATCACAATTATTTTTGAACACACCGTTAAACTTATTAAATTTGATAATTTGTAAAGTTGGCTTTGCTAATGACGTCGATTCCTTCGTTTTTACGCCACTTCACAATTGTTTAATTTTATTCCAACTCGATCGTACCTAATGTTTTATATGATTGTCGGAAAACTTTTCAATTTTGATAGTCTAGCTGATCAGTTATGAAGGACCCAAAAATTTTGGATTAAAATAAAGTTTGTTCGAGTCAAAAAATTTTTATTAAACCTAAATTATAATTATTTTTGAACACACTGTAAAACTTATCAAATTTGATAATTTGTAAAGTTGGCTTTGCTAATGACGTCGATTGCTTCGTTTTTACGCCACTTCACAATTGTTTAATTTTATTCCAACTCGATCGTACCTAATGTTTTATATGATTGTCGGAAAACTTTTCAATTTTGATAGTCTAGCTGATCAGTTATGAAGGACCCAAAAAATTTTTGGATTAAAATAAAGTTTGTTCGAGTCAAAAAATTTATATTAAACCTAAATTATAATTATTTTTGAACACACTGTAAAACTTATCAAATTTGATAATTTGTAAAGTTGGCTTTGCTAATGACGTCGATTGCTTCGTTTTTACGCCACTTCACAATTGTTTAATTTTATTCCAACTCGATCGTACCTAATGTTTTATATGATTGTCGGAAAACTTTTCAATTTTGATAGTCTAGCTGATCAGTTATGAAGGACCCAAAAAATTTTTGGATTAAAATAAAGTTTGTTGAGTCAAAAAATTTATATTAAACCTAAATTATAATTATTTTTGAACACACTGTAAAACTTATCAAATTTGATAATTTGTAAAGTTGGCTTTGCTAATGACGTCGATTCCTTTGTTTTTACACCAACTTTACAATTGTTTCATTTTATTCCAACTCGATCGTACCTAATTTTTTATATGATCGTCCTAAAACCTTTCAATTTTGATGATCTGGAAAGCCGATTATGCTTTATGAACGACCCAAAAAATTTTTGTAATCAATTAAAGCTTGATCGAGTCAAGAAATTCATATTAAACCTATAACACAATTATTTTTGAACACACGGTCAAACTTATTAAATTTGATAATTGGTAAAGTTGGCTTTGCTAATGACGTCGATTCCTTTGTTTTTATGCCTACTTCACAATTGTAAATTGTAAACTTCTCACAATTGTTTCATTTTATTCCAACTCGATCGTACCTAATGTTTTATATGATTGTCAGAAAACCTTTCAATTTTGATGATCTAGAAAGCTGATTATGCCTATAAAAAACCTAAAAATTTTTGTAATCAATTAAAACTTGATTGATTCAAAAAATTCATATTAAACCTAAAACACAATTATTTTTGAACACACTGTAAAACTTATTAAACTTGATAATTTGTAAACTTCTCACAATTGTTTCATTTTATTCCAACTCGATATACCTAATGTTTTATATGATCGTCGAAAGACCTATCAATTTTGATGATCTAGAAAGCTGATTATGTTTATAAACGACCCAAAAAATTTTTGTAATCTAAAGCTTGATCGAGTCAAGAAATTTATATTAAACCTAAATTCCTACCGTAACCAGAATGTTATACAGTAAAGAATTCTTATGTAAAAATTTATCTTTGTCAATACCACGTCACGAAATTATATAGTTACATAGTTAGGTTACCATTAATAAATTACGAAAACCAATTAGAAGATTTGTAACGTTCCGTTCCTTATTTTAGTAAAATAATTTAGTATTTAATTGTCTACGCCGCTGGCTTAACTTTGGGAAATTGGAAAACACTGTAAGCGCGGGGAGAGAACGACAACTCGTGGTAGTGAGCGGACGTGAGTTTGAATTTTGTTATTTTTATTAAAATGTAAGTACTAACTTACTTATTGTACTTCTGTATATTTTCAACTCACGTGTGCGCATTATTGTTTTATATCTTTATAATAATTTTTTTTCTGTTCAAGCAATGAGGTGCTACTGATAGTTTTGTGTAGCTAGTAATCCAATATAAAGAATTTATTGGATTGGGTTTAATTATAACTCTTAAATTTTCTTAACAGTGTTATTTGCACTCAATTCGAAGTGTTTATCTGAAATCTTTTAAAATTACAGGCATCCACAACAAAAATTTCGAAAACTTAAATTTTTGATATCCTGAGAGTCTAATGTGACATTTTATCTTGAAGCTTAAAAATCTGTGAGAATCCCAATTAATCGAACTGCCTAGCAACTTAAATCGCAATAAACAAGAAATGTTATGGTCATTTCAAAAGAATTTCTCATATTGTATTTGCTAAAGTCATAAGAAAGGAGTTGGCAACTTTCCATTGTACTTAATTTGATTACGATTTCTATGATTTCAGAATCCAGTAAAAACATATAGCAGTTCGTTCATAGGTAGTACCATGTAATACATTGATAATTTGTTCGTTCGGTTTACTGTGATCACTGGAAATACAACATATGTGGTGTTGAAACAGACTTAGGATATAAGTTTCCATTAAATCATCCATTCATCAGCAGAATTCGCAACTTCAAATGCATGTGGGTTTATTGCGTGTAGTACAGTATCAAAACAATGTTATCACATAGACTGAAATGGTTTCCTATAAAAAGCATTAATAAAATATTAAAATATAATTAGAATTTTTCTACTTTGCCCCTTTCACAACCCATTTTAATGGAAAACTTACAATTGAGATATTTAGGGACTTTTGTGGCAGTTGGCAGTAGCTAGCTACGATTTTGAATTCGAAAATTTAATATAATTAAATTTATTAAAATGAGTTCTGATGATAGCATTCCGTGTACTCCTCCAGAAATACGAGAAATTGCTGGCAATACTGTTGGCAACTTACTGCCTAGTAAGTCTAGGCTAAAATACGAAAAACAATATAAAATTTTGACGAATGGTGTGCTGCCAATAAAATACAAGTATGTTCGGAGAACGTTTTATTAGCTTACTTTGAGCTACAAACAAAAAACTACAAGCCTTCGACAATGTGGACAATTTATTCTATGCTTAGTTCTTGTTTAAGCATAAACAAAAATATTGACATTTCGAAATACAGTAAGTTGCAAGCTTTTTTAAAACGTTGTTCTGAAGGTTACACTCAAAAAAAAGCAAAACCCTGGAAGAAGAAGATATTAGCAAATTTATCATGGAAGCGAATGATCAAACGTACTTGGCAATTAAAGTAGGTATCATATATATTTACAGCTTCATTTCCAATAGGTAGCGTTAATTTCAGATCATGTTAATAATGGGGTACTGTGGCGCTTTAAGGCGCGAGGAACTAACCAGCATGAGTTTAGACGACATTGAATATAAAGTTGATTCAATAATGGTTTCTGTCCCTAAAACAAAAAATAACGTGCCAACAGTCTTTGCCATAACCAATCCGAGTTGGTTCGATTTAATAAAAAAATATGATAATTTACGACCCTCAACAGCAACGCATAAGCGATTCTTCTGAACTTACCGAAATTGCAAATGTGTGAACAGCCCAATTGGGACTAACATCATGGGAAGAGTTTCAAAGGATATCACCAAATACTTGAAATTGCCAAACCCTAAACTTTCTTTCAATAAAGGGTAGAAGGAACGGTTTTTACTTAATGCATTTTTAACATTTCGTTTGGCAGTGCAAACTGCTCTTTGTAGCAAACACATGCAATTATCAAACATTCACATTATTGTTAATAAACCTATCGACAACCAAACTGTGGGATTAATTTTTAATCACATGTTAAGTTTGAATATGTGCTATCAGTTCAAAAAGTTTTTAATTTCTTGCTTAATATTTATAGTCTTTCGTTTTTAACTTATATTTTGTGTTGTGTTTGATATTTTAAATTTTTTTAAGATTCATTATACGTCGATAATTTAATTTTTAACTTTTACATATATTTTATGGCTTTACCTTCTTTAGATGATAACCCCCGGTATGAACTAGCAACTCATACACAACTGAATTATATATGTAAATCCAACAATAAAATATTAGATCTCATTTTCTAAAATTTAAATATCATCGTTTCTCATTCAGTTAATCCATTAATAGTAGAAGACTTACATCATCCTGCACTTCAACTCGAACTTCATAGAATATCTCATGAACCGAGAATAGAGAAACAGTTTCTTATAACTTTAGGAAAGCTGATTCATCGCTATTATATAGTCTTTTAAATAACATAGGTTAGACCCACTGTATGAATACAGCAACGTCGATCATGCCTGCGATTACTTTTATTCAATTTTCTATTCTATTTTAGATCGAGGTGTACCAAAGACCACTTTATCTAAAAGAAACTTTCTTTGTTGGTTTTCTCCTTCAATAATTACGAATTTGAAAAGAAAGAGGAAATTCTTCAAACTGTCTCGTAAATTTTCATCAAACCTGTATTACTCTACAAAATTTCGAAATCTTCGCTCTATTTATAAATCAGAAATCAAAGAAGCCTACCAAGAATTTCTAACCGAAGCGGAATTCACTATTTCGAGAAATCCAACAAATTTTTGGAAATTCATAAACCTTAAAAGAGGTTCTCCCAGCATTCCTCCAGTCATAAATTCAAACGGTGCACAAATTAGCGGATCGAGAAATGTCGTCCAAGCGTTTGCAAAATTTTTACCGATCATCCACTTTCTGTTATGATTTTGAGGCTAATTATCCCAACCTTCCGTGCATCAACATCAATGAAATATCAACTGACTCTATTGAAATTGCTTCAAAACGTTTGAAAAGCTCTTTTTTGTACTCGCCTACTAGGATAAGCGTATAGCCAATCAGGAACATTTACTTCCACGCACTAGTGCCCGGAAAACGGACAAAAAGCACTGGTATATTTAGACGTTAAGGGTATTTAGTATCGAGTGAAGACAACTGAATTCTGCTACGCGGCGCTAGTGTATGCATCACTGTATTTTAAGAATGGTCCACCCAACAAAACATTTGTTATACTTTGGACATTCCGACTATTGTATACCATAATTGGATTCACTTTATATTTTTGTTATACTAATTTAAACATATTCTTTACTATAAACCCAAATATTGTTTTTTGAATAATTTGATGAAATAATGTTTTCACATCTTTCGATAAAATTAGCATAATTACCTACTATTGAAATGAAACCAACATACGAATAAATTAATGAAATGACTTACTAAAAAACAAAAATTATTTTCTGTTTGTGTTTAGGTAATAAGATCAAAACAATGTATCCAAAGTGACTCCTAAAAATTCAACTGAACTTTTTGACTAAAAAGTAAAGTGCTTTTTCTATCATTTACTCATGAGCTCGTTCAGCACTTTATTTTTCAGTCAAAAAAATTCAGTTGGATTTTTCAGGGATAATTTTAAACATATTTTTTGTTACATTATTTGCAGTTATAAAGTGTTGGTTTTTAATAAAATATTTTTTTAAATTTATTATTATTAATTATTTTTTATTAGTTTTACTATTACTATTAAAATAAGTCTAGTACTTATTTGAAAAAAATATTAAAGCTTTAATAATTCATTTTCACTCAAAAGATCTCCTAATTAAATTAAAAAAAATATTTATTGTTACAAAAAATATGTAAAATTATATGTTACAATTACTATGGTTTACAAATTACCAAATCTCTTATTTTTCATGCCCCGTGGTAAACGTGGGTCAACAATTTCCGGCACAATGCAATTTAAATAAAATGCTTCCAATTTAGGTACCATTTTTCTTTCCACAGTTCCTTATTCCTATAGATCCTTTCCACATGGAAATCGTTTTCGCTAAATAAGATGAAATCACAAAATGATTTTTCCACTATATTTAGTTGTCCCTGTATCGATATACGAGGATATATTGAAAAATTCTTAGCCTACTATAGAACCAAACAAAATTTCAATGTCAAAATATTTTATTACTCAACATATTCTCCTCTTAATTGGATACATTTATTACAGCGAACCTGCAACGTCTCTAGACCTTTCAAAAAAATGTTTCTTTTGCTCTGCAAACCAGACCTCCACAGCTTCTATTACCTCCTTGTTGGAAGAAAATGTACGACCTTTTAAACTTTTTTCAGTTGAGGAAAGAGGTGATAGTCGGACGGAGCCAAATCGGGTGAATAAGGGGTGTTCTAGTAATTCAAACCCTAAATCACGAATTTTTGCATGGCAACATGAGATTTGTGTGCAGGGGCGTTGTCCTGCAAAAACAAAACACCTTTGGATAGCTTTCCGCGTCTTTTCTCTTTAATATTTTTCCGTAGAGTGGTCAGTAATGTCGAATAGTAATCTCCAGTTATTGTTCTACCCTTATCCAAAAATCAATCATGATTACTCCATGGCAATCCCAAAAAACTGAAGCAAGAACTTTTCCAGCAGATTTTTGGACACGAAACTTTAGGTCTTGGAGAACCAGAGTGTCGCCATTCCATCGATTGTTGCTTTGTTTCTGGATCGTAGAAATGTACCCAAGTCTCATCCATAGTAACAATTCGGTTTAAGAAGTCTACATCGTTTTCAAATCGAGCACAGATCGAACGCGATGCTTCTACCCTTGCACGCTTTTGGTCAACATTCAAACATTTGGGGATCCATTTTGCAGCAATTTTTCTCATGTCCAAATTGACGTGAACCATATGATGAACGCGTTCGTATGAAATATTCAGTGCTTCAGATATCCGTTTTAGCCCAATTCGACGGTCTGATAAAATCATGTCATGAACTGCATCGATATTTTCGGGGACTGACACAGAAACTGGCCTTCCCGATCGGTCATCATCTTCAATGGAAAATTTACCTCTTTTGAAGCTTGCATTCCAATTTTTGACGGTCGCATACGAAGGACATTGATCACCAAGGGTATTAAGCATATCTTCGTAAATCTGCTTACCTCTTAACCCTTTTAAATACAGGTACTTGATGATGGCTCGATACTCCAATTTTTCGATTTTCACAATTTCGGTGGACATCTTTTTCATTTAATTTATTGCGTGACTCTGGTTTACTTTTTGACGTCAAACTTTACACTGACACTTCTAATAAGTTATTGTTCGTTGCTATGGTAACGCAATATTTTGTTTATGCAAGGAACTGGTCTAGGCTAACTAGATATCAATACATCCTCGATAGTTGTATTTGAGATTACCCCGATTGAAACAAGTAGTGTAAGAATTTTTATAACCGTTTTAGAAAATTCGTATACTATAGTATAGTATAGAGATACTTAAGTTATTGGATCAGCAAATTCTGATATTTGTATGTTGCCTCGTTTTAGAGGTGGGGCTGATTTAAATATTGCAAATATTGACTCTTATTGCTCTATAACCTTTTTATTTGACTTGTAGGATTTTTTATACTTTTTTAAATATCTATTAGTCAGTACTTTCAAAATCTGTAATAAACAATAATAGTACAATGTAATTTTAATTTTTAAGTTGTGATAAACGTTTTTCCCAGTATTTTTTTAAATACGAACACATAGAAAATGTACAAAAAGCAATTAAAAGTTATTAAAAATTTACAGTGCCATCTATTGATTCAAAATTTAAGCTATCAATTATATTATTTTTTAAGTTTAAAACACATAACCTTACTCTTTAAACCGTTCAAGAAATGCGTAAATAAAACAAGAATATAATCCATAATTGATTATACAGCGCAAATCAATTTTAATTTTATAGAAGCAAAAATCTAATACAATAAGAGTTGTACCAATAATGTAAGTTAAAGATTTACATTTAGTGGTACAGTTATCAGATCATAAAAATGAAACTTCTGAAGCATTATAATTTTTATCATTGGTGCAATGTACAACAATCAGAGAACTAATAACGTTACTGTGTATGATGGTATGTTTCTTAAGGGTGTAGGTGCCATGACTTTATTAGTTATACTTATTTAGAGTACAGGAGTCTTAAGTATATCGGCATAAGAAATGATCGATAATGTAGCATATGATTACTCCCTACGACAAGTACTAGAAATCACATTATTAATGTTACAAGAAAAGAAACTGCATGAAGAAAGTATGTACCTCATGAAATTTAAAACTTGGACACCACAATTTCTGTAAACAAAAGTTTGCACATTGTGAAGCGGGCTTAAAGGTATCATTTACAATTCTAACAGCATGTAGTCTCAGCAGGGGTTATCTTATAGAAGGACTGTAGAATGAATCATTACACTAAGCACGTTTTAGAAAATAGGTAATTTACGTTGCTTACTTAATTTTTTCTTTAAAGAATATATTTGAAGGTATCGCTAATTAAACACCATAGCTCGATTAATTATCGAATCAAAATTTTGTTTAGGAAATGTTTACAAAATAAAATTAGAAATAATTTTGATTTAAAAACGTCTACAAGCAATAACTTTTAAATTAAATCAAAAAACTAAACATGGTTATTTGGGTTGACTGATTATTACTTATTTTTAAATAAATCTAACCTACTAATTATTGTAAGTTATTAAAAAAAATCATTAAACTCTCTATTCATAATATTTAGTCCTTACAAAATGTATATTTTATGACGTTTCATTTTTTCTGTAGTTAATATAAAAAGTGAAAATAAAAACTAAGGCAATTCTTATTGTCAACGTATATATTTAGTTTTTGACAAGAATTTATTACATAATTATAATTAAGATACCAAGTTATAGTTTAAAATTAAATGAAAACTTTTTTTAAATAAAGGTATTACTATATAAATAAATATAAGAAATCAATAATGGGTGTGACCTCCATTATTATTGATACATTCTTGGAGGCGTCTGCTCATTGACGCTATCAAGGTATCAATATAATTAATATTAATCGTTTCCCATGCGGTATCAATGGCTGCAATTAGTGCATTACGGTTTACTGGTATAAAATTTGGCCCTTGTTGTCTTCGGATAACAGCAAGTATTCGAGCCCAAACATTTTCGATAATGTTAAAATCTGGGCTTTTGCTGGCCAGGGTAACAGCTCCAAGTTATTTGCTTGTATCCAGTTGCGCACAACCTGCGAAGTATAGGGTCATCATATCCCGATAGTTAATTATCGAATGTTCCAAGAAAATATGTGTAAATAGTAAATGGAATCTACTAACGTAACGTTAAGTCGTTAATTATAGTTACATAACTCTCCTTTCATAAGATATAGTTCATATTAATATGCTTATTGTAAAGCTTCGTACACACCTGAACAACAAACCGAGGAACAAACAGAACAACGAACCGAACGGCAATCGGAACATTAATTTGGACGGTGCTACGTACGAATTTTAGAACAGATTCGCAAGTCCTGATTGTTCCACGAACGGTTTGCGGCGTTCCCGCAACTTGTCGGTTTTTTCTCCGACATCAAAGAAAATGCGCGCGAATGCGTTTGCAGGTTTGGACGAATCTAAACAAAACGGCGAACAAACTTATGCGGGAGAATTAAATTATTTATTTTTGTCCCCCTTTTGTGGGTTTGTTGTGTTTTAGGTAATATTATGGAGTTGACAGAAGAAAAATGTTTTAAATTAATCAGTGTTTAAGAATGCAAAAAAATGATGTCTCTATTAGCATCATTTGGGCGGGAAATTTCCAATAATGAATATATATGAACTGAAAACTACTGAAAATAATTATGGGAACAGCACAAACGTTCCGTTTGTTGTTCGGATTGTGGAAATCATAAAAGATCGTTTGTCGTTCTGTTTGACTTTCGGTTCGTTGTTATGTTTGTTGCTCGGTTTGTTGTTCAGGTGTGTACGAAGCTTTACAACTTAAGCAACAATTTTTTGGCGAATAAAGATTAGTTTGTGATGTAATATTAGAAACACAAATTTATATCATATCAAATTTATGACAACTTAAAACCAAGAACGTGTATGTTATTGCTAAGAAATTATTAAGGAAAAGCGCAATTGCAGTGTAAATATTTATAATTAGATATTTTCGAAAGTTTATAAGTCCTCTATTGTAATCTTAATACTTAAAGAAAATCCTGTCCATTAGCATTATAAGGAAATGGCTTTTACTTTATGAATAAGTTTCAATAACAATAGAATATCCTTGCTTGTTTAATTTACTTCCTTTGAGTCATATTGCTCTAAGGGTTGTTACATTGGTCATTAGAAGTATGTAATAAATAAACAATTACCTACTGTTTGAGAAGGGGTAGTGAACCAATAAATAAAGTAAGAAATGTAAATTCCATTTTAGTTTAAAATTTCAAGTGTTGTGAAAATGCCCCCTCATCTCGGTGCTGATTTGAAAGCGCGGATTGTTTCGGAATTAGCGGCGGGCCGTAGCGTGCGTGAAATTTCACGTATGTTAGATATACCAAAAGCACCGTAGGGCATTACCGAGTAAAATGGAATCTTGAACACACTTTGGAAAGAGCCATCGGAAGTGGTAGACCTAAAGTATCTACACGTGCTCAAGATCTCGAGTTGTTTCATTACGTAACAGAACAACCATTTGCTACATACTCCAGGGCTATAGCAGATACACATTTTCCCGGATGCCGTATAACTGCACAAAAAAGATTAAAGGAGATGGGAATAAAGAAGTATAATGCTGCTGCGAAAGAAGTTCTCAGTGACGAAAATATGAGACGTCGTCTGGAATTTGCAAGGCGATATGTGAACGAACCTTTGGAATTTTGGAATCGAGTGATTTTAGCGACGAAAAAACGTTCAATAGCCGCAACGATGGACCACTAAAAGTTTTTAGAATGGAAGGAACTCGTTACGAAAATAATCACATATGTCCTAAAAAACGAAGTGGTTATTTTCTGTGAATGTGTGGGGTTGGGTTAGCGCGCGGGTCCAGGAGTTTGTTGGGCTATCGATGGACGTCTTGATTCTGCTGCGTATTTAGATATTTTGGAAACTATTATGAAACCTTCAGTCGAAGTGTTTTATCCAGACGAAGATTATATTTTCCAACAAGTAAGTATTCTTATTTCACTATACTTTCTCAAAAAATAGTTCGGGATCTGTTGAATTAAATTTTCATTCATACTTCGCGGGTTGTGCGCAATTGGATACGAGAAAATAACTTGGAGCTGTTACCCTGGCCAGCAAAAGCCCAGATTTTAACATTATCGAAAATGTTTGGGCTCGAATACTTGCTGTTATCCGAAGACAACAAGGGCCAAATTTTATACCAGTAAACCGTAATGCACTAATTGCAGCCATTGATACCGCATGGGAAACGATTAATAATTATATTGATACCTTGATAGCGTCAATGAGCAGACGCCTCCAAGAATGTATCAATAATAATGGAGGTCACACCCATTATTGATTTTCATTTAATTTTAAACTATAACTTGGTATCTTAATTATAATTATGTAATAAATTCTTGTCAAAAAAACTAAATATATACGTTGACAATAAGAATTGCCTTAGTTTTTATTTTCACTTTTATATTAACTACAGAAAAAAATGAAACGTCATAAAATATACATTTTGTAAGGACTAAATATTATGAATAGAGAGTTTAATGATTTTTTTAATAACTTACAATAATTAGTAGGTTAGATTTATTTAAAAATAAGTAATAATCAGTCAACCCAAATAACCATGTTTAGTTTTTGATTTAATTTAAAAGTTATTGCTTGTAGACGTTTTTAAATCAAAATTATTTCTAATTTTATTTTGTAAACATTTCCTAAACAAAATTTTGATTCGATAATTAATCGAGCTATGGTGTTTAATTAGCGATACCTTCAAATATATTCTTTAAAGAAAAAAATTAAGTAAGCAACGTAAATTACCTATTTTCTAAAACGTGCTTAGTGTAATGATTCATTCTACAGTCCTTCTATAAGATAACCCCTGCTGAGACTACCTGCTGTTAGAATTGTAAATGATACCCTTAAGCCCGCTTCACAATGTGCAAACTTTTGTTTACAGAAATTGTGGTGTCCAAGTTTTAAATTTCATGAGTGTACATAGTTTGTATTGAATAAATATATAGATATTAATCCTTGGTTTAATAAATTATACTACCCGTAGCCCAAGTGAATAATTGTTTTATAGAAGAAAGGTCTAATATCTACTTAATAGAGTAAGTCAAATTAATATGTAAGTATGCTTTAAAAAAAAATACTTCTGAAAACGACAAATAAATCTACTTAACAGTTAAAAAGGAAAGATTAATTGAATATTGATTATTTTTTAGATTTATCACTATTGTAATAAACATATACATTAATTGTACAGTTTTCACATTGTGAAATCGATACCCCAGGAGCATTACAGTTTTCCTTATTCGTAGAATGCACCTCGGAATGTACATTATTTACCGATGTGATAGAAGTTACTGTATGAGGTATGTTTTTTGATTGATTTATTGATTGATTGTTTATTGACCAAATCTATTTTAGAGTGGTAAGAATCGTCTACGTATCCCTCTGCTACTGCAGAAGACTTCCACCCTCCAAGTCGTTTTAGAGAAAGTATATCTCCACCGTGATCTGCTAATAATGTAGCAGAGCTACGACCGAAACAATGTCCCGTATATTCTAAAGGATTATCCAACTTTAAATATTCCGCGATATTTGATGGAAATTTTCCAAATGTATTCAAGCTGACTGGTGAATCGACACATTTCCCATTACGAAAAGTTAGAAAGAACCGTTTTTGAATACTGTCTAGAAGTACAAGAGTTTTCTTCAGACATTTTAAATTATAATTAATCAAGACAATGTCTAAATATGAAGTGCACTTTACTTTAAACGAAATGTCATTTCATAGCACTAATTTTTCACCAAGGTAACGCGATATTAAATTTTTAATTAAAATTTAAAATTTTTTGTTTCTGCTTCGGAAAGAAATATTTTCTCGTTACAAAAAATTATGTACAAACCTTTTTTGGGAAGATTATTCTAGCATTCGCGCTCATGCAGGAAATTCAACTTCCCGAACTCGGTATGTAAATAACTATTTCTTCGGGCCCTGACCTTATTCCAAATTTTATCATCAAACACTGTATAGTAACATTTGTAAATCCCCTATCTTTTATTTTTAATTTATTAATAAAATCCTCTAGTTTTCCCAACGTCTGGAAAATTACACGTGTTTGTCCAATATTCAAAACTGGTTATCGTCAAGATATCAAAGACTATAAACCTATAACTCTTCTTAGCGCATTTGCAAAAATCTTTGAAATTTGTATACAAAACCAAATTTCTTTGCAATTATCCAATTTAATATCGCCTAAGCAACATGGATTCTTTAAACGCAGATCAGTCGTCACAAATCTCACTAGACTTTTTAACTATCTATCAGTTTCACTGAACAAAAATATACAGGTTGGCGTCATATATGCCGATTTTCAAAGGCGTTCGATACCATTGATCATGGTATTCTATGTCAAAAATTACTATCTTACGGTTTACATAGTAGACAAGTCGAGTTATTTAAATCATACCTTTCAGATAGATCAATGTACGTTAAATATTGGGGGCATAAATCTTGTATCTTTAAACCTACATCCGTTGTGCCACAAGGTTCCAATCTAGGAGCTTTATTATTTAATTTATTGTGTCTTTTATTGAGGTGGAACACCTTTTATTCGCCGATGATGTGAAGATTTACACTAGAATCTCTTCTGTCGATGACTGTATGAAGCTGCAAAATAACTTAAATAATGTTCTAAATTGGTGTAACCAAAATCTACTTCATCTAAATATCAGCAAATGCAAAGTTCTATCTTTCAACCGCCAGAAAATTTCAACATGCTATGATTATTCCTTAAATGTTGTTGTTCTTCAAAGAGTAACATCTGCGCGGGACCTTGGAGTTACATTTGATTACAAGTTTACTTTTAATGACCATATCACCAGCATAGTCTCTTCGTGTCTTAAAACGTTAGGATTTATAATTCGTAATACACGTAAATTTGATAGAAATGATGCATTAATCAGTCTTTATAATTCTCTCGTTAGATCGAAACTAGTGTATGCCGCCATAATTTGGAGACCTCATAAGATTTATCATATTCACTTGTTAGAAACTGTTCAACGTAGATTATTGAAAACTTTATGGTTTCGAGTTAATCGTATATATCCTACTAGAGGTTTTCCGCAAGGTAATTTACTGAAAGAGTTTCTATTTGAGTCACTAGAGTCTCGACGGTTAATGTTATTAATCACACATTTATTCAAAATAATAAATGGTCTTATTGACGATAGTCATACCCTATCGTTACTGCGTTTGAATGTTCCACAGAAAAGTCTGCGAAATCACTCAACTTTCTATATTATGAAATATAATTCTAATATCATGCGTCATTCGCCAATTCATGAAATGTGCAGATTATATAACAGCATACGTCGACATCGATATTTTCCATCAATCCCAAATGGCCTTCATTCATACTGTACGCGTACATTTAACTCCATACTTGATTAATACCTAATTATTGTTTCATTAATTCTATATTTATCATGTATATAATTATTAATTTACTACTATTACTATTATTTATTTTTGGTTATTCCTTTATTGTATTATTATAACTTGCATTCTATAATTATTTTGCTTGTATATATTTAATTCTATTAATTTTTATTTTTTTATGTACCTGACTTTCTTATTAAATAGATTTTCTGTTAGAACGGGTCAATAAAATAAAATAAAATAAAATAAGCTCTTGATAAAGCTCTCACACTGAGACCAAAACGTCGGCAATTTAAAAAATTTGACTTGTTTTTGTGCTTCTACCTCCACCTAAAAAGAGTCTCAGACCAGAATTCACAATTATTGTGATTAATATTGTATACTAATTTATTTAACAATGGGTTTGCTAAACAAATAAATGTAAAAAATTGTGTAATTAATTTTTGCTTTATTTTATTCAATCAATATCCATCATAACGGAGCAAGCTTTCATACACTCAATATATTTGTTTCATCTTTTAATTATTTTGGACAAGTATACAACAATTGAAACCAGAATTACAGGAACCTATAGGGGAGGGTAGAACACACGAACTTTTGCAAATAGTAGCTGGAATGGGAATCCCAAACTCCACACAATTTTCTAAAAATAGAAGATAATTGAAATATATTTATATCATATTAAATACTTACGTCCGTCGCCACCGGCTTGTATGGTGTATTGAAACAAGCAACATAACATGAAGGCAAGTAGTAAATACTTCATCTTGAGTTCTCAGGAAAGATTTGTAAGTAATAAATCTTGTGTAAATATTAACATCTTTTTATACAATGAGACATAATTACCTTGTACATCAATTAGAGCATTATTAAAGTAGTCAAAAAAAAAAATGCTGATACACACTGATTAATTAATTGAACCAAACAATAGATAAACAAAATGGGATGGATTTTGATGTGGGTACGTATCATATAATAGATAGCATTAAACATATTAGTTAAATATATACCTATTAGTAAAGTTAATTAGGAAGTTTTCCACAAAATGTAATTTGTTAATCTTTCTATCGTTGCTCAAAGTCATTCAATTATTTAATCAGTGTGTATCAGCATTTTTTTTTGACAATTTTGATAATGCTCTAATTGATGTAGAAGGTAATTATGTTTCACTGTATAAAAGGATGCTGATATTTTCACAAGGTTTATTACTTAGAAATCTTTCCTGAGAACTCAAGATGAAGTATTTACTACTTGCTTTCATGTTATGTTGCTTGTTTCAATACACCATACAAGCCGGCGGTGATGGACGTAAGTATTTAATATGATATAAATATATTTCAATTATCTTCTATTTTTAGAAAATTGTGTCGAGTTTGGGATTCCCCTTCCAGCTACTATTTGCAAAACTTCGTGTGTTCTCCCGTCCCCTATAGGTTCCTGTAATTCTGGTTTCAATTGTTGTATACTTGTCCAAAAGTAATTAAAAGATGAAACAAATATATTGAGTTTACAAAAGCTTGCTCGGTTATGATGGACATTGATTGAATAAAACAAAGCAAAAATTAAATATACATTTTTTTGTATTTATTTGTTTGGCATACCTATTGTTAAATAAATTAGTATACAATATTGATCACAATAATTGTGAATTCTGGTCTGAGACCCTTTTAGGTAGAGGTGGAAGCACAAAAAACAACTCAAATTTTTTAAATTGCCAATGTTTCGGTCTCAGTGTGAGAGCTTTATTAAGAGTTAATCAACAATGAGTTGCTAGTTCATACCAGGGAGTTATCATCTAAAGGAGGTAGGTCATAAAAAAAATGTAAAAGTTAAAAAAAATTAAACTATCAGCGTATAATGAATCTTAAAAAAATTTAAAATATCACACACAACACAAAATATACGTTAAAAACGAACGACTATAACATTAAGCGAGAAATTAAAAACTTTTTAACTTTTTGCTACAAAGAGCAGTTTGCACTGCCAAACGATATGTTAAAAAGCATTAAGTAAAAATCATTCCTTCTACTCCTTATTGGAAAAAAAGAGCGCAATTTGATAGAAACCAATCGCTACTTAATAAATCTTATGTCCTAATGCTACAACAATATTATCTATAGTTTTCTAGTAGCCACACGAAAATGACAAAAACTTAATTATATCAAGGCTAGTACAATAAAAAGAATGCATACATACAAGGTAGAGGCCGTCCATCGTAAGCGTGGAAATCTCGCGTAGGTGAAATGTTGCAGTTTATAGAATTTCATGGCGTCATCAGGCAATTCCGGGCAGCAGTCGGTATTACTAGCAAATAATACAAATTGGTGCACGATAAATTATAATTACCTATAATTTATTACTTTTCTGGTTATTAGGTATATATGTAGATAACTTTATTTAGTTTTTAAAACTATATAAACAAACTAAGATATTAGAAGTATTACATATTATAAAATAAAAATAAAAAATTAATGTGATATACAATAATATACAATAATTTACAACACAAGATACATTTTATACTCACAGAAACAATACATTTCAAGCATACAGTTTTTTTAATTCTAATTTAAAGGTTGTTGTATTACAATTTTTAATTTTGTTTGGCAGCTCATTATACTTAACTAACGCTTTATAAAACAATAAATTTTGACCACTTGTTGAGTATTTAAAAGCCACTGCAAAATTGTTAGCGCCCCTTGTACTATATGAATGAATTTCGGACCCTTTCTTCAATATGTTATCAAAATAATTTGGGAAAACTCCGCACTTTATTTTGTGTATGAAAATTAGAGCTTGCATTTCACAATGGCTTTTAACATTAAACCAATCTAACGTAGCAAGCATAACTTCGATTTGTGTTCTTCTACCTTTATTTAAAATGATTCGCATGGCCCTATTCTGTAATATTAGTAACCTGTCATATTCTTTTGACCCTGCTAGATACAGTATGGTAGCACCAAAGTTAAAATGAACCAATACAATTGCATTATAAATTAAAATTCTAGTTTTGATACTTAAGTAGCTACTACATCTGTACAGAATTCCCAGTTTCTTAGAAATTTTTTTACATACATAGTCCACATGATCAACAATTTAAGCTCATTATCGACTATTATCCCTACATATTTAATCTTATTTACTATTTCTACAGTTTCATCTGCAATTTTAATTTTTATTTGTTTAACATTCATATCATTTATGATCCCTTTTTCCCGATTACTAAGGCCTTGGTTTTGTTTACATTTAGTTTTAATTTGTTTACTGCCAACCAGATAGACAAGTTGCTTAGGTCTTTATTAATTCGTTGAACCATTTTATCAATATCCTTACCACTAATGTATAACACCATATCGTCAGCAAATAAATGAAATTTAATATATTTGAAAGAATACTGTACGTCATTCAGGTAGATGATAAATAGTAAAGGTCCTAAGATGCTTCCATCCATTTTCTATTACGATTTCATATGACGCCACTGTGTTACATTTTACTCGTTGTTTTCTGTTTGTCAAATAACTTTCAAACCATTTAAGTACCGATCCTTCAACTCCAATACATTGTAACTTATTCAATAATCTTTTCGGTCAATTGTTTCAAATGCCCTTTTCAAATCTATAAACACAGCTATAGTTGTAAATTCTTTGTCTCTACTAGATTGCCAATCATTCAATATAAATTGAAAAGCATTTTTACAACTATGGTTTTGTCTAAAACCAGATTGATAATCTGTTAAATAATATGTCATATTTAAAAGGACAGCAATTGGAAATAAACTACCCTTTCCAGTATTTTAGCTAATGCTGACAACATATTGACCGGTCTGAATTCTTCTGGTTTAGTTGTATTACAAATTTTTCTAATAGGTATAATTGTTGACTTTTTAATGATTGAGGTACAGTTCCAGACAACAGCGAAGTATTGATTAAGTTTAATATTGGATCACATAATTTCTCAAAACCAATTTTATATAATATAATGGGCAATTCATCTGGACTATTTTTATTACTTATACCATGTATTATTTCTATTAATTCATTTTTAGACACAGTAAAGAAATCATTAAAAATAAGTTGAGGTGCGCAGGTATAGATAAAATCTTCAGTTTTATTAGCAATTGAGTCAACAATTACTTTAATGCTATTTATAAAATATTCATTGAATTAGCAAACAGTAATATCACTTACAGGTTCATTATTAAACATGACAGATTCATAGTTTTCACTGCTTTTGTTACCTAATATATTTTTAATGTTTTCCACAATAATCTAGGGTTTTCTTTATTATTGTCAATAGTCGTGTAAAAAAAATTTTTTACTATGTTTAATTCTGTTAACTACCAAATTTCTGCTATTTTTGTATGCCTGCCAGTCTTCTGTAGTTTTTGTTAATCTAAATTTGTTAAATTTGCGATCCCTTTCTTTAATTAATTCCCTTACGTCTTCAGTAAACCATGGCCTACTTTTACCTTTAGCTTTTAAGATATACACTGGCATTACCTTATCCATTATAGTAAACAAATGAGAAATAAAGTTGTCACATCTTTCATCAATACTCAAGACATTATACTGGTATTGAAAACTCTGAAGATGCCTATTATAATGTTGAATATTTAGTTTTTTTCTGAATTGAATTACGCCCCCATTATTTGCTTCACTCTCAATATTAATTTTAATTAAAGAATGCCTGTTAAAAACCGGATATTTTAAAATCTCACAATATACGTTTCTATTACTTATTACTAAATCAATTAATGATTCAGATCCTTGTGGAGAAACATGCGTATACCCCTTTAACAGTTGTTTAAAACCCCGATCATTAATTAACATTTTCAATCTATTTGCGTATGTATCACATTTATCTATATTTATGTTAAAATCGCCCAATAATAACACTGTTTCTTTACAGTCAATCAAAATTCATCAAATATATTCTGTAGATTATCCATAAACACAGCATCAGAACTATTTGGTGAGTGATACAGACATCCAATTGTACATGGGTTATTTCCAACATTGATAGATATAAACAATAACCAAAAATTCATTTCCACAACAAATTCTCTAACAACTCGATATGCTACATTTTTCTAACATATATGACAACACCTCCCGTAAATCTACTAGAAGAATTCAGTCTTATGATTTTATATTAACTCAGCTGGAGTTCATTATTTGTTACATGCGTTTCCGTTAAGCACAATATCTCAGGTTCTGTATTTGCTAAAAAGTTCACAAATTCATCGAAATGTTGCACCAAACTCTGGGCATTTTGTACATAAACACTCACACTCACACTACTCTCAGTTGTTTTTCTTCTTGGTTGCTATAATTCTTCACTATAGTTAATCTTCTCCCTTTCTTGTTGTACTTTTTGTTTATACACCCGACAATTTATATCATACGATGAATGATTAACTTCCAGATTCAGATTAAATTTCTCATTAGCTTTCATGCAATTTACACATTTCTGCAATTTAGTTGCACATTCACTCGTTTTGTGATTTTCACCACAATAACCACAAGTTTCCTTATTTTTACATTGATCTGTCCTATGAAAGAATCCACAGCATTTAAAGCATCTACGAACATTAACAAATTCATAAACACAGCATACACACCAACCAATTTTAATTTTCTGTTCATAAACAAATTTATCAAACGCTTTTTGATTTACTTCTACAATTGCATTATAAGATTTATATCTTTTATTTACGTTTCTCGCCTCATATATGTTAATGACTCGAATAATTACATTATCCCTATTTTCCATCTCATTTTGAGTAATTATAGCATTAATTAGTTGATCATTGCTTAATTGTTGTTTAATATCAACAATTTTAATTCATGGTTTTCTTTTTTTTTTTAGAATTTCAACGGTGTAATCCTTAAATTTAACTTGAACTTCATTTTTAAGTACATCAATTGCCTTTACACTATTACACACCACCGCTACCTTATTTTTGCCAATTTTTTTCACTTCTTCAATTCTTATACCTAACTCAGAAGGTCTAATTGAGGACTGCAGTTTACTCACCATATCAGCTGTTTCGTTTTTTGAATTTTCCTCACTGGCCTTAATAATCAATGTTTCTTTCATGGTATTTTAACTATTCCAGCATATGTGTCCTTGGGTGCACATTTGATTACGCATTCTGCCGTTTTGTTGTCCACTTTATCTTCTAATAATTTTATTTTATCTTTCAATAATACATTCTTTTCTTCCATTTCAGATAACAGCTTTTTAATAATGAATTTTCATTTTTCAAAGCATCAATTTCATTTATATTCTCGTTTTTTAATCCGCTTACGGAATTTGATCTTGACCTAACCTCATTTCTGCTACAACATTCCACATTTGTACCCATCTTTTTCATTAAACTTGTAACCCTGCTGGCGCAACTGTTATGAAAATAATTGTTACACACTATACACACTACATAGGCATTTTTTAAACAACATTTGCAAGTTTTAACTATCTCATCATTTTGTAGCACACCTTATGACAAAAACTCGAGCATATTATTAGTAAATTATGCTTTAATAATAATAATAATAATTAGGTAAATACAAATAAACAAATAAATACAGAGCGATCTTTTATTTAGGAATTGAACACTTAAACTATAATATGCTAATATACTCATTTTCAACTAATAAAAAATACAAATATTTAATGAACACAATTAAATTTGGGGCAATTTAGGGTAATGACGACGCAGTATTAGAATAGTCATCTGAGCTGCAACTGAACCCGTAATCATCACTATCAGTCTCAATTTCAACATTAATAATTAACAACTTTTTATCGAAATTTATAAAACTTTGTTTTCGTGATATTTGTCTTCTAGTTTCTTGACGTGAGCGCACACCTTGTTCCAATCTTCTACCGTAATTGAGGCAAATTTTTCTTCCGCTAAGTTTTTCGCATCTTTTAACTGAAAAGTTATATTGTGGGATGCTACAAAAATTTTCACGGTAGCCCAAATCATCTCGCTTGAGTTAAGTGTGGGGTGATAGGGAGGTAATCTTAAGATAGCATTACCAGCTGCCTACATTATTGTGTCTATTTTGAATTATTGTTGTTTTTTATTAAAAAATAAAGTTCAGCTTTAGTCAAATCAGATGATGCCGGAATATCATTTTAAAATTCTACTTAAGTACGGAAGTTAGTAATTTGCTTGATGTGCAAATGAATAGAACAGGCCCGCCGCCCGCCTTGAATAAATGTAACTTTGTTCAAATATCCGAATAATAATAATTATTTATAGTTAGAAATATTTATTTGACTTGCAATTGTTTCTTAGAGGTACTGATGTGTGTTATTCTAAATTTTCACATAGTAGACTTGTACGATTGAAACCTCTTAAGCTCGTTCAGAAGCTTCCGAGAAGCCTTGTAGCTCAATATGTAGATTTACTAAGAAACACAAAACGAGAAATTACTAATGAATTTAATACTTGTAATGTGTTCATAAATAAACCACCAGAGTACATGATCTTTGATAAATCCCTCTGAATTGAAAAAGATTTGTCAATGTTACTTACTCATGTTATTAGAACGTCAACCTTAGGGATTGATTTTCTTGAGCTAACTGTTGCATGCATCGTATGTCAAGAAATGAAGCTGAGCCTGTACCATATGATAAGTTGGAATACGTTAATTTGAATGGTAACGTCATATAATGTGCTGCAATGCTCTGTGTTCTTTATGTACCAATACTTAACGATACATTCTACTAATGTAAAACAATTTGATGTTGTCTGAATCTAACAATTATTGAAAATAAATCACCTTCATTTGAATTTTTAGGTTTGGAATCTCCTAATTGGTTTTCTAAATTTTTTAATGGTTACCTACCTATGTAACTATATGATTTTGTGATGTGGTATTGACAAAGATAAATTTTCACTGTATCACATTCTTGATTTGGTAGGAATTTCCTCTAATCTTACGGAATTGGACCGTATAACCGTAGTTGCAAACCTTTCCCTGTAAGAAACATAGGACAAGGTAGGTTCTAGACTGGAAGGTCTACCTGAGGCTGAGCATCATTGCAACACTGATCACAAAATAAACTTTGATCAATCTGCGTTAATTGAAGAATTTTATCTTCAAGTAATTTTAATGTTTTTTTTATATTTCCAAGGGTATATTAGGTACAGGGTTATTCACTATAAATTACCCATTCCTTATTATCGTTATTATTGCTTGTAGAAAAAAAGTTGTATATGAAAGTTGAGTGGTTCTAACAGAATTTTCTTAAAATCCTATTAATAGTTCAGTTTGTCATCGTTTCCAGGAAAAACAAAAATATGAAATATTTTTTTAATGTAACACTCTATATATTATTACATTTTTGAAGAGATTTTTTTTTATTTCAAAAATATATCATATGTTTTGATTACCTTGAGCCGTTGTCAATTAAAAATTAAACCGTTCAAAAGTTTAATTCTCACCTCCAGTTCAAGACAACAATTTTTGGTCTTTCGGTGCACAAACTAGAGAAAATTTCGTTTACTCCCAAGTTTCTCCGAGTGAACTTTTCTTGAAAATGTAAAAATGTCATAATGTACCGATTTTCCGTTAGTCCAGCAGCAAAAGTTTTAGAAGCATTAATCTCATGCTTAAGTGATAGGCAATATTTATTCCTCATCCACGAACGAGTAAAATTTTCCATCGTTGTTATTACATTGTTGTAAAATAGTCAATGAAGCATTAGTAGGCAAACAAGTGTTCTAAATAGAATAATGTGCCCTAATTATACTAGAGAGCTTCATTGTTGAGAGGCAGCTCATATTGTTAACTGTCTCGAAACTTCATACAGGGTGGCAAAAACTTCTGACATTGGAGGATAACATCGTTACGAAAAAATATAAATTTGTTTTTAACATAATTCCAAATATCTATTTTAAAATTTTTTATCCCCAGTTGATAACAGTAAAGGATATAGGCACATCCGTATTTACGATCATTTATAGAACATTATTTAGAAAACAAAAATGTACATAGAATTAAGGAAAAATTTAAAACACCTTATTTATTTATTTAGATACGGCCGCACACAGCTTTAAAAGCCATTTATTGGCGGGAACAGCAAAATACAACAATAGTAAAAATAACTACATAGTGAGACACACAATATAAATGCGAAACTAATTAGACTTAGATGATACCATCAAGTAATACAGAAACTATAATACATATACCGTGTGTCCCGGAAAATCTCAAGCATTCTGTTTAATATGGGAAATTTGAAAATTTCGATTTATATGCCCCAAAGTCTTTTAAAGATATTTTCATTATCAGAACACTTAACAATGTGTACTACAAAACGTTTTGCGTAATAAATTAAAATTTAACCAAACATATTAAAAATATTTGAAAAAACATTTATTATTATTTCAAAACGTACGAGGGTTCAAATCCCAGTCTTTTTTAAGTTGCATTCTTATTTTCACGAACAGCGTTTCATTTTCTTTGGTAAAGAGCATAATCAAAAGTTTTACTTTTTTACTTGAACTGGCAATGAATTTATTAGAATAATACCTATTCAATTAGAGAGTTTTTAGATATTGTAAAAATCAAACGCTAAAATTATGTGAGTTGCTTCTGCGCATGTGTAATGACGTATGCGCATGCGCAGAATATTTTACGATATCCAAAAACTCTCTATTATTAAACAATTAAACTAAATGTTTCATAATGTGAATACTCTAATAAATCCATTGCCAGTTTAACTAAAAAAATTAAAACTTATGCCTCTTTACCGATAGAAATTAATATCTGTTCTTTTTAAAATAATAATAAAACTAAAAAAGAAATCGGACTGGGATTTGAACTCGTAGGTAATGAAATATTATTAAATAATTTTTCAAATATTTTTAATATATTTGCTTAAATTATAGAAATTGTTACGAAAAACGTTTTCAAGTAGACATTAGTTAAGTGTTCTGATAGTGGATATATCCTAAAAACACTTTGGGTACATATAAATCGGACTTTTCAAATTCCCCATGTTAAACAGAATACTTCAGATTCTCCGGGACACACGGTATAATACAATACAAACAATAGTGGTAATGTTATGAAACAGTAGAAGACGAGGCAGATCAGACAGATAAGGTTAATCGGTCCACCATCTAGGGAATCACTGCAGAGTGATTTTATCTCTGCAGTAGAAGTATGAAAGATATAACTTTACGTACTGTTGCCGCATACAGAGAAAATAGAAGACGACTCCATCATGCGCGAACGAGAAGTGGGTGAACAAAAAGTGGTAGAAAAACGAGACCCAAGCCGAGGAATGGAAAAAGATAATTTAGCCAACAGTTTGGGGCAATCGACAAGGTAGTGAATAAGTTTGTATAGAAAGAAAAGAGAAAAGGTAGCACGACGACTGCTTAAGTCAAAGAGGTTGAACCTAGCCAAAACATTAGACTGCGGAAAACTTCTAAGAGGGTTAATCCCGTCAACGTTATAAGCAAGAAATTTTAAGAATTTGCGCTGAATGTTTTCTAGAGCGCGGATGTGAACCTGAAACGTAGGGTTCCATACTACCGAGCCATACTCTAGGCGAGATCAAATAATGGTCTTGTACAACAAAAGAGGTAAGTCAGCGCTTAAAAAATCTCTAGAGTTGCTGATAATAAAACCAAGAGTCTTATGTGAAAAGGAAACAATTGATCGAATGCGCAAGCCAAAGGACGGAGACGATTCAACAGTGACACCCAGATCTTTAAAAAAAGCTAAACCGGATAATGTCGGAAAAAGAATAATTAAAAAGAATTTGAGACTTTGCTTTAGTATACGAAACGACATGACATTTAGGAACGTTTAGATCTAAGTGGTTAGACCGATATCATTTATGAAAAAGATCAAGCTTTCTCTGAAGCACAAGAGCATCGGGCATACAACGTATTACCTGAAATATCTTCATGTCATGCTCATACAGTAAGCAATGATAATTAAGATTAGGTTCCCGAAGGAACACCTGACACGCGAGCGGAAGCCGATCAACTCAACAAACTGAGGTTCTACTACACAAGTAACTTTTGAGTAATTGTACTAGGTTGTTACACAAATCAAAAGCATGAAGCTTCGAAATGAGAATCTCATGGTTCAGGC
The DNA here is from genome assembly GCA_030710515.1 of Abscondita cerata. Taxonomy (NCBI): domain Eukaryota; kingdom Metazoa; phylum Arthropoda; class Insecta; order Coleoptera; family Lampyridae; genus Abscondita; species Abscondita cerata. The sequence goes on from JALBCR010004268.1 coordinate 421,814, forward strand.
GGTCGAATGCCTTGCTGAAGTCAGTGTACACGAGGTCGACCTGGAAACCAGAATACAAGGGTTCAGCTAAAAACGGGTGCATGGTAGTTGTAGAACGCCCTCTAATAAAGCTATACTGACAGCTATGAAGCTTTTGCAAGATTCTAGAAGACTTGTGGTTATATAAGCAAAAGTTACAGAGAAGTGCCAGTGTGAACGCCAAGATAAGACATATTTGAAGGTATTGCCGAAGGAATTACGGACTAGATTGATGTAAGACCAGAATCGATTAGGATTAGCCCTGATGTCAGCCCCAATACGTCTCCAGAAGCATTTATGAGAAGTTTGAATATCAGCCCTTATCTTACTGCGCAGCAGCCTAATCCGATGAAGAGAAATAGGGTCATTAGTGGATTTATGATTTCGCCAGAAAAAAGTACTTCAGCTTGATATCAGAGATTTATTTATTTATTCGTATGGTACATTTTAAACATTGTATAGTGATTTAAGTGTTATGTATGGTGCCCCAGAAGATCAGTATAAACCTGTATAGTGTGGTGACGAAACCGTGTGCAGGACGGATATTTTGTTCTGAACTTTGGATAGGACTTATGGATGAAATCATTAAATAAATTACAATAACAGAATATAGTTTCTGCAAATAGGAATCAACGGATAAATCAGCCAAGATAAAGGTCTATGATAGAGAACTAAGATGTTCATATAAGGAGGCGTAGTTGCCTTTTCTAAAGTTGTAGGAAAAATGATTACTGTTCCCTGAAAATTTATGAAAATTACCAGTAGGTTGCAAAAATTATTTAATTTATAAACACGTTCGGAGGTGCATTCAGAAAGAAAGGAGGCGTATTCGATAAAGTTAAAGTCACTCAAGACAACGATGTCGGGTCCATCGATAAGTACCTCAAGAGCCTCAAGCAGGGCGGTCACGTGATCATAAGACACAATTTGGGATATGTAGACAGTGACAAGACAGAAACTAATGCAAGAGGTACTTATCAATACAGCAGTAATATTAATGTCCAAAATAGACTGGATTAAAGGGAGATAGAATACAAATTTATAAGCTGGACAAGAAAGTTAAACTTCACCGCAATGAGCACTACGCCACCACTGGACCTGGATGGTCACATCTAAAGATATTGAAATGAAGAGGGAAAGGAGAGAAGCGGGTAATCCGGAACTTACCAGGTCTGCTCTTAAAGCAACCAGCTTTTTGACATAAACAGGACACTTCTTATCCCAAACAGCATGAGCAGAATTAATGTCGGGCAGGATTTTACTGAGACTACAGTAATTAAAACATTTTAAGGTATCAGTCTTACAGTCATCGACAGAATGTTGTTCAGTACACTTAGGGCATACCAACAGCTTACGACAGTTGCGAGACAAATGGTGGAATCCGGAACACTTGAAACATCTAATGACTTTTAGTGCATCAAATACAAGGCAAGAATCGTACCCAATAAATATATGTCCGGTCCAAAAGCAGCACTGTACGCAGCAACGCCCACCTGTCAGACAGCCTGAGATTAGTTTTTGTTTAGCTTTTGGATGTAAATACAATATTTTATAGGTTTTCAGAAAATATAGTAAGTACTATATCTTTTCAATTGACCTATACCCTACATATATATCGTTTAAAAGCTAATTAATTGCACTAACAGTTCCTAAAAAGACATATAAGTGGTTCATTAAAAAACTTTGGGATATTTCTCCGCCCTGTATTAATGAAGTTTTCGATATAAAAAGTGATTACGTGAAAATATTATATATAATTATCCTTAAATGATCCTTTCAGGTGAAGAGACAAAATCAAGGAATACTACTATGCAAGCTTTATCAGGGCTTCTTAAAAATATGGCGTTACAGTCACATGTTTAATGTTACCTATTATACGTAACCACAGCAAAGTCCATTCCATTTTGTTTATTTATATTAAGCAAGTGGTATTGTTTGTTTCAATTAATTAATAGTGTGTATCAGCAATTTTCTTTGATAATTTTGATAATGCTCTAATTGTTGTAGAAGGTAATTATGTGTCAATGTATAAAATGATGTTAATATTTCACTAGGTTTATTACACAAAGTCAAGATGAAGTATTTAGTACTTGCCTTCATATTACCTTGCTTGTTTCAATACATCATACAACTTCAAGCTGCTGGTGATAGACGTAAGTATTTAATATGGTATAAATGTATTTCAATTATCTTCACTTCAATTCAATTTTTTTCTAAAGCCACCATAACGCCTCTCGTTTCTCTTCTTCTAACCACTAAATTTAATATTTCATTTATGAACAGAGACTATTTGGTAACAACAAGCAAAGCACTACGAACAACATTATTTAATGATTTTGATTCATCACTTAGAAAATCCAAAACCTCTAACAACATCCCTTCTAAAATCAGTAAGCGATTTTCAAAGTCAGATTTAAATTGTTCCAATTTATCTTCATCGGATTTATTTTTTAATATTTTTTAAATGTCAGCACACAAATCTTCCAATTCAATAATATTTTCTTTGAAAGTACTAACAAGAGGTCTAGAAGAAATTTTTCTATCTTTTGCTAATTTACTTGAAGTTGCACTCGCCTAAAATTTTGATTACTAGCTGGCGTAACACTGCGACATTTTAATTCGAAAATACGTTCGTCAGATTTAAGATGATTCAGTTTCATGATTAATATGAAATATATATTTTTTAGAACAAGATTATTATAAATTTTAGTATGTTAAAGCAATTATGACTTCAAAAACACAACTAGCCGTATTCGCCGTTGTTTTTAAATCTGTCTCTAAAACTAGTTTTAATAAAAATTACTTTTAACATTAAATATTATCATCTAACCATGTCCAAACAAGCCATTAAATTTGTCTTTTAATATAGTTACTTCGCAGTTACTAAAGTAGTTTTTTGAGTTTAAACGTAGCGGTGAATAGTTCAAATTTAAAATTAATTTAAAACTACCTCTACAAGTACCTTAAAGATTTAAAAGTAGCGTTGAATAGGGGGCAATGAATATAAAAAATTAAGAATGTCAAGTGCAAGTATTTTTTTACAAATGATACACGAAAAAAAAATTGGATACAACGATAATAATATAGAATCACACAAAATTTAAAATGGACCTTTTGTTTGGAGTCCCACGTTCGGTGCCAAGAATAAAGATTACTAAAAAAAAATGCTCAATCTTTTTCCAAAAACGTTTTACTGGTGTACTGGTTTATGTGGTCGTCCCTTTGGAAATTTGGAAAAAAACTTTCACATTTCAACATGCTTAGAACTGGGACGTTTTAAAAAAAAACAGAACAGGGTTTCAAAGTATAAAAAAGAAGAATGCGAGAAGTATTTAGCAAACATAGAAATTGATATTCTTCTTTTGAAGGTTGCAATCCCGTTATCGGGCATTGTACAGCTTTCCGTATGTATTGCGATGAATAGAAGTTTATTTTATGCTTAGAATCTGTGTAACCACCCCAATTCGTTTGCATAAATTTCATAAATGTTTAATTGGTTCTTTTCTTATTTTATTCCTTTCGTTACTAAGATCTGTCCAGAAACGAATCGAAGTAATAAACTGAAATAGGTTATTTATTTTACATATAAGCGGTACACGATTTTGTATGAACTACATAAAATATTTTAAAACTTGTTTTAGGATATACCGCTTCCATACTATAATGTTACAACGTAAGTTATTTATGAATAGCTCCTAATCCGTTAACAATGGGACGTACCTGTTCTTGAGGTCTAAACTAAAGATCATAGGCGTGTACATGAGTTTTGCTGACAAAAAATTACGATTGCGTTTTATTGTGTTTTATTGAAAGTAGTTTTAATCACATCATTATAATTATAAAAACACATCGTTTGTTAGCAATCATTTTATAGAGTTTGAAAATTTAAGGTATAATAAAAATATAGCAAGAACAAATTAAACCCTTTTCGAAAAGTATCAATACATCGGTACGCCATTGGAATCTGTTAAACATGTTGATTTATTACTTCGCTTCGTTTCTGGACAGACTTTAATTGGATTTCGATTACAAATGTTATTATTATTAGTCTATATTCTGACTTTATTAGTTTGCGGGTAAGTCTTGTTTTCTTTCTATGCGCTCCGTTGTTTCTTTTTAATTACGTTCCAGAGTTCCCCGAATGTTTTTCGTTTCTGATGGACTTCGGTAGATTGTGAATACCGCATACCACGCACCGCACTAACGTTACCTTTAGTAAGTTTTATTTTATTTAAAATTTATGTTCATTGTTCGAATTTTTTATAATCACTATTCTTCATTTTCAGCTTTTAGTGTCGATTTATTAGTCATATTTAATTGTTAATAGGTCAATTTTAACTATTACTATTGATGTTTACATTTTCTTTTACGTAAACTGACTTTGTATTCGTCGACGGGAAATCGGTCTTTGTTTCGAAGGTTAATTATTTTAGTAATTTTTGAGTAAAGCGACGTAATCTCTACGGCTGTAGTTATACGACTCTTCTAACAGTTTTTCTTCGGTCATATTTATAATGCCTGATCACACCTTTTTAAAATTTGAATTTTGCGACAATTTTGCGCTCCCTTAGCGTTTTAATTTGGAACTACCTTTTGCAAATAAATATTAAATGACTTGTAATTAGACTTAAAAGACTCCGAAAATTACGTTGATTCTTTTCATATGACAGTGACGTCCGCATCTTTCTAATTGTTGTCTTATTTCCATTTTCTCGTAGGTTATAATTTCCTAATTCTCTAAATTATGATTGGGCGCATCATTTTTCAATCCTTCTCAACTCAGGAATCAATTTTTTGAGTTATCTTATCACTTTATTGCATATTTCGCACAGGCTGTTTTTCTAAATATATTCGAAATTTCAGATACATAGTCATTTTTACGGGATGGGTTTCTTTTACAACGTCCAACGGGTTAATGTTCCATGTTCACAATACTACACATTCATTTATACAACGTTTTTGGGGTTGAAACCTGTAATTCAAGACGTTTCACCTTAATTCTTTCATTTATCGTAAAGAAGTCACCAGGCGTAGGTATTATCCTAAAACTAATATTACAATCTAATTCCTTCAGGGATGCTAAGGACATGGTTATTTCTGGGTTTTCAACTACAATTTCTAAATTTAAGTAATTTCTTATAAAATTATTTTGGGCTTTAGCTGTACTACGCAATTTTACTTATTGCAGTATGTATATTGTGCGGGACAGTACACATATATGTGCATACGTGGGACCTACAGTGTAACAACAAACCCAACAGCAAAAATAGAGAAGTTATACTAGACAATTATACTCTCAGTGCCTTGTTATTGCCATGCAAAATAGTTTGGTCAAAAAAAGCGATGTTTACACTGGAAACAAACCCATGATGCCTTGTTAGCATTTAAGCTGAGCTACAACCGCTTTAATATTAGTTTTTGCCCAATTACTATTGTTTGTTTTCATGGGTCGCTTTAATATTTGGGACACCAATGGCAATGGAGTGCCACGAACTCCTGTTAAGCTGAAAATGGAAGTTGTTGAAAATCACGGCTTGTTGCCTCTAGTAAATTAATAAACCTGTTTAGTCTAGTATTATTGGAGAAAAATATTTAAAGAAATATAGAAGATTTTTTGTGTAATACTAAAATCAAAGTATGTGAAAATGGTCATAGGTATCCATTGGAAGGGTGGGGCAAATATAACGATTTTTAAAAGTCATGGTGGATGGCGTTCTAGCTTTGTTGCAGTATATTATTGCCAGCAAGATTCTTATCCCAGAGAATGGAATTAGAAAAAAGTGTATTTTCTATGGGGTTTTGTTACTTACGGAATTTCTACAATAAGTTGCCGTCAGAAATGAGTCAAAATTCATGAGGGAACACACAAAACTAATTACTTATGTAAATGTCTTTAGAAGAGTTTGCAAATACCAATCCGTTGATTTTTGGCTCTTGAACTTCTGCTCAAAAGTTTGAAAACCTTCTAGTGAGAGACAATTCGAGGTAGCAAAATCCTGTTTGCAGGGATACATTTATCTAGAAGAAAATTAGACGTAATATTATTTGTATCTTTAACGACAGAATTTTATCAAACTTACCGTTCATAAATTAGCACTTCTGTGCCTATAGAAGAACAATGTACAAATTTGAACTCTTTATATTCAAGGGAGAAAAAAATCAAACTTGTGCTAGAATAGTTAAATTTAAGGAAACTTTAATAAGAAGATTCCTACAAAAATATTTAAAATATTTCCAACGAGTCGTGGACACTTCGCTGAATGGACATAACGTCGAATGGACACAACGCCGAAACTTGGACACAACGTCGAAACGAATTATTGGACATATTGCCGAAACTGGAGAAGACGCCGAAAATGTGCACACAACGTCGAAAAGCAAAAGCTGACACCACGTCAATCGGATATTGATTAAAACAATGTTTTAAAAAAAAATTGTAATAACTGTAACCTACCAACCAACATTGTTTAGCCCCCGATCACATGAAAACAACTTACATTAATTAAAACAAATTTACATGAAAAAAAATTGTTTTTGAATACTCTACTTAAGATTAATCCCTCTTAATACGAAAAACACGTCAGTTTTTGTTTTTCTACGTTGTGTCCAGATTTGACGATATGTTCAATTACTGATTTGGACGTTGTATCCAAGTTTCGGCGTTGTGTCCATTCGACGTTATGTCCCTTCGGCGAAGTGTCCGGATTCCTTTCCAACGTCTCTCAGATAAAATTTGTTAAAGTTGTCAAAAAATAAATTAGCAGCACTTAATTTTAAATAGCTGACAGATTTTCTTTGTTTGTCTTCAATTTTATTACATTTAATATAACACCCCTCTACAGGCAAAGTACTTTGTATGAATGAACAAAATTTGATTAAATCATGTTGGGAAATATTAAAATAAATGGAACTCGATATATACAAGTTTCTGAGGGACGCGTTTGTCTCTAGGCAAACAAGCCCCTTAATGAGCGAAATAATGATTAAGAAATTACTTTTGAGGAAACTTCTTGAATTAATTTTCTATATTTATATCTACTAATAGATATTCTTAATGTTATCTATTTATACATATACATAGAATAGCAAACTATATGTATCAAACATTACTTTCTACAATTCTTTGAAAATTTTGATAACGTATTAATTAATGTAAGAGGTAATTATGTGTCATTGTATAAAAGAATGTTAATATGTTTGTAAAGTTTATTATTTACAAATTCTTCCTGAGAACAAAGTCATGATGAAATATTTGTTACTTGCTATCCTATGTTTTTGTTGCTTGTTTCAGGTTACCATACAATCCGCTGGTGAAAACCGTAAGTATTTAATGTGGAGTAATTTATTGCAATTTTCTTATATTTTTAGAATCTTGTGCCAGATTTGAGATTCCGAATCCAGCCACTATTTGCAAGAAATCGTGTGTTATCCACTCCCCTATCGGTCACTGCGATTCTGATTTTAATTGTTGTGTGCGTATTAACAATTAATCCAAGAAATATGTATATAATGCACCTAAAATATAATACATACAAAACCCTCAAAACGGGTAAAAAAACCTCACTGAATAATAAATGTCTAGGTCTGATAAGACGGGCTAATCTTGTTATTTGTTCTATATTCGAATGTAAAACTTACCTTAACAATGTAATATAAAAGTTGAAATATACGTAGAAGTGGTTGAGATTTTTATAGTATTTAAGTTGAAGTTCTAACAACGATTTATTATAAATTAAACAGGGACAACCGATTTGAGCGGCCACCTAGCTACCATTTCCAAGTCTTAAAAACTTACAAACTAAAATGTGCTAAAATTAAAACAATTATTTTTCTCAGAAAACTAGGCGCAAGTAACCCTACCACTCGAAACAACTGTGAGGTTACACCTAATCAGGTCGCCGAACGCATAGTCTCCTTGTCAAAGAGCCCCTAAGAGGCAGGACCTCATACCACAAGATCAAACACGAATTCCGAACCTGAAAAAGCAACAGCCCTGATGAGTCCCCTCTCTCAAAACCCTTTGACCTCAACGAGGTTAACCAAGCGCTGAAGAACATCAAAACTAATAAAAGTCCCAGGATTCGACGAAATGCATATTGAGTTCCTAATAAATACGGGACCCTATACCAGAAGATGGCTTCCGGATTTCTTTTCTGATATACTTAACCGTGGCAATCTCCCTAAGGAACTAAAAAAGACCAAGATTATAGGTATTCTCAAATCGGAAAAACCCAAAAACAGCGCAGAAAGCTATCGTCCAATCTTGCTTTTGAGTGCGTGCTTCAAGCTCTTAGAGAGGTTGGTTCTTGGAAAAATAAAAGACAAGGTAAATGGACACATCCCAATATACCAAGAGGGCTTCCGTGCTAGACGCAACTGTTTGGACCAAATCATAAGCCTCACCACTTTCATAGAGGCAGGATTTCAAGAAGGCCTTAAAACGTCAGCTGTGTTGTGGACGTGACGGCGGCCTAGGATACTGTCTGGAAACGCAGACTCATACAAATTCCTAAGACTAACTAATCTACTAAATAATATGCTGAGCGATAGAATGTTCCAGGTGGTCAGGGTGACAAAGCCAGTAGGACGAGACACTTACAGAACGGCCTACCACAGGGCTCCAGTTCTTGATCCGGTGTTCTTTAACATCTACATCGCAGACTATTGCCGGAAACAACATCAAAGATGGTCGCATATGCCGATCGATATGGCACTGGTGGTCAAGCGAAGATCTATAAATGCCACGGAAGCAATTCTAGGTAACGATCCTTCAAAAACTAGGGAATACTACCCCAAAAATGGAGACTAACCCTCAAACCCAGCAAAACCGGGAAACGCACCTGCTTCCACATCTAAATAATAAGCAGGCAAACGAACAACCACAGATATTTTTTAACGGCACCCTGTTTAAATGCAATGCCACCCTAAGAACTTAGGAGTCACCCATGGACCGGACGTCTGGTCTGGTCTGTACCAAAGAATATTATCCAGAAACTCTGTGGTATTTAAACTTGGGGAATAACAGCAAACACATTACGATGCTTTGCGCCTAGCTCTCGTCTACAGGCACTGCTGAGTATGCAGCTCCGTGTGGTTAACAGTAGCGATACATGTCCCCAAACTCGACACGCAACTGAATTACACTATGCGCAACATCACAGGATGCATTAAATCAACCCAGATCATGCTTGCTACCGATACTCAGCCACATTGCTCGGCCCCATCTCCAGAAGTCCTACTCTTGGCCCTGGTTCAACTGTACCGTAAAATATTAGCCGACCAACAACTACCCATTTATGAGGACATGGCAAAAGCAACCTCAAGCCGACTTAAATCCCGAAAGCCCCCAATCAGTACCGCAGCCAACAGAATTCGAACTGGCCATGCGAGATATGCAGAAACGCTACACAAATGTGGGCAGATCACCAACGACTGAATGTGACTGCGGGGACCCGAACTTTCCAGACCATAAGCCATATTGTCCAACATTGTGGGAAATAGAGGCATACTCAGAAGAATTAACCAAACTTTTTTTCCTTCACACCCTCCGCGATCGACTGGATCCGAAACTCTGGATCTGGTACTCTGACACCTCAATGAACTTACAGTCTTCAAATGTTACTCACTTTATGTTTCCTTTGTAGCCCTTCGATAAATAAATAATAATAATTACCATGCTAATTGGCTACATGTTAATTATTTGAATCCATTGAATATAAATTTAGAATTTTAAGAACGACATGTCAACATTAAAGACAGTGTAAAAAAATTATCGTGAGATCTTAGAGATAGTAGATATACTCGAATATACGCGAATCGGTGGTTGTGTGAACGTGTTGATTTTATTTTATTAATATACATTTATTGAGTGTCAATTAAGTTGTCAGCAGGAAAACAGCATGTCGTCGTCCAATGTTTGTTCGAAAAAGTCAGAAATACGGATTGTGTTCTGTGTGATTTCTGTCGAAAGTTCATTCAGTACTTATTTGAAGATGATATCATAGCGGAGATAGAGGAAATAAGCAAGTGCGCCAATAACTTGATTTTATTTAATTTACCCGAGTCGTTGGAAAGTAATTCATTAGCCCGTAGTGATGAAGCTTACAATTTTTTCAAATGCTAATGGTGATAGTTCGGGTCTTTTTGTCGTGTCTGGCGTTTGGGTAAAGTTAATAAAGATAGAACAAGACCATTAAAAATTGTGTTTCAGTCTCGGTCACAGGTTTTAAATGTTTTAAAGAAATATAAGCGGAATGGGCACTTATACCTTAATCGAGACCTTACTATAGCTGCAGCTAGTTTTGAGATACAGGAGATGGCTTGCCAAGAATTATTAGAAATGTTGCAAAAAACCAGTGACTATCCAATAGTTTGTGAGTAGTTGTCAATCTCTTTCGGTTATCTACCAAAATGTAAGAGGTTTAAATTCCAAAGCTAATATTTTTACCCTAATGCAACTACTGTACGATTGACTGATTGCCCTAACCGAAGAAATGGCTTCTTGATAACGTTCTCTCAGTGATATTTTGGACCTGATTTTCAGGTTTACAAATTAAACAACATTGGCCTCAATCTCCTCGTGCATTACATCTGCTTGTCTCTAAAGCGGATATTATTGTTTCCAAGGTTTTTCACAATTCTTTGGTTGTTGTTAATTTATGCATTTTACCATGCCACTTCCACTGAACGCTATTTTTGGACAATTTAGGGAGCTCTAGTATCCAATGAAGTCTAACATTCTTATTTTAGGTGACTTCAACGTACCTCTGTATATTACTCTCAATTTTACGAATCTCTTTGACCCTAGTGTTCCTCTCAGTGGGTTTATTAATTTTAACAAATGAAGCAAATTAACTCTATATTCAATCACAATTCCCGACTTCTAGACCTAGTCTGATCTACAGAATGTGCGGTTCAGAGCTGTGATAGCGTTTTGGTACCTGAGGATATGCATCATCCAACTTTAAGTACTTTGGTAAATAATAACCAATCGTCCAATTGGCTTTAGTGTTTTCAAATTTAATATGTAATCGTGAATTGTGCTACAACATTCGCAAGGGCAACTTTGATGATCTTTACCAGGCTTTATGTAATGTAAATTGGTCTGCGATCAAAGCTATAAATGATGTAAATGATGCCTGCAGGTATTTTTATGATCAATTGAATAGCTGCACTTGATACAGATATTTCCAAAAAGCTTATTAGTTTTTCCAATGTTTTTCCAGTATGGTACACACCTGTGATAATCGATAATTTAAAAGAATAACGCCGCTTGTGGAAACAATATAAGAAATATTAGTCAATACGGGTCTTGGATCGTGTTAAGCGTTAAGAAAAATATATCAATAAAGGTAAAGGGTTCTTCGTTGAGGAGGGGCACCAGAGTAGTTTTTGGTGCCCCTGCCTCAACGAAGAATAAATGATTTAAAGAAATATATCAACTCAAATATTAAACGCGAATTTGTAAACTTTATTCAATCTGCAAGGAAAGTACTATTAAGACAAACCCTAAGAATCTTTGGACATACATTAATGTTAAAAGAAAAACTTCTATGGTTCCCGGCGAAATGTCATACAACGGTAAAAAACTAACTCCATCCGATGACATTGTTAACTCATTTGCTGACTTTTTTGGATCTCTCTTAGGAAGAAATCAAGCAGTGCGTCTGTCCCGCCGAGTTGACGTTTGTGACGAGTATTGTGATATATCAATGTTATGCGTGAATTCAGCCATATGTATAATCGTGATCTTTTGATGCATGCAAAAAGTTAAAACCAAATTTTTTACAATGGGAACCCGATAATATACCAACGTTTTTGTTAAACATTTTATATCTGTCTAACTGGCCCACTGTGTAATTTAATTGTACAAAATGCAACTTTTTTCGGATTTATGGAGAACATCAAAGGTAATTCCAGTATTTAAAAGTGGTGATCGTAAACATGTTGAAAATTGTAGACTAATAGCAATTGTGTCAAATTTCTCCAAGTTGTTTGAATCTATTCTTGGTAATTGTTTGTATAATCACATTGCTCCATTAATTGGTGATAAACAACACGGCTTTGTGAATCGTAAATCAACGACATCTAATGATTTGTAATTTGTACAGTTTTTATCTAACAGCTCTAGATTCTCGAGAGCCAAAATAGATGATTTATACACGGACCTATCGGGAAAGAGTTTGTTGTAGTTGATCATGTCATTTTATTGAAAAAAAACTAAGGGTGGTGGGGTTTATGTTAACATTGGTCGATGCATTTAAATCAATATTATTAGGTCGTAGGCAATATGTTGAAATCTGTGTATCCGCTCTGAAAGTTACGTTACATATAGTGGTCTCACTCAGGGGTCCAACTTAGGGCCTACATTATTTATTATGTATTTTAATGACGCCTTTACAGCTTTGAAATCTAAAATTTTTTGTGAATGCTGATGATCTCAAGATGGTTTCTATGTATTTCTTCAATAAATGATGAAAGCAGAATTTTAAAAAACAATTTAAAAAAATCTTCAAGGATGTTTTTTTTTAAATTGAGTAAAGACTATATTGTTAAAAATAAAATATTTCTTCTTCCCCCACCAAAAAAAAAAAATTTTTTTTTTAGATTTTTTGAGGTATTTTAACTTTCAAAAAGAAAAGGCTCCTCCTTTGTACCATTTTCTTTACACTATTTCCCGCATACAAAAATTTTTTGTTTTTTCGGGTTGGAGGGCCCAGACTGTCCACGATTGGTCTAACGGTCTACCTTTGTCGATTTATTTTCTCTAATAAAAAAACATGATCGTAATTTTTATATTGTTTTATAATGCTTTTATCTATGCACCTTTAAAAAAAATATATAGATTTTTGAAATAAACGGATTTTCGAAGAGGTCGCGGAGCGACGCGGGTGCATCTTATACGGTATAACTTTTGACGTCGATTTATTTTCTCTAATGAAAAAACTCGTTCGTAATTATTTTTAATATTGTGTTTATTATACTTTTATCTATTCGTACTTAAAATTTATTGAAAAAAAATATATTTTTGAAATAGACGGTATTTTTCGATGAGGTCGCGCAACAACGCCATTGGTCTTATGCGGTAGAACTTTGACGTCGATTTATTTTCTCTAATGAAAAAACACGTTCGTAATTATTTTTATATTGTGTTTATTATACTTTTATCTATTCGTACTTTAAAAATTTATTGAAAAAAAAATATATTTTTGAAATAGACGGTATTTTCGATGAGGTCGCGCAACGACGCCATTGGTCTTATGCGGTAGAACTTTGACGTCGATTTATTTTCTCTGATGAAAAACACGTTCGTAATTATTTTATATTGTGTTTATTATACTTTTATCTATTCGTACTTAAAAATTTATTGAAAAAAATATATTTTTGAAATAGACGGTATTTTCGATGAGGTCGCGCAACAACGCCATTGGTCTTATGCGGTAGAACTTTGACGTCGATTTATTTTCTCTGATGAAAAACACGTTCGTAATTATTTTATATTGTGTTTATTATACTTTTATCTATTCGTACTTAAAAATTTATTGAAAAAAAATATATTTTTTGAAATAGACGGTATTTTCGATGAGGTCGCGCAACAACGCCATTGGTCTTATGCGGTAGAACTTTGACGTCGATTTATTTTCTTTAATGAAAAAAACACGTTCGTAATTATTTTATATTGTGTTTATTATACTTTTATCTATTCGTACTTAAAAATTTATTGAAAAAAAAATATATTTTTTGAAATAGACGGTATTTTCGATGAGGTCGCGCAACAACGCCATTGGTCTTATGCGGTAGAACTTTGACGTCGATTTATTTTCTTTAATGAAAAAACACGTTCGTAATTATTTTATATTGTGTTTATTATACTTTTATCTATTCGTACTTAAAAATTTATTGAAAAAAAATATATTTTTTGAAATAGACGGTATTTTCGATGAGGTCGCGCAACAACGCCAATTGGTCTTATGCGGTAGAACTTTGACGTCGATTTATTTTCTCTGATGAAAAACACGTTCGTAATTATTTTATATTGTGTTTATTATACTTTTATCTATTCGTACTTAAAAATTTATTGAAAAAAAATATATTTTTGAAATAGACGGTATTTTCGATGAGGTCGCGCAACAACGCCATTGGTCTTTATGCGGTAGAACTTTGACGTCGATTTATTTTCTTCTTAATGAAAAAACACGTTCGTAATTATTTTATATTGTGTTTATTATGCTTTTATCTATTCGTACTTTAAAAATTTATTGAAAAAAAATACATTTTTGAAATAGACGGTATTTTTCGATGAGGGCGCGCAACAACGCCAGTTGGTCTTATGCGGTTGAACTTTGACGTCGATTTATTTTCTCTAATGACAAAAACACGTTCGTAATTATTTTATATTGTGTTTATTATGCTTTTATCTATTCGTATTTAAAATTTATTGAAATAAATATATTTTTTTGAAATATATGTTTCTTTCCAAAAGGCCCCGTACCTCTCCTCAGGTACTTCCCTCCCCCTCTTTTTGTTTTTTTCCCACCCGCTTCGCTCCCTTTATTCTTCGTTGTTACCTTCCCCACACCCTATTTTCTGTATCCTTTTTCCTTACTCATAACTACATACTTTCTACTTTCATTTTTTCCTTCCACCATAGAACCGCCTCCCCCCCGCGATAAATTAATTCGCATATACGAGACAGTGGCGAGCAGGTAATATTTGGGTGTTAATTCTCTTTACGTTAACTTGTAATTCCGTGTAGTTCTAGTCAGTTTTCTTGTTACCAGAATCTTTAATACTGTGCGTTACCCGCTTTAGCTCGTGTTTATTCGTAACATAATAAGTGTCTATTGAGTGCTGTTACTCAACCACAATACATTGGTGTATTGGGGCGAATAAATTTATGTGAAGGTTTCTCTGAGTTTATGTCAAATTCTTTTGTGATTTTTTCTCTTTTACTGTATATTCTGATGCAGATTGTTAGCTGCTGACCTTTGATTCTGGGTCAGGTTCTTCTCTACAACTTACCTTCGAACCTGGCGCCCTACCTTTTTATTTTTTTTCTATTGGTTCTAGGAATAACGTTGATCTCTCCTAACTGCACACCCTACTCTCCGCTGAGGTGCATACTTTCCTAACATCTGACCGTAACAGGTACCATTCATAATATAGGATTAATACTATTAGGATTTGGTATATACTATACTCTAAGTTAAATTTTTTGTAGCCACATGTTTAATATTTGCATAAACAAGCTTGTACCTATGTTAAGCTTTATCTTCCGTAACACTGCTGGGTTTAAAAAATGTTGACTCCTTATTAGTTCTGGTGTTTAAATAATAATTGTTTTAAAGTATTTTTGGGATATTCCAGAAATTACAAAAGACATTAAACTGAGATTTACGGGTACACGGTAAATATCTAACTAAGTACAGTTAATGAGGAGAGTTTGATATCTGTATTAACATAAACACAACACACTTCAATAAACACCAAATTTTGATTGATTTTATGAAAAATAACGCAGTTCACCGTTACATAAAAAACATAAGTGGTAATCAGTCAAAAGTTATTTTTTTAGTAATTGTTTAAAATGCCTTCCTTCCGCTAGAATGCATAATTGCTTTTTCTTAGTAAATTAAATGACACGCTTGTGAAGATTTGTGGCATGGTCCTAATCTCATTGCAAGCGATCTGTATGCGATTCCAAAGTTGCTCTCTGTTATCAATTTGAATTTTACTAAACATTGGTTTTGAGATAACGCCACACAAAGAAATCAAGTGGGTTGAGGTCCGAAGCGATCCGTACCCGCATACATTATTTTTACTTTTTTATCCAATCCAACGTCCAGGAATTATGTACTATAATTTTTATTGCATTAAAAAATAAACACATTTACTCTAAAAACGGAATGATTTGCAATGAACTGCAACTCTACATTTGAATAAATTCGACCTGATTCTACAGTCAAACCTGCAGCTATTTGCATATTTTACATTTTTGGTTAAACGGTAGGAGATTAAGTTTTAAGCAATCAGACATGAATCATATAATAGTAATTAACTACAAGTTACACAGAGCAGGGGTATGTCGAGAACCCTAAGATATGGCCATTTAAGGCAATCTACTTATACTAAGAAGGAATCTTTCAGAAGTTTAGAGAGATCTTTAAGTTGAAATTTATAATTTGGGTAAAAATTAATATTTCTGCAAATGTTTCGATTTCTCAGTAAAACCAAAAGACCAGGCACACTTTTTACAGAGAAATTGAAAACTGGTCCAATTTTTTTAATTTTATATGTATATAGGTCCCTTATAGCCATACAAACAAAATCTTTTTCGGTTCTTATTAGTCTCAGGGGACCAATAGTTTCAGCGCTATTAGACGTCGCTAAGATATTTGGAAAATATATTTTGAGCTTCAAGATTACATACTATTCACCAGATTATTAGACAATTCTGACATGTTTTTGGAAGCTTTAAAAATCATCATTAAGCCCGTCTTTATAAATATAATGTCAATAAAAACCTCACTACTTACAGTAGTTTTAATGATTTTTTGGTTTAAATAAGATTAAATACAATTAGGAAGCAATCCAAACCACGTGATAAGAAAATGGCGGCTAGGGGCCTTTCAATTCAACTGTCAAACATAATTGCAAGGAAAGATCACTCCAAAGTCCAATTATAATCGATTTAGATCAAAAGTTGAATAAAGCTGATCCATGACGCACGCACCCTAGTTTGATTAAGATCAAAACCGCAAAAAAACGCACCGATTAAGATCAATCCACAACTGACATTTTAAAGCCGCCATATTTGGTACTGCGCGTTTGACAGGTCGCGTTGGATTGACTAACTGTATTTGGGAAATACTCAAGCATATCTTTTTTTTTATGCGTTTACTTATGACGTCAGTGTTAAATTAATGTCCACGAAACTCAATGTCAATGTTATCCGTCACTAGTTCTGTCAATAGTTCCTGTCGTGTTCAGAGTAGTGGTTCTAACTTTCCTTGCGATTTATTCTATTTTTTGTGGTTTTCTATTAGTGTTATTTATTACTGTTAATCTGAGTTTTTTCTATTTTTGGTTTGTGTTATTTAATATTGCTATTTATTGCGTTATTTTTGGTTTAGATTTGCATAGTTTACATTTGAACCCCAATTCGCTCCTGAAACGGACTATTAGGTCAAAACTTAAGAAAAGAGCAAGAGTGATTTCGTATATTGTAACTGGAGAATATTCCCGCAGATATTCTGCATGGGATTGAAGCTAATTGCAAACAAAATGGTCTGGCGTCACTTGTGGCTGCAATTCGAGAAGCTAGGTTCCCACCAAAATTGTTATCGCAATGTTTTGCAAGGTGTCGGACAAGAAGATGGCGGCAAGGAAGAAGAAGGATCCATTTTCAGTTGCATTACCCAGCGCAGAGATGTCTGCTTTATATGCCAACGTAAACGAAACCATAGGGTTGTTATTGCCCCAAAGAAAATTGATGGCTTTCCTGATGAAATTAGCCCAAGACTTATCGGGAGAATTTATCAAAACCATACTTGTTTTTCCGTTAAGACCGGCGGTGAGTTTACCTATTACCAAAGTGATATCTTGACTGTCGGGATTTGTTGCCGAAAATCTTGGCCCAGCTTCAATAAACAGGAATGAATTTATTCGACAGCATGTTTCCAACTTTGCTAACGTTTTGTACAACCCGAATCCTGATGACAGAATTGCAATATTGACTATGTAGATGGGACCTACTTAAAGGTTGAGAAGAGCTCGAATGCTTTAAGGCAAATCTTACTGCATACATAAATATATCACTTAATCAAACCGGCACTAGTTGTCGCTCCCAATGATTACATCCTCAGATGTTCATAGACCGTACTTTTCTGACACTAGAAATAACGACGGGTCTATGTTAGTTCATTAAATAGAAAACGATCAACGTGCAGATAACGAACAATTGCAAACATGGCTTCAGCATCATGATTTATTTATCTTTGACAGATATTAAAGAGATGCTGTGGATTTTCTTAACTATCTGAATGTGTTTACTCTGATTCCCCCTTATTTACGAAGAGCTGAACGGCAGTTATCAACTGAAGACGCAAGATGGATTATCGAGGCGCGTAATGGTCACTTAAAAAATATTTTCAAGTATTTCAAAAGTACCGTTCTGTACCACCACATCCCACATCTAGGAGGAGCACTGCGTAATTGGTTGCACTATGATTAACAGGTTCTTCCCTACCATACAAATGGAGGGGACCAATGCTGAATTTGCTCAGCGATTATTGGCACTGACAAACACAGAAAATGTGGTACGGGCAAAGAGCTAAGTGCGTGAGAATAAAGTTATTGGTACTTTGAGCGCTGTCAAGGCTTTGGTAAAACTGATGATAATTATGCGGTATTCAGCAAGATTTTTTCCAAATCCATGATGTATGACCTACAACTAGACTCCTTATGGGCTTGTTCTTTGTCTTGGTTTTTGGTTTCTCGAGCTTCTCTTTTTTTTAGAAATAGTAAATCATATTGGATCTTGACACTTCAATTTTTCCTCTTCTGATTTATTCTTAAACTGAGCACAATTGTCGCACTGGTCTTTTTCAGTCTGTGGAAACCATAGTGAAGATATGCTTGTAAAATGAAGAAGTGACAGGGACCACCTGGTGTTCTTCGCAAAATTTCAAGTAACCTAATACAGACAATTTTGGATAAACCTGTTGGGAGGTACGACCTCTTTGAGAACTCCTACAATAATGGAATTCAATAACGGAAATTGAATTTATATGGTTTCGAACAATATCCTTATACTCTTCTGGGATTTTATTGGGAGCCGGATTGGAATTCTTTCTATCGCCTTCTACTATTCCACTATCTAAAGTTTTCTTAATGGCAGTTTCGACTTTTTCCCAGAAATATCTAAGGTACTCAAAAAAAGTGTTAGCAAACTTGTTGCTTTCCATTACCAGGTGTCAAGGAGTAATTTAGTGTAAATTGTCTTCTTGAAGCAGTGTTCCCTTGATCAACCATTGCATTGGTTACAGCACATTTGATAATGAAGCTCCATCTAGATCTCTCATCTTTGAGAGATACATAAATAGTCCTGAAAAATTTGCTTCCTTTCTTGTGAGCTGAATTTCTGATTGCATTTACAAAACACCGTCTTCACGGGTTTCGCTCTCACAGTATTTCCATTTTGAGATGAATGTTCTTTGCCTGCAAGTCTGATCTGTTTTGATTATTCATTTTCAAGTGTCTGGCAAACGTTTTCGTTTTCTTGTTAGCTGTTTTTGCGGATGACATGCAACTTCTTCATCATTGTCTATTGTTCCATTTACAATTTCTTGTTTAGTGATTTCTGTTATGCCATTTTTCTTTCGTCTCTGATGTTCTGATTCTTTACTTCCAAAAGAATCCGACAGAGAATTTTCATCTAAATAATTGAGATCTTCATCTGAGTTTGATTCAGCAAACGGATCTTCTTCACTTGAATTTAGAAATTGAAACTATTGTAGAACTATTTTCGTATGTAATCACTTTATCCCAGTAATTATTGTGCTCATTTCTCGAGACTTAATGAGAATGCAAACATGCAGAAAAGCAATAATTTTCACAAAGTTCTATAAAATCATAATTATATCCACATAACCTAATTTTATATTATGAGACATTCCTCATTCTACATGGTCTCTCTTCAAGAATTTACAAGAGATGCATAATATCATTAATCTTACCTTTAGCATTTTCTTCATTAACAACACTCTTCAAACGAACTTCCTGCAGAATTATGTGGCATTGTTCAACAAAGCATCAAGTTTACCACAGAATCTGGGAGAAGTGACATAGCACATCTGGGATTAATCACTATAATATTATGGATAAAAATATTAGTGAAATAATCTATGCCGCTGAAGCATACTACACCATTAGAAAAAACATACATATTTCCTATTTAGTTGAACGAAAATCACGGTTATGACTGGAGAATCACTTGGCTCACTTGCATTCTTTACAGTTTTTCAAGTAGTATGATGCATTTAACTCATTTCACCTGAAAATGTGGCTTACCTCTGTTCACCACCAAGACGACGATATACAAGACAAGCTACAACGAGAAAACGTAGAACATTTTACTTTCCAATTTACATTGATCATATACGCGTATTTCTGCGATCCAGGATGTATTCTCGTTTTACTCCGGCAGTAAAACACCAGATTTTTATTACATACACGTCAAAATGAAGGGGTGCCCCCTTCGATGAGGATGAATATAATGCAATAATCGGATATTATTGCACATGCAAAAAGGACCGAGAACAGTTGGATGTTGCGCTCATGTAGCAAGCATCCTTTGGTATCTTGGATATAGCCCGCTACTGACTATGCGTTGATGCGTCGATTTGATGCAATGATGCACAAATCTTTGCATAGTGAGGATAATGCGATTCGTCGATACGATGCGCTGTGCGGCGATTCCGAGAGAAGTCGGTTTTGGGCGAATCATCAAAGGAAATATCACGAACTGACGAATCGGTTTTCGTAACTCATTCGTAGTTGATTTGATGATTTGACGGTGCGTAGATATGCGTGTTGATTCTTGTTGTATAAAGTATTGAATACATTTGTAGAGATTATTTGAAGTCAGTAAAAGTAACTGCCACAGAGAACACAACTTGAAGATGCAGTGGAACGAAGACACGGTTTTCACATTTGTGAAAAAAATACAGTTACACCCTTGTTTGTGGGAATCCAAGTGACAAAACAAAAAAAATCGAAATAAGGTGCATGATGCATTCAAAAGTATTGCTGAAGAAATGGCTGTTGATAACATCGAAGAATTAAAAAGAAAAAAAAGAAAATCTGTTTCAAACATATCGAAACTACAGAAGAAAGGTTTTCTGTAGTCAAAAATCTGGAGCAGGGTTTGACGACATATATAAACCTACATGGCCGCCATACTCAGTTTTAGATGATTTTTTACACAGAATATACAGTCCTAAGGGAACATTTGATACACTAGTAAGTAAAAACAACTTGTGAAATTTGTTTCGGTTTATTTGGATATGTACTTATAAGTATACATAATTATAGTTAATGATCAAAAGTTCTACATAAGGCAATGTGATTTAAATGTAGTAGAAAATGGAAACTATTGTTCATTCTGCCATGAAACTTGTCCTGCTGTCGAAAAATAGTTTGCAAATTCTACACGAATTTTTTCTGCATCAGTGCGAGATCGTCTAGGAATCTGTTTCAATGATTTAAATGACGTCAACCCTTTATTATCGCTTCTCCATGATCCAGCAACAACATTACCGTCCACCTCTCCATCAAATGTCCCAATTGGTGTGTAACTTTTCGTGAGGTCTTACTCCTGCGTAAAAAATTATGCAAAAGTACACAAGTTTTCACAATTAGACTTGCTCTTTCTGGACTGAGCATAATGGGTGTTCTGAAAACGCGAAATACGGATGCCATAATTCGAAAACATTTTCAATTACCCTACGTGCTCTGGACAGTCTATAGTTAAATACTCGTTTTGAGGATCCTTTATCATGAATTCCCGGGTAAGGCACCATTATGTTACCTGTCAAAGGAAACGCATTGTCACCTACTATTACATATGGTAGTACTTTATCAGTATTTGTTACAACATCATCAGAGGGAAAATTGATTGTTCCCATTTCCATATGCTGGGACAGCTTGCAATTGGAAAATACTCCTCCATCAGACATTCTACCGGGTGATCCAATGTTGGCATATGTTACACAGTAATCGGCGTCACATAAGGCCATTAAATTTATGCTAAATGTCGATTTATAGTTGAAGTATTCACTGCCACTATTTACGGGTGCTTGTAGAATCACATGTTTTCCGTCAATAGCACCGCAACAGTGGGGAAAGTTCAACGTTCCTCAAATGTTTCTGCTATTTTTCTCCATTCTTCAGGTGATTGTGGAGTCTGAAACAATACTAGTTACATTTATTTCAGGATAATTTAGATACCAATGAAGAGGAAAAAACAGTGAAGATGAAGCAGACAATGACGCATTACAAACAGATTCGGAATGAAAATGAAGATGCTGATAAACGTTCTAATCTTCATGAAAGTAAGATTTCTTCCGTATGGTTTTTAGGCGAATGTATCTATTAATTTTATCTATTAGAAAGCGCTGCATCAACGAGACAACCACTCCAACAAACTACTGTGAAACGACCGCGGAAAGAGCAAGATCGTGCAGATATGGCATTTAAAGAGCTCATCGCAATAAAGGACCAAATCGCTAAAAAAGAAATGCCGCCAGTATGGGAAGAGATGAGTGTACCGTTTATAGTGAACTCCTTGCTATAAAATTACGAAAGCTGGATGAACGAACTCAACGGTTGGCTAGCACCGAATTGACACCGTCATGTTTAATCTGAGTTTCGATTCACTACCGTTACCAACACCCAGATCTCACTCTTCCAACACTACTTCAACACATCTTCCTTCTTTCCTAGACATCCACTGTTTGGCGAACAATCGTATAGTAATTATACTCCCTCTATTACCTGATTCCCCAGTATCTAATGAGAGTTCCCCAGCCGGCAGTTTTTTAATCTGTAAATGTGATCACTTAATTTTTCCAGTACTATTTTTTTTCATTTTGTGAGCATATAAATGAAGTTTTTTTATTCTATGTTTTTTACTTTTTCTATTTTTTAATTGTAAACACATTTTTGTTTAAATACCGTTCTTGCGTATTTACTTACATACTAACAATAAATAACAAACTAAGGACTTATACTCTTGCCTTTAAATATTGAGATAGTGCAATATCAAGTGCCTGGCACACTTCTGGCACTATCACAGATATTCTTTGGGAGAAATTTTAAAAGAAAACTTAAGCTTTGGTAGGAGTCACCCGATGCTAAATATCATAACGCAATAGCTAGTCTTTCTTTTGGCTGGTACGCAAATCTAAAGGATGTGTCCTTTTTCTGTATTTGGGGCAAATTTTATTCAAAAAACAGCAACTCAAAGTCTTCATAACTGATCCTGCAGAAGTTATGAAATTTTTCCAAGTGGGTTCCTTGAGCATATCCACGATCATGTTTGCACAGTTATACCTACAAATAACAACATAATCGAGTGGACGTAATTTTTTGACTAATTCTGATTGCATTGCAAGTACAAATAATGTTACTTACCGAGATCTGCTCTTATAAAGAGTCTGCGTCCACCACCTTTTTTTCTTCTTATTTTTTTTATTTGAAAGTAAAAATGACCACATAACATGCATGTGTGCTGCAGCAAGCAAAAGCAGATCTTCCTCTAAAATCCATTTGAGCACTGACTGAAGTTTTCACGTCAGGCACAATAGTCGAATTTCTCAAACGCACTATCAAAATTCATCAACGCATTATGAGGTACGATACGGTGCATCGGTTCGTCGTTGCTCTCCCGGTAGCACGAAATGCATCATCGAAACGCAACACCGAATCGCATCAACGCATAGTCAGTAGCGGGCTTATGCCCGTCATGAACCTATCGTGAAATATCCTACAACAAACGTTTTGCATGTAGTGCCGGATGCATCTGGCAGGCCTCTGCCACCCCGATAAATATTTAAGTACAAAATAATGAACAAACCTCATTTTGTTGTAAAAATAACGAACTATTTTTTCTGTAGTTGTGAGTTTTATAAATATTATATTTATAAAAACGGACTTTAATATGTTTTAAAGCTTCCAAAAACATGTTAGAATTGTCTAATAATTGGGTGAATAGATATGTAACCGTGAAGCTCAAATATATTTTCCAAATATCTTAAGGACAATGTTATCTGCAAATAGTATAGTAGCGCTGAAACTATTGGTCCATGGACATAAGGACTAAAAAGAATTTTTTGGTATGGCCATAAGTGACTTGTATACGAAAATTTAAAAAAAATTGACCGGTCTTTAATTTTTCATGTTAGGTGTCCGTTGTTCTTTTGGTGCAAGTTTCAAGTGTACCAAGAGTATTAAAAGATGGTAAGCAAAGTGTAATTAAAGCAATTTTAAGGGGTAAGTAATTGCCAGATGCCCTTGCGTAATTCCATGCAAAAAAAATTTACAAGAAAGGATATGACGCAGATGTAAAAGCGTTTTATAGTTTTTGGGACTTCCTGTGCCTGCTAGTAAGGCGGGCGTTTACAATGTTAAGCTATTGTTGATGCAGGATCATCAATAACTGTATTAATTTCAATAAAGGAAACAGGTCGAAGACAAAGGTTTCAGAACACAAAAACGCACAGTTTAAATAATTTCGGAGAAAGTTGTAACTTTTTTAAAACTATTGGAAGCTTCTTTAAACACTGTTCAGGCGTGCCAATTTTCGCAATTGGCAATTACAACCATAACTACTTGTCTTTGAAATATCTGATTGTGGCGCTGTTTTTCAGGAAGAATTAAATTATGAAAAAATCGACGACTAGTCATAATTGAAGAAAGTACTTAACTAACGGTGTTGTAATGTTGCTAAGAACTAGTGTGTTCCATGAATTATTTTCTTGTGGGTTTTCTTTAACATGTATGAAAATTGTATCTGATTTTGATCAATAAAATATCAGTGTTTGTTAAGAATTGTTCTATCAGCACCGTGTTGTTAAACTTATTTCATGTCAATTCGTTGATAAGCAGTTACTAGTAACATTATGGAATAAAAATAAAAATCAAATGACAGAAATTTAAAATTTTAATATTAATTATTTTCGCAATATACCATATAGGTAATAATTTTCATAGTGATCGTCATCATATTTAATTTGGTTTGAGTTCGATATATTTTATTTGGAAGTCTAAAATTTACTAAACATTTTCTTAAAATGGGAACATATATATTTTATTACAATTCCAGATTCTATCAAGAATTGTAAGATTTTTTGTTATTACATGTTTTTGAAAAATACTATATTTTTTTAGTTATTGCCATTTAAAGAAAAAAAAAAAACTTGAAAAAATATAGATTTTTTTGAATTTATTGAAAAAGTAATAACTTGTCATTAATTAAATTTCTTGAAAATTTCGGAGGTTATTAATAGTAACCTACTCTATTTCGATGCAGCTTCGTTTTTCGGAAATTTTATAAAGGGTGCGAAAAACAAATGTCCAAAATTTCCACATTTTAATCGCATTAAACTCGTTAATTCCTAATGACACACCCAGTATTTCTTTTTATGGTCGGATTCTCCATTTGATTCTCTATCAAATATTATATGCATGTTATATACCTAAAACTAACAGATATTGCGTGTAATCACAACATTTCACTGGTATTTCTTTATAATACCGTATCCATGTATTGTTTAATCTAGTAGGCCTTTTTGTTTTTTTTTCTTTGAATGGTAATAACTAAAAAAATTTAGTTTTTTCGAAAAACATGTAATAACAAAAGAGTCTCTTACATTCATCGTAGAATCTGGAATTGCAATAAAATATAAGGTGTTCCTTTAAAAAAATGTTATTTATCCACACGTTTTTGTAGAGCACCCTGTATGGGGAAACTGAGAATATTTAAAAAAATTACGTGATCCACGACAACTTTTGTATTAAAAACTTTTTCCTAAACCCTGGGGTTTTCGAGATAAGGTAGTTCGTACAAATATGTAGGAAGTGTAACTACGATTAACTGAAGAACTGAATCAAAAAAATAAGATATGGATTGGTACGACAGTTTAACAACATTGATTCTTTTATACTTTGTCAAAAACCCAAAAAATAGTGTAGAAACGTATCAACCGAAATTGATGTTAATATAAAAGAATATTAATTAACGTAGACGAAAATAAACCATACTTCTTATTAGTTTTATGAAAATTACCATTGTGTTAAATCATCCAAAATTACTGACAACTGTTAATGTTTAATTGGAAATAGGTCATTTGTAAATTGGATAGAATTAAAAACTCATTTACTAGAAATACATTGTGATAAACGGTATTATGAGGCAATAGCAATTAGAACAAACTCATTAATTCAGAATTACATTGGTTAGTCTTCGCCACATACATATAAAATAATTAAGCTGTTATCTCAAATGATTCATTACGTACCTACATGTAATTACGTGTCGGGGTCCCGCAAGTAATACGGACAATGTGGACATAAATTCACAATTTTATATATAACTTACTACATAAAGTATTTAGACATTATCGATTATTGATGACATAGAATTCATTCTCTTTTTGTGTACTTGGCTTTAATTAAGGGAGTTACGAAAGTATATGACCTATTATTTAACATTATTATTCATGCATATACATGGTGGGTTTATTAATAAAGCTGGTGTAAAAAACCTCTACGTAATCGTTGTTGAAGGAACTTTTTAAAAAAATTTTTAGTTGTATTAAATCCTGGACCTAAATTTTTATTGTTAATGAGAAAATGCTGTTTGTGTATATAGGGATGCTTTAACCACTTGCTCAAATAAATTGATGCATAAGAACACTGATTTTGTTTCATAATTATTATGTATTTTTAATTAATTTACAAAATCTCATTTTTATGTTGAGGTATCCCAAGCAGCACCAAATATCTCAATAACATTATATGAATATACTTCTAATGTTTGTCTGTTAGAAATCTGTGTTAAATATTTCTATGTGCAGATTTATGTTTAAGAAATATTTGGTGCACTGTTATTTATTATATTTACACGAATTGTGAAATAAATACTCATGTATGGTTATTTAAATTATTTATTTCACAGAATTTAAGAAATATTATATTTTATTTAAAACTAGTGAAAAACAAATATGTTGAAAAAATATTCTGTAAATATGTATCTATGCATTTGTGAAAATATATAAAAAAAATATTTGGTAAATATTAAGTATATACAGGGTGAGTTTTTTCGATGTTTAACATCTCGGAAACTTGTAAAGATATTATAGAGACGATTAAATAAGAAAATAATTGTAGGTTTTTTTTAATTTAAAAAATGTGCTTTTTCTTCTTTCAACAAAAATGCAAGGTTATTTAAAACAATAAGATTTTTTAGTAAATTCGTGTGGTGCTTGTTGTTTTGTTATCGACTTTACAAAAAAATTATAAAGGAAAAACTTGTAGGTATTTCTTGGTAAATAATAGAGTCTAGTCGAAATTTTTATTTAATATATAATTTTTGAGTTATGCCACAAACTTCTGTTTCTTCTAATGAAATGAACAAAAATGTTCCTTAAACATTAATAATAAAACCAGCCAGTGTTGGCATCCTGCGTACGATGGCACCCTAGTAATAATCCTTGAACGTAACCATAATGCAATTCTACAACCTCGCAATGCTATGCATAAATGCGCCAAAAGCCATTGTACGCGTAAACAACGTTAAAGTAAACAGGTGTTTTCAAGCAATTTTTTTTAATTTTAAAAATTTGTTGGTGTTGACTTATTATCTTGTGGTACGTAATTATGTTCTAATCATTTAATTTGTTGATTAATTTTATTAGTTTAATATACACCTTAAGTAATTTGTCTTATGTACACTCATGAAATTTAAAACTTGGACACCACAATTTCTGTAAACAAAAGTTTGCACATTGTGAAGCGGGCTTAAGGGTATCATTTACAATTCTAACAGCAGGTAGTCTCAGCAGGGGTTATCTTATAGAAGGACTGTAGAATGAATCATTACACTATAAGCACGTTTTAGAAAATAGGTAATTTACGTTGCTTACTTAATTTTTTCTTTAAAGAATATATTTGAAGGTATCGCTCAATTAAACACCATAGCTCGATTAATTATCGAATCAAAATTTTGTTTAGGAAATGTTTACAAAATAAAATTAGAAATAATTTTGATTTAAAAAACGTCTACAAGCAGCCCAATAACTTTTAAATTAAATCAAAAAAAACTAAACATGGTTATTTGGGTTGACTGATTATTACTTATTTTTAAATAAATCTAACCTACTAATTATTGTAAGTTATTAGAAAAATCATTAAACTCTCTATTCATAATATTTAGTCCTTACAAAATGTATATTTTATGACGTTTCATTTTTTCTGTAGTTAATATAAAAAGTGAAAATAAAAACTAAGGCAATTCTTATTGTCAACGTATATATTTAGTTTTTTGACAAGAATTTATTACATAATTATAATTAAGATACCAAGTTATAGTTTAAAATTAAATGAAAACGTTTTTTTAAATAAAGGTATTACTATATAAATAAATATAAGAAATCAATAATGGGTGTGACCTCCATTATTATTGATACATTCTTGGAGGCGTCTGCTCATTGACGCTATCAAGGTATCAATATAATTAATATTAATCGTTTCCCATGCGGTATCAATGGCTGCAATTAGTGCATTACGGTTTACTCGTAAAAAATTTGGCCCTTGTTGTCTTTGGATAACAGCAAGTATTCGAGCCCAAACATTTTCGATAATGTTAAAATCTGGGCTTTTTGCTGGCCTGGGTAACAGCTCAAAGTTACTTGCTTGTATCCAGTTGCGCACAACGTGCGAAGTATGAATAGAGGCGTTGTCCTTTAACAACAAAACATGATCACTAGACGCATCGCAGCGCATTTTCGTCTATCTCAAAACTTTGTATGGCGAACACTACATCGTGAACAATTACACTCTTATCACACTCAACGTGTTTTGTACTTGGTTGTTACAAAAAAATTGCTAATGATCCAATATTTTTAACTAGAGTAGTATGGACAGATGAGGCCTAATTTACAAGAGAGGATGTTAATAGCACTCATAACTACCATTTATGGGATCTCCAGAATCCACATGCTGTTAGACAATTGCGATTTCAACACCGTTTTAGTGTAAATACTTGGGCTGGTATCTTTAACAAAGAACTGTTTGAATTAGAAGTTTTACCAGACAGGATAAATGCAGAACACTATTTAACTTTTCTTGATGGAACACTTTTCGAGTAGATTAAATATAATCCTCTTCTTGTTGAGCAAGAAATGTAGTTTCAACACGATTTCGCTCCACTTCACTACGGTAGAAAAGTACGTGAATGGTTAAATAAACATTATTCTGAACGATGGATTGGTCGGAGAGGTTTTATTGGCTTGGCCGCCAAGACCTCCCGACCTGAACCCTTTGAATTTTTCTTTGTGACCATTTGAAGCAACTGGTTTATAGTGTCAAATTTTTGACTATTATAAATAATTTTTTTTTCATAGTCATTTATTTTCTTATTATCCTTTTGTTGTACTTTTTACTTTCTAATGAAATAAAATTTAAATCTGATACAGTTCAATTTTTCATACAACATTTTTTTCTTAAAATGGCTTCTCGAACACGATGTCAAAATTTTGTACACCTATTATAAATCACCCTGTATACTCGAAAAAAAAAATTAAACTGGAACTATTAGATCACGCTTTACCAGGTTGTTTAGAATTGTGTCAGGAAAATGATTTTTTTTAAGCTGGCTCAAACATTATTCAAAGTTAGTAAAACCATCGGTGTCTTCAAAAGTGCTTTTAATAGTAGATGGGCATGGAAGTCATAAGAACTTAGCTGTATTAAAATTTGTGTTTCGCCTCACACCACACATCGTCTACAGTCATTAGACGTTAGCGTGTATGGACTTCTGACCACTTATTATGATTAGGAAATTCAAATACGGTTTTCACACTCAAGTAGGAGACTTATTTGGTAATGCCTACAAAAAGGCATTAAGTGGATTTTCTCAAACGGGAATACAACTACTAAACAAGGATATATTCCCTGATTATGTTTTTTCCGCAGCTGAGACTACTAATGTTATACCAAATGAAATCACTGAAGCGGAAGCAGTTGCATCTTCTTCAAAAGTTGATTCAAAAGTTTCAATAAAAAAGAAAGCTTCAGTATTCCAAGAATGTCTTGTTCAATTATCGCCGATGCCTATTTGTCCTTACCACAGGATAGCGTAAGACGGAAACGAAAAAAAGGAGTAACAGCACACCAGATATTGAAGCAGCACAACAAGTTGAGGCAGAAAAAAGGGAGAAAGATCGACGAAAGACGTTTAGAACTAAGAAAGAAATAGTTAAGAAAATAATTGATTAAAGTGAAAAAGAGGAAGGAATAGAAATGCAATGAATTAGATGCGGCATGTTTGCATTGCAATGGGTTATATTCAAAAGGGTTTTGGATTCGTTGTCAAAAGTTTAGCAGTTGGTGCCATACAGAATGTGCAGGTGTGAATAGAAGTATTAAAGTATTTATTTGTGAATTGTGTACGTAAACGCTCTTGTGTTCTGTCAAATATTGATTTTGAAATAAATTTGAAGTTGTTTCATATTTAATGTTTCGTTTTTTTTGTAATATTTATATGCCATCCTACCCGAATAGTCTGTATATGATGACATACCTACATTTTTTTAAATTTTCTTTGTCGCTTTCTCAATATTGTTTTTTTTAAGTAAAAACTAATTTGTTTTCAAGAAAGGCTTCAGATCAATTAGTTTTTCATAAAAACAAATGTTGAATTGTGTACTTTTAATGATAGGAGGCATGTTTTTTAAGTAAGTACCGTTTTGCGATTCCGCCGCCGCAGCGCTACGGTCGGCGTTTCGTGCATGCGCGCTCATTACCTACATCTCTTGTCTACGCACTGACGCCATTACAGTCTGATTCTTTATTGTATACGTTGTTTACTGAGTGTTTAAGATGCCTCCGACGATCGTGAGTCCCGCCGATTGTGAAGTACGGGCTGTTATACGATTTCTTAGTGCTAAAGGCGTAAAACCGATCGATATTCATCGTGAGATCTGTAAAGTTTACGGACAAAACATTATGAGTCATGGAATGGTATGGAAATGGGTGAGAGATTTAAAGATGGCCGCACAAATGTGCATGATGAAGAACGGAGTGGGCGTCCTTCGGTCTGTAATGAAGATTTGGTGCAGAAAGTGGAGGAAAGGTGAGAGAAAACAGACGCTTTACAATTTCATCAATGTGCGACTGCTTTCCTCAATATTCTCGTAGTGTTTTGTATCGCATTGTGACCGAGAACTTGAATTACCGGAAATTGTGTTCACGTTGGGTTCCAAAAATTATCTCATCAAATCTTTTAAATGGGAAACTCTAGCTAGATCATCCTCTATACAGCCCTAATCTGGCGCTCAGCGACTACCATTTGTTCCTGCACTTGGAGAAACACCTGGGTGGTAAGCGTCTTCAAGACGATAACGAAGTCAAAACATTTGTGATACAGTGGTCAACAAGTCAGGCGGCAGAATTTTATGAGGAGGGTATTCAAAAACTGGTGCCAAGTTATGACAAGTGCCTCAATATTCACGAAAATTATGTAGAAAAGTAGATTAATGTACAAGCTTTCATGTAAAAATAAAATTATTACGATATCTTTGCACGTTTTTTTTAATTCCAAAACGGTACTTACTTAAAAAAACATGCTTTGTATTATAGGCAATTAATATTAAGGGTGCCAACACAGACTGGTTTCCCTATATTAAATTTGATCATTTGATTACTAAATATCTTGTTTATTTTTCATTTCATTACAATATAAAATATGTTAGTACTAAGCTGGAAAAACTGAAGACTTTGATTGCCAATTTTTACTTTTCTACTTTGTACTTCAATATAAACTAGAATTAAAAAGTGTCAATTTCCTATTAACTTTCTTATGACAAAACGACAGCCTTCATGCTTATAACTGTGTATTTTCAAAACATGAAACGATTATTACTCGCATTTAGACGACATTAATGTTACAAGAAAAAAATTAAAGGTTAGCCAGTTTTACTACACCACAAAACCGTATTCTGGCTATGCCTCAATACGTCTTATAAA
Source organism: Abscondita cerata (assembly GCA_030710515.1). Taxonomy (NCBI): domain Eukaryota; kingdom Metazoa; phylum Arthropoda; class Insecta; order Coleoptera; family Lampyridae; genus Abscondita; species Abscondita cerata. Next base: position 453,638 of record JALBCR010004268.1, read on the forward strand.
TTAACTTCTCAAACTCTCTTGAGGAAGATAGGGTATCTACAGTAGATTGAGTTTCATTGTAAATGAGGACATTTGGAGAGTAGCCATCATTATGGTATTCGGGCTATTCGGGTTCCCTCGACATCTTATAAAGTTTTGTTTCCATAACTTACTCATAACTTGTACACCGATTGAAGAGTACAAAATTTGGATTACACATTAAACCAGTAAATGCCACATTAGTGTTACTGGCACGTTTTTTTCCCCAAATATGTTTCCAACTAAAGTACAATAGGAGACCGCTATCCTACAAGTTTTTAGTGAATTAATAATAAGTGCTTCTAAACTACATATTAAAAAACAAAATAAGAGGTGCAACGTGCAATTGATTTAAAAAATCAAAGCTTTTGGCTCCTGCAAACAGAGATTTACACAATCAACCCCACTGCGGACCCAAGCACATCCCATAATCAGCACCTACGGCTATCGAAGCCACATTCCAATAAAAATCAAGATCGATTTGAAATAATTCGTTTCCTTTTCAAAAAATATTCGATACCGAAAACGTCGTTGTGGATTGTGAAATCACTTTCCCGAAAGCAATAAATTTCAAGAAACTTTCAGTACAAGTTAGTTATTTAGTAGGTTCCCATTTGGAAATAGAGTACTCCTGATGCCTTTTTAGAAAAATGACATCTTTTCCAAGCAGGGCTAAGCGCACTTCATTTTAAATAAAACCTATATAATAATCCACTGAGTACAACGAAGAAAAAACAAGGATGTACATCCAACTTTTCTTGTTATGATAACACTAATGTTTAGACAAAAAATGTAACGCCAGATGCAACAATATGATGACCTTAGATAAAATTTAAGGTTTTAATTTTGTTGAGTAGTTTAATTGTTTCAAATAAAAACAATATTTTAAAAACGTTTTTTAATTTAACTTTTATTTCCGAAACCTGTATTTAAAATACACCTAAGTTTTAATAGTACATTAATACATAAGGTTGTGAAGTCTGTCAATGGACTTCACAACCATGGTGTATATACTATTTTTTCCACTACTAGCCAAATTTAAAACAAAAAATTAAAAAATTAACATTTTTCTTGAAAAATCGAGTAGCACAGGAATGCAAATTTGCCTTTCCAGTAATAAAACAAAAATCTAGTAGTCTGATAAAGATTGACATTTTCACCTTATCTCTCATTTCCACTAATAAGTTATTTTCAAACGTTTGTGATAAATTATCGTGTTCGGGTGTCTTTTAATATGGATATAATTTTAGTAAAAATTGTTTATATTCCTCTGTGTATCTCCTATTTCTTAATGGTTTATTTTCTTAGTCCACTTAGGTTTTCTTTCTGCTACGGTTTCAGGAAGAAAATGATCACGTAACTGTTTAAACCTTGCAGTCGTGCCTTCGTTTGGTGTTGATAACGTCAATTGATGCGCTTCCTTCTCACGTTTTGTTTGGGTTTCAGTTGGAGATGTTAACGGGCATTTATTTCCATCGATTCTGAAAACACTTGTAGAAAACATCTAAAATTTCATTTATTGCTTCGCCAATATACCTTGCATCGTTTGAAAATTGGGTTTCAGGAATTCACACTTGTAATTGATTTAGTAATCGTAATGGCAATGTGGCAGTAGAATATAACCAGGGCCTCGCATACTTTCTTGGATACAAAAAATAGTCAACATTTTTGCAACAGATCGAACGTTCCACAGTCTGTTACGCATTCAAAACACCTACAACAAAATGTTTGAAATTTACTTAAAATTCTTCATGTACCTTAACTCGCCTGTTTAGATTTAACCTTTCCTTCCTGAAAACTTGCAACAGCAAACGTACAGTTAAAATTTTTTATTCATGTTTACCACGCACACAAATTTTTACACAATCACTAAATTAAAATTTCATTTAACAATTAATTTGTTAATATAAAACAAGAAATAACACAGCTAATTACAATTAAAAATAATAAATAAATTCAGGTTATGTATCTTATGGTTACGGGGATATCATCAGTCATTGATTGGGCGCGAATTTTAAACTAATGACATTTTTTATTCAAATAATGTTATCGTGTTAGGTAATTTTCAGCAACAAATACATTAAAGATGATCTCCTGGAAATATAAAATTATGTTGCACCTGTTTTGTTAAATAACTATCCTTGCATTCTCAAAAAATTGGAATTTGTTCATTATTGACCTAGGTCAACAATAAAAAAATTATTAACCAGTAGTAGAGAAATTCAATTCTTAGGGGCAGTTTTCAATCTGTGGTTTACGTGAACTTTGGTTAATTACCAAGGAGACAATTGTGACAACTATTATCTCCATGGCAGTAAACCTATAATTTAAGTTAACCAATGATTGAAAAACTGGCCGTCAGTCGTCTAGGAGACGCAATAATGGTCCACTTCATAGCTAGTAGTGGAAAAAATTAATTGAGTATCAACTACTTACCTACATGTGTTTGGATGAATAAAAAAGTCAAATAACGTTTCGGGGACATCCAAAAATTTTGTGTAAATTGTTAAACAATAGTGTAATCTACAACAATGCTGATGTGAAATGTATCAACTGCAAAAAGTAAAAAAAACAACTGAGTTGAAGACAAGTTTAAATTAATTTCAATGAAATAGCTTTTCTCCAAAACAGTTGATTCCGTGTAAGCCAAATTTCAGACGAGCAATCTCTCCTCCGGGTATCTGATTGAAGAAGATATTATTTTAAGTTCAATACATAATCGTTTTTACCTAATTTCATGGGGATGTAAAGGACCATTATTTTCTTCGTTAAAGTTTACAAAAAATTAGTATCTAAAGTCATTCCACCACGTTCTATGTCACAGTCAATCTTAACCAAAAATCCGCCACGTACAAAATTATCCGGATAAAATTGACGATCCCACGATTTATAAAGGTTTGAAGAAATGTACAAACGTTTTCCATCCAACGACAATTGCATTTTATTTACGCCACCATACAAACGTCGACCTTTAATAATTACTGGGTCCGGTTGTGATTGTAGATCTTTATCATCCAAAACTTTTATCATGGAATCGCTCAGAATCAATCCTCCTATAGTAATTTGACCTGAATCTTGTGATTAGTACAAGTGCAAATACAACATAATTTTGAACCACCTGTTAGTATTGGTTTTGATGTATTCGTGATATCATACTGCCTCACATCGCCGTGCCAATAGTTTGTAACATACATGTACTTGTCGTCTAACGACAAAATGATATCGCTGATGAAGCCTAGACATAATTAAAAAATTAGGAAACCGAAGTTTGGGATAGTAATACCGACCAGGCATGTATTCAGCGATCCATCCTGAGACTTTCTTAGGATTAACTCTTATCACTTTCTCTACTTTCCAATCGTCATTTTTATCTTTGAACAACCTAAATGGATTGTAAATAACAAAAAATTTATGAAGTTACTTACCTAAAAATATGCGAATTTAGAGTTCCAGAAAAGGAAGCGACTTTGTTTGGGATCGTGTAAAAGCGCAAAACCATACCAATAATTCCGTCATTGTCAAGATCAATACGTTTTATTAGCTTTTTGTAACCCAAGAATATAAATTTAAGTGTCGTCCATATGAAGGTAAATGTTTTATATCGAAACCTTTTCGCATTTTATTTGGAGCTACAAACTCAGTAAACGCAAGAATGTCGTGTTCCGGTTGATACCAAAAAATCGTAACAGTATTCGAAGGATTGTTTTGCTCCAAGTACCTTTGAACAAAGCTTTGAACACAGTACATTACTTTAAATTAGCACCTTTAACATGAAACGTTTTCGCATCTAGAAGAAGAAAATTACCACTTGAGTTATGATTGTGGTCTCCAGAAAATGACATCATTACATCTCCAGTTGGCAGGCAATGCGATGAGTGAAAATAAGAACAGTTGAATGGTAATAATTGTGAAGGCTCTATAATCTAAGACATACGGTTAAACATTTGTCGAGTGCGACGTCAATTCTGTACTTTGTATATTTCCGGAGCTTTAAAATTGTTTCCGACGTCTAGAATGTATATACGGTTAGACTGCAGTCCTGGTAGTAAGATCTTATCTCTGCCACATGGATGTCTGCAACTGAAATCTCCATAACAACTCGAATTAGCATTCCATCCAAATTGATGCAGCCCATCGTTAGGATGTCCGGTATAGGTTTTGTGAATTATCTAAAACGAAACAAATTCTATACATTGCTTATGACGATTTCTATGTACTTTGCAGTAATTCTTTGACTGTGGATTGACATCAATGACGCCTAAAAAATCGGTTTTTCCTTCGGCAGGTTTTGGGTCATTAAACACTACATAAAGAATATCTTCGCGTGGTCCATATTTCATTGCGTGTAGAGGTGTCGAATATTTCAATTCCGTAAGAGACATTACGAAACAGTATAGTTTGATTATACTTTTAAAGTACGCACTATACCGTTATATCAGCTTACTAATAATTACATATATTCCAAATTAAATTAAATACGTTACAAATTACACAAATTAATTTAATGTATGAGACATATTAAGTGAAGCAATTACTTAGAAAAGTAGTAATTAAGAAATAATTAATGTTTTTATCATTAATAGAGTAATTAAATTTGACGAAGGTTAATACAGCGAAGTTGATCAAATCTGTTATAGATATGCATGGAATTATAAACCAATACTAATTATTGCTGTTTTAAAAATAAATATCTATTACACGCTATTACGTAAATACATTCCATACAATTTAGTGACTCCTAAAATTATAAGCTTTTAAAATAATATTTCTCATGAACATGTACTATATACAGGGGAGTCACAAAATATGTGTTCCAAGTTTATAGGATATTTAAATGGACAACGTTTCTTAGTAAAACTTTTATGGGGTTGCCGCCCTAACCCCATCGAATCGACATCATAAATTCACATCCGCATGATGCATCGCGCGGAATGCGAAGAAAGCGCACTCAGCAAAACAAATGCACAATTAACAAGTGCTGACACTACGGGAAGCATTCAAACGACCTTGTTTGCAAAGCTCTCAACCTAATTATCACAAGGATACAATAAGCAAATCCATTCGAGGACAATTCGACACCACAGTGGTATCTAGGGTGTATACTAGACGCGCCGCTTTGATCAGAGAAGAACTGGGGTTGTCGGTTTGAGATGCGTTTATTATTTACACTTATAGTAGATGCAATGGAGTATTTACATGCATGAATGAATGTGCTGTAGGTCGTCGGATGCACCCTGTAGCGTACGAGATGCAGCGTTCGCAGTGTTACGATGTCGATTTGATGGGGTTGAAAAACGGCCACCCCATACTTTTTATATTAGACAAAAATAGGCACCTCACAAACAAAAATTAAACATTTTCAGGTTTTTTTTGGGGTTCTAAAACTACAAACTGAAATGTTATCAAAAAGTGCACCTTTATGGTATGTTTTTAATTATGCCAGATGGTGGATTCAATTTTCAAGTACTTGATGTAATAATTCAATTTAAACAAAAATGGTTTTGTCGGTTTCAAAATAAATAAAAAAAAGATGACACAGTTGTTTTACAAATTGATTTTAAAAAATCTTTTCTTGTCGAGATAACAATTATTAACTAATTTTGATATAAATTTAGAAACGTTTACTTTAAAATATCCCTAAACATAACTGTCACACAGATTTTTAATAACTTTAAAATTGTATAGGACATTGAAACCGAAAAAAAAAATTATGCCGTTCGAATATTATGAAATTTTGCAAAATGGTCTCTAAGTTCTCCCTAAATACAAATTAAATGTTAAACCAACATTTATTTGTAAGCTAAACATTTAGTAATGACTAAATGATAATCAAAATAAGCAACCTTAAATAATAGAAATTAGAAAGGTAACCACGATGTAGTTGTAATTTGCACTAATAGTTACTTATTACATAGCTTACAAAAAACTTCATATTTCGCAATTCAATTATACTAGACTATTTGAGTACATTTACGGTAAACACCGGATGATGAAACTATTTACAAAGTCAAAGTGAGTAATTATTGTATTGATTCAATTTATTAAATTTCATTATAATTAATTTGTAAATAATTAAAATGTGTGTCTAACGACACTCTCGTGTAATCAGGGCAGCGTTACAGTTATCTGTTTGTAAATAAGGTTTTTTAAAGTTACTTTTAAGAAAATGTAGTTATTTTAATGTATTATACAGAGTGTCGCATACTTCTGACATCGAAGGACAACTTAGTAGTTACCCTGTATAATTGATAACCTCAAACTTCTAAATGTAAACATGTAGATATAGTTTTTTTTGTAATAAATCCGTGTCTTGTTTAAACATATTGTACTGGAAAAGTTTTATTTTAAATAAAAAAAAAAAATTAGAAACGAAAAGTTTATCAATATAAAACTTTATACTAAGTGTTTATTTAAATCAAACATTAATAAGATAATAAAATTTAGGTACGAATTTCTAGAACCAATCTAATTTTATTTTAAAAGAATTATTATCATTTTTGTAGACAAAGCCTTTTCATGTAATTAAATTAAGTAGTGAATAGAATTTGTTTGTTAGTTATAAGCGTTAAAATAAAATTATCTGCAGTCTAAATAAAAGAACTGTTTATGTGAAACGTCCGGTTGAATTGAACACAATATCACGTATTGGGTGTATTATTACCCACATACAGGCACAACAAAGTAAGATAACTCAGTGATTTTGTGTATAAACATTTTTGAAAACAAAATGAAAACAGGAAGACAGAGGGGAGATTTATTATTGAGACGTAAAGCCATTCGATGTTAAGATGTAGAACTGTTAAGATGTTAAAATAAAAAGCGCGATAATTCTGATGTAGAAATGTAAAAGTGTTAACATCAAATAAAATTGAAGAGACAGTGAACGTCAAAAAATTAATGTGTGGAAACTAAACGAAAAATGATTGAACATTAAAATACAAAGAAGTAGTTGTCAAATAAAGTAAACATGTAATAATTAAAAATCGGTCGAGTGAAGTTAAGTAACATCAACGAAAATCTCCAAAAAATTGAATAAATTTGATTGTGAATAAACAATTAAAATCGCCGCGTTGTTGCAGCTTGCGTTTTTATTTGTCTGCGTTGTGATAAATTGTTATAAACAATTAAGAAACTGGTAACGAAAATGGATGGAAAGAATGAAGAACACGATGTTAAAACCGAGGAAAGAAAAGCAGTTCATGGGTCTGACGGAAGCAATGTGCGGAACTAAATAGAATTTTGTCAAATGCTACAGGTTAGTCTTAGAAATTTTTTCCATCGCAATATGTTTAAAGTGGTTTTTGTAAAGCTCTTGGTAAAACTTAATCTGGACACACCACCCAGGGATCTTATTTGCTTCGGTCAATTGTATGTAAAGTTATTTTAAAACCTAAAATTAAGCATTTCAACATTTTAGTGCAAATTACATAAAACTACATCGTGTCGTCTTTGTAATTCTTATTTAGATATTAATTGTTAAATTTTAGCCTAAACTTTAAATTCTAATTTGTATTTAGGAAAGCTTAGAGACCGTTTCTTCAAGTTTTCATAGTATTCAAACGACTTATTAAAAAATTTATTCGACAGTTATGTGGAAGATATTTTAAAGTACACGTTTGAAAATTTTCATCAAAATTTGTTAAAAATTTTTATCTCGATAAGCAACGTTTCGTTTAAATCAAATTATTACATCAAATACTTGAAAACTGAATCCTTCATTTTGAATTTTGATAGATCAAAAAATTATGTCAAATTTGAATCGGGCTACTTAAAAACATACCATAAGATACTTTTGATAACATTTCAATAGATTTAGAACAGTGAAAGAGGTCATTGAAAATTATTTGTCTAAGATAAAATTTAGAAGTTGTCTATTTTAATGTCCTCTACAAACTTTTTAGGTCTGAAAACACGTATTTTGTACAACCCTGTGTCAACCAGAAAATATTTATAGTGTCAAAAGGAACCTATGCAACATAACTGTCGGATCGAGATGGGTGTTGCATATAGCAGGTGACAGTTACCGGTTCGCCAGTAGCGTGACGTTGTATCCATCTAGAAAAATATTATTAAATATAGTAGTACTAAACATTTTTGTTAAAATCGTGGTGATTCTCTACTATATGTTTAGTAAAGTTTGAATTATTAACTTTAGAAAGTCTATACTCAGCCGTTCTAACATTGAAAGATCTCTTAGTAAAGCCGATATAGAACTTTGAACACGAAGAAGAATTCAACTTATACACTCCTTTTGGTTATCCATGAGGATTTGTCTATGTTGTTTTTAATAACATTTAGAGGATTAAAAGTTCAAAGGATAGTGTACAATTATATTTATTGTAAAGAGGCGAAAATTTATTGCAGAAACTATCCGACAGTGATGGTTTCCATTCGACAAGAACTACATTTAATGTAAATTTTACTAACCAACTATTTTTTAATATCTGCAAACGTGTCTACGGGATCCTATAATGTTATACCGTGTGTCCTATGGAAAAGTTGACAAAGGAGTTTTTTTTTTCATTAATAAAATTAAAATCGATGATATTTTTAATACAATTTTTATAAAATGAGTTTAATCTATTTTCAAAATGTTAAATTCACTTTAAATTGATGATTCAATATCAATGATAAAGTTAATAAAAAAATACTGCAATGGGAATCGAACCCTGGTTAGGATTCGCAAAATATTACTAGGCGATAAACTAACAAATTCGTTCACGAAGGCCGCTTATTAAATAAAAATTCCTTCGGTTAATAAATAAAATTTTTTAAAATATCGTAAAAACTTTTAATACTCATTATTATTCCATCAATTTGTTCTATTTTATGTATTCAATATGATATGGTGTTATATTGTGTAAGAAAAAATATGATAGTAAACGCCTATGTCAACTTTTCTGTGGGACACACAATATTATGACTTTTTCTAAATGTTCTTTGTAAATGTTTTCCACTGTTCTTCCCTTTCTAAAGCCTGCTTGCCAGTCTGGCAAAACATTTTTTTTAATCTTCTTATTATCTCCCCGTAAATTTTATAACCTGCGTTTGTTATGCTCACTCCCCTATAACTTTCTGTCCTTTTCTTTTCCCGTCTTTGTGTGTGCGATAAACTTTCGATATGTGTCCGGTGTATTGAGACTAATTTTTACAACATAAATATTTTGCTGTTCTGTTAGTTTTATACTACTCAACTTCCGTGAAATTTCTAAAACTGTAAATCATGCTTGGATAATAAATTCGTAACTCCTTGTATGACGGTCTCGGTGCCTTTGCGTCTTTAATTTTGTTGGTCGTGTATCATCTTTGTTGTCATTAATTTCAGGTAGCTGCATAAATTGTTTGGATTGGCTAGTTTGACTTATAGTTTCGACTTGAGAATTTTTTGTTTGATTAAATTTTGTTATTGGTTTTCTTTTATTTTTCCTTACACCTTGCCAGTCGTTTTCAGTGGTCTGGGGTTCTTCGTCAGTATCGGTGCAGAATTCATGTGAACCGAACTGTTTGCATATTTGGATAAGGATATGTGTTTCTGAAGGATTTCTGTGTATTACTTATTTGGTTCGATTTTATTGTAGGCTAGACAGAAAGCTGGAGACAAATATTTGTGCATTGACGTTAGCCAGGTTTACTTGAATTAAATTGTTTGGTACAGGAGGGTAATTATTATAATAAGGCAAAGCAGGCTGATAATTTGATGTTGTTGATCCATATCCCGCTGCTCCCACATTATCTTGTTTAAGGTTGGTGTTTAAGGGCTGAAACTGGCAACGTGAATTAGAAAATCTCAAATAGGTTTTAAACATAAAGTCGTTGACCCATAAAATTATTTTTATTGAAAATTTAATTAAATTGTAACTAGTTTCGGCCGAACCTTGGCCATTATCAAACGTTTTTATACTTACAACCTAAAAAACTACATGAAACGGATTTAACATTAAAAATTATTGTAAAATTTTTTCTTACCTAAAAATTCACATTATGAGTGTTTATAAAGAAATGGATAAAATTTCTTTACATTTGAAATATACATTTATACATTATTTTAATTTTAATTTATGTTTGTCTTTATAAATAAACTTTAATTCAGAACGTAAACGTTCTCGAGGTGACATTATTACCTTAAAAATGGCGAATGTAAAAGTGTAACAGGAATGAACTTTGAACTTTAAAGGTAATTACAAAAAACCTATGGTGCCATCTATGAGTATGTTTCATAATATTTAACAAAATAATCTGTAATGTTGAGTGTAACTAAGCTAATAGAACAAAATTGAAAAACATTTTTGATTGTACAACTTTTTGTAACGTTTGTTTAAACTATTTTTAATATAAACTACTACTTAAAATTGAATAATAAAAGTGAAATATTAACCCGTCTCCAACCACAACAAATTAATCGTATAAAATGTGTAAAAACTTATAATTATTTAAATCGTAAGTGATCTCATTTAAAGATAAATCAGGTCTTTTTTGTAAGATTTTTGGATTTCTAAATTTTCGAAAAGATTGAGTATTTGTCCTTTTGGAAGGAAATGTAAAATATTAGGTACAGACCTAATATTTTTACATTGGATCAAAGTTATGGTTTTGCGTAACTATGTGGTTGCAAAAAGCTCATTTGTGTGCAGAATTAGGGTTTTTAATATGGTATTAAAGATCATATAGACGTGACCTAAAAGATCTAGCAGTTTGTCCTATATGTTTTTTGTTGCAAAGTTACATTCTAACGAATATTCACCTGATTTATCTATGTTCTCTATGTTGTCTTTATTTTTTACTGGAATAGTAGATAAATTGAAATTGTTAGAGAAAGCAATTTGAATATTCAGTTTTTTAAGGGATCTAGCTATATTGTAAGCGATTTTTAGTATAAAAAGAATTGAGAAAAAATTTTGTATCAGTTGTGGTTTGTGGTGAAATTGATTTCATTTATTGGATAAGTGAAGAGTCTATGGAAGTAAAAACGAAAAGGTGCTAATTTATGTTGAATAGGGTGGTTTGAATGCCAAGGAATTATATTATCTGTAGTTGTTGGTTTTCCATAGATGTTGAAAGTTAAAGTTTGTGAATTATGTTTAGTAATTAAAATATCTAAAAAAGGAATGCTGTTATTCTGTTCATGTTCGACCGTAAAACTAATATTGGGTTGTATAGAGTTTACCTATGGTAAAAAGAAATTTGGAAGTGGTTCCATTAAAAATAATGAAAATATTATTCACATACCTATTCCAAAATAGAATTTGTTTTGAAAAATTATGGTTAGTTAAAATATGGTTTTGTTCGAGGTTTGACATGAATCATTCTGCTAGTAATGGAGAAATATTTGATCCCATAGATAAATCTTTGTTCTGGGTGTAAAATTTATTATTAAATATAAAAAACTGTTGGCTGTAAACTAAATTTGTTAATTTTAATAAATGTTGTACTAGTGAAGGGTTTAAATTTGAGTTATTCAGATGATTCTCAAGTAATTTAACAGCTTCCACATTAGGTATACTTGGTAACAAGTTAGAAACATCTAGAGATAAAATGATGAAATTTTTTGGTAGTATTATGTTTTGTAGATTATTGAAAAATTGTTTGATGTTGTTTATAGAAAAATTTAGATTGAAATTTATATTGGATCTGAGAAAATCATTAAGCCATTTGGCTATTTTGTTTGTTGGTGTTTTGGTGTAAGAACAAACTGGTCTAATCGGTATACCTTGTTTATGAATTTTTGGAAAACTATATAACCTGGGAATATTAGGGTTCATATGTAATAATTTATAGTAATTGATATTGAATTGGGATAAAATGTGTCTAGAATCAAAGATCATCCACTCTTTTTTTCTACTTCTTCTGAGTTGACTTGCTGATGTTTTGATTTTTGTAATTTTAGTGGCAGTCGATTGAAATGTCATCACCACAAATTGAATTTGTTTTTCTTCTTCAATTTCAATTTAATAAACTCCATCAGTAAATCTAGACGAGTTTTCTTTAGATATAGTTTCTCTCCATATCTTCAAATTTACTATCGTTGGTTTGTCCACCGGGAATCAAACCAGAAGTGCCTGCTTAGCAGCAGTTGAGTGCGTTAATTGCAAAGATACGGCCGCACTTGTATATATATGCGAATCTTCTAAAATTGGGACCACCATTCAATACACTCTTCATACACTAATAGGAAGTTTTTGAAAAATCATCCCAAGATAAATAAAGCTCGTCAAGCAGATATGGTCAGAAATTTCTTAAATTTTTTTATAAAAACTCAAGTGGGTACAATTAAACATTTGATTCAACACAACATGCCTAAAGAATAACAGCATACCTAAATGCATCCAGATTAAATAAAGCATCCAAAACAACTCATCAAAAATTGCAATACAAAGAGTTCAGAAGATTTGTTTAAAGTAAGAAATTAAAAATTGGTATAAAAACTAGAGATAGACTAAATTCTAACCTTTATTTAATAAGATCTGACCTAACTAACATCCTACATTATATTGAATTTGATTGTTTAGAGAATCAAATATTAGAGAGAGTAACTGCTTTGGATCAATCTTTTTTACAAACTTCACAAACAATTCACCAACTTAAGGAATAAAAAATTAGATTTCAGTAACCATATAACAGATAAAATATTCCATATAATCAAAACCTTCAATTTCATCCTAGAGCACTTAATCTATCTAATGTTAACTTCTCAAAAACAGAAATGAATCCAAACACAGCAAAAAAAAATTAGTCAATAAAACAGAATCCATTTTAAATGAAATTCCTACAGAACATCCAAATTTAAACATAACCACTACCGAATGCATAGAGTTCTAACATAAAGTCACTCCTTAAATCGAATCCTTTTAAAATTTTCTCTTTGAAAGTAAGAAATATGATCTTCAATTCTAGAGACATTTTATCCCAATTCAATATCAATTACTATAAATTATTACATATAAACCCTAATATTTGCAGGTTATATAGTTTTCTAAAAATTCATAACCAAGGTATTCCGATCAGACTAGTTTGTTCTTTTACCAACACACAAAATAGCCAAATGGTTTAATGATTTTCTCAGATCCAATACAAACTTTCAATCTAAATCTTTCTATAAACAACATCAAACAATTTTTCAATAATTTACAAAACATAATACTACTCTAGGTGTTTCTAACTTGTTCCCAAGTACCTATACCTAATGTTGAAGCTATTAAACTACTTGAGAATCATCTAAATAACTCAAATTTAAACCCTTCACTAGTACAACTTTTATTAAAGTTAATAAATTTAGTTTACCGCCAACATTTTTTATATTAAATAATGAATTTTACACCCAGAACAAAGGTTTATCTATAGGATCAAATATTTCTCCATTACTAGCAGATCTATTCATGTCAAACCTCGAACAAAACCATATTTTGAATAACCATAATTTTTCAAAACAAATTCTATTTTGGAATAGGTATGTGGATGATATTTTCATTATTTTTAATGGAATCACTTTTGAATTCAATTCCTTTTTGCCATGGTTAAACTCTATACACCCCAATATTAGTTTTACGTTCGAACATGAACAGAATAACGGCATTCCTTTTTTAGATATTTTCATTACTAAACAAATTCACAAACTTTAACTTTCAACATCTATGGAAAACCAACAACTACAGATAATATAATTCCTTGGCATTCAAACCACCCTATTCAACATAAATTAGCACCTTTTCATTTTTACTTCTATAGATTTCTCACTTATCCAATAAATGTAATCAATATTATTAAAGAATTTAACACCTTACAAGAAATTGCCGAAAACAATAATTTTACTTATAATATATTTATTAATCTTTTTCAAAAAACCAAATCAAAATTCTTAACCCAACAACTTTTCTCATTTACTCATACACCACAAACCGCAACTGATACAAGATTTTTCTCAATTCCTTTTATACCAAAAATCTCTTAGAATATAACTACATCCCTTAAAAAAACTAAATATTCAAATTGTTTTCTGTAACAATTACAATTTATCTACTATTCTAGTAAAAAGTAAAGACAACATAGAGAACATAGATAAATCAGGTGTATGAATGTAACACTTGCAACAAAAATATATAGGACAAACTGGTAGATCTTACAAAAAAAAGACATGATTTACCTTTAAATGAGATCAATTACGATTTAAATAATTATAAGTTTTTACACATTTTATACAATTAATTTGTTGTGGTTGGAGACGGGTTAATGTTTAAGTAAAATTTGTGTCTTGCGACATCTCGTGTAAACATTGACACGTATGAATAGTATAAACTAAGAAAAATGCCAACAGTTAACACATGCCGTTACAGTTAACTGTTGGCATTTTTTCTTAGTTAATATTTAACTTTTATTATTCAATTTTAAGTAGTAGTTTTATATAAAAATAGTTTAATCATACGTTACAAAAAGTTGTACAACAAAAAATGTTTTTCAATTTTGTTCTATTAAGCTTAGTTAGACACATAATTTTAATTTTTATTTTCTCAATGCTTTTGTTGCAAATCGATTTGCTAATTTTATTTGTCTTTTACTACTGATTTTTAGTCTATACGTTACAAACTTTTTTATAATTTTAGATTTAAGGTTATGACAATTTGCAATATTTTCAAAAATATTCTTTTCATTAATTTTATTTACATAAAATGCTTTTAATCAATGTTTTGCGTACATACAACGCTGTAATAATTTCTAAAAATATTTTCAATTTCTAAAACATAGAAAACGATTCGTCGTTACAAAAAAATAAAGCATTTCTTTGAATCGTTTTAGTTCTGTAAATTTTGTATAAATGGTTGCGATTTGAAATTTTGATCCAACTGATTTTATGCAAGTGTTCATGTGTTGGAAGTTTTTCTTAAGCTACTAATAATATAACCACCTACATTATAAAATAAATTTATTTCAGTGTATTTTAAATTTAGTGTTTTTTTGGGCATATCAGTGGGTATTTTTACAGCATCATAATTTTTTCAAAATGCTTATCGAAAGTCCCCAAGAATCCAGATAAAAAATTCTCTATCATCAATGTCGTAACTACCTTTCTAACGTTTTGTAAATAATGTGAAACACTTATTAATTTTAAATTGTTTTTTACTTGGACCGCTGTAGGTATTGATAATTCTTTTCCAATAATTCTTGCTGTAGATTTATTATTGCTGTAGTACCTATAAATTAATACACCTGTTTGAGAAAGGCTTCCATATTTTTTAGGCCCTACTTCCATTATTTCAAATAATTTAATGAAACCTTTTAAAAATGACATTGTCTCATTTTTTGGTTTCTATTTTAAAATTACTTAAAGCACTACCGGGATGTCTAGAAGTCATAATATAAAACCATTTTTCAACCATACTGATGAACCATGCGGTTGTTTTATAACAAGGATCTATAGTTTCAGATAAAAGATACAATGCACTACTTACAGTATGTGAAATAACATTAGTAGATGTTGCTACTTTCATTTTATTGTAATGTGTGGGTAAAAGATCATCTTCTGTTAATTTCGGTGTTAGTTTATATTCTAAGTTTTCTTGTTGTTTTAGTAGTTGCACAATATGCTCATACAAATCTTTGTTTGATAGTAAATTATATTTATGTGTAATTTCAAATGGTAGAAATATAACTTTGTTTGCTACTAGCATATTTTTAATATTTTCAAATAAATGGGGGACATTTGGTATAAAGTAAACAGATTTATCTTCTTTTATGGGATGTTGGATTTTACATTTAACATCTCCATATTTTCCTGCAGATTGAATTTCCTGTGAAATAATATGCACGATTACTTGTTTCCATTTAGTATTGACCCCTGCTAACATAAATACTAGAACATGAGTAGCTGCACCTTCATGATTAGGAAGTGTAATGTCGCCCAAATATTTATTTAAACTTGAGTCAAATATTCTACCAGGTTTTATGGTCATCTCATCTAATACTAAAATGCAATCTTTTTCCACATTTTTAAAGTATTTAGTTTTATTTGCAGAAAAATCTATAACTTCATGTAAAAATTCTTGGAGAAAATTTCATATATTACAATGTCCTCTGCAGTGTTCTTATAGAAGGCAGTGACAAATTTTCTTTAATTAAATTTTCATAGCCAGTTGATCCACAAACAAATCTAAACCGCAAAGATTTAATTATAGTTTCCTTTGACCACTTCATAAATTTTATTGATTTTTTTCTGATTTGTTTTTTTAAAGCTAATATTTGATCGTCATTGAACATCATCTTTAACAGAATATTATTCTCATTTTTTTAATCAGTTTTTGTAGTTTTTTGTTATTCTTACGAGCAATTGCTAACATTTTTTTCAATTTTATTGATTTTCTTGTAGCTGCCAGATATATTTTTTCATATTTATTAATTTTATCTTAAACGTTTGGATATTCATTGTTATGTGAATATTCAAATGATGAAGACAAAGTAGATGTTCCTCACTTATTAAATTGGATGAAATATTACTTTCATCTACTAAGCTTTTATTTTTGATTGGCATGGGAGCATTAGTCAACTAATTTTTAAAAATTGACGAGGATTTTCCTTCATCGGCCTCGACTTCAGATGTAATGTCTACAATGTTACCAATTGTTGCAGATTTTCCACTTCTTCTTAAAGCTGGTGGTTTTTCTTAACAGTCGGCTTCATGAAAACAAATACTGTGGGCACTGCATCAAACTTCAATTTTTTAGTGCCGTCCTCTCTAGTTTTCTCCCACATATTTTCTTTGAAATGAACCTATAAGATTATTATGCAGTGATTAATGTGTTGGGATTAAATTAATAGCAATTATTATTTTAAATCTTTACAGGTGAAAACAAGCACTATTTACCTACCTATTTAATTATGCATTACTTACCTCGCATAGAATAAGAATTATCAGTTGGTTGCCAGTTTATCCTTTTAACTTTTATAGTCCATTGTTTTTGCCTTTTAGGGTCTTTTGGAACAGTGGCGGCTTGTCCATAGGGTCATTTGGTCAATGACCTCCAAAAATTTTGACAATATATAAAAAAATATTAATTATTACGTGTTTTATTAAAATAGGTAATTTACTCGCAAAAGTCGCAAGTATAATAACTTAAAATTTATCGACCGTCGTTCGTAATTCATCCTCTTCAACCTTGGGCTGGCGGAGAATTGTCCTCATTGAATTAGATATACCCGGAAAAACTCGAAAAACGTGCAGCGCCCGAATAAACGCGAACGTCCGAAGCAATAATCAACTTTGGGTCATAAGCCGGGCCCCGCAGTTTACGTTGGCTTCGAATACATCTACGCTCGATTTTTAATTCGATTTTTACGTGTTTTAAATCAATTTAAGAATTTATATTGATACGTTTTACTGTTGTTGTGTTGTTTTGTAAAAAATACTATTTTTGATTCGCGTGTGCATGCGCTATAACAGAAAATGTCGGTAGTGCAGAAAATTAAACAACTAAAAAGTGCTAACAAACTTAATTTTACAAAATTAGTTGAGTTCAGGGCAAATGGTCGTCCTTTGCCAGAACTAAGTTTACGACAAACTAGCAAAGACAAAAATAAAGATGTTCATCGAAACTTTCGCAAGGTAATGTACGATTTAGCTGACTGGATATGTGTTTGTGAAGTATCAAACGTATTTTACTGTTTTGTTTGTTTATTATTTTCCAAAGACTCGTCAGACTTGCTATGGTGCAAATCCGGTGTAAGCGATTTAAAACATTTAAAAGAGAAAATAAAAACATGCTTCGTCTGCAGAACACATAAAATGCTCGGTAAATTTTGCAACCGTAGGGAAATGTTGATATTCGTACACAGCTAGACAATGCTTATAGAAAAATCCCTGAGAGATTTTAATGAAAATGTTTCAAAAAAATCGCTATATTTTGAACAAAATTGTAGATTGTATAAAAATTTTTTGCGGTACATTTGAGTTATTTATATTTTTTAAGTATGCCCATTTTTTAAATTAATTTTTGACCTCCCAGTATGATTGACCACAAGCCGCCACTGTTTGGAAATCTATTTATAATATATCCCTTCGCAGATGAATTTGTATGCACCCTAAAAGTTACAACAGCCTGTCATTTTGAGAACTAATTTAACAATAAAATAAGCAAATCCTTTGACAAAATGACATTCATGTCGTATATAAAATTTGTAATTTTGATGCAACATGGCGGATTTTGCTACGACCAATCAGAAATGATGACTCGCTTGTCGCCACTGTCTCATATGTAGTCACTGTATTATAATTAACTTTAAAGTTCAAAGTTCATTCCTGTTACAGTTTTTACATTCACCATTTTAAAGGGTAATAATGTCACTCGAGAACGTTGACGTTCTGAATTAAAGTTTATTTATAAAGACAAACATAAATTAAAATTAAAATAATTTAATATGTATAAATGTATATTTAAAATGTAAAAAAATTTCATCCATTTCTTTATAAACACTCACAATGTGAATTTTTAGATAAGAAAAATTTTACAATGAATTTTTAATGTTAAAATCCGTTTCTTGTGGTTTTTAGTTTGTAAGTTTAAAAAACGTTTGATAATGGCCTAGTTCCGCCCGAAACTAGTTACAATTTTAAATTAAATTTTCAATAAAAAAATAATTTGATAGGTCAACGACATTAAGTTTAAAACCTATTTGAGATTTTTGATTATGGATCCCATCTTCAAGCATCTGACATTCATCCCAAGATAACGTAAATTAAGATTATTGTAACGTGCTGACACAAAATCTGGAGCGGCATACAATAGAATTATTGTTTTAAATCAACAAGTAGATCCCTATACACCGAATTGCATACGTGCACGATTATATTATCGTGTTTTTTGGAAGAAATCAGTTTTGTATTTTCTAATTTGTCGGCGTTTTAGCTACTACAAGGTGTAGTCTTTATCAAGACATTCTGTCTTATTGATAACAATTAGGTAAGATTACAATAGTATATATGTGTACGCAGTTAACCAGAAGTCTGTACATTATTGCCTAGCACCAGTTTATTTGCGAGGGGCGGTAGCCCTGAGAGAAATAAGGTGCGTAGGCAATAATGGACTTCACAACCATGTTGTATATACTATTTTTCTACTACTAGCCAAATTTAAGCGAAAAATACAAAATAAACATTTTTCTTGTAAAAATCAAGTAGCACAGGAATGCAAATAAATCCAAAAAACATTAAAAGCTACATACGTTGATAAACCAACTGCAACTGATTCACTAAAAACTTGTGTGACATATTTCACCTTCATTTTCTGAAAATTATTCGGAGTGATATGTAAATTAGTTGATTTAGGAGCCAATCGCAGCGGTTTAGATTTGTCTGACATGTAGAAATTTTTAATGTCTTTCAAAGATGCTTTTTGTTATTAAAGATTATATCGTATTTAATCAAGTTATTTTGCACCGACTTCAATAAATAGGAGACATCGTAGAAATAATAGATTTTCTTATCGTTTACGAGAAGGTTTGGTTTTTCAGGTGATACATATATTCTTTTAATTAGGCTTAGAAAATTTTACTACTGCCCTAACATTCGCACCGCATTGTAATTGTAGCTTTTCTATGCAGTCTAATACTATCGACTTCAATTTGTCACCTTTACATATCGTATTTGTAAAGATGTAGCACAAGGGTTGTTTAACTTTTATATATAACTCTAACCATGATCACGTAGCAGTTTGAGCTGGCAAAAAATTTAAAAACCTACTTTAAAATTAACATTTTGGGGCTCGTAAAATATAATTTTAGTGAAAATTGTTTGTATTCCTTTATTTATCTCCTGCTTCTTAGTGGTTTATTTTTAAGTCTACTTTGGCTGTCACAATTTGTGCTCTGCTTTCGGGAAGTAATCGTTGGGAAATGTTAACTTCAATTGAAGTGCTTTCTTTTCACGTTGCAATTTAAGAATGTTCCTCCGTAATTTTCTTTACCTAAGAGTATTTGAGCTGCAAGCTTGAGTAGTTTTGGTATAGCTAGAGATGTTAACGGGCATTTATTGCTTCGCCAATATAACTTGCATCATTTGAATATTGGGTTTCAGAAATTGACACTTGTAATTCATTTAGGAATGGCAAGTGTTCACCACATACTCGTTAAGTTTTTAGAGTCGAGATTTTTATGCAACAGATCGGACCTTCCAGATTCTGTTAACCATTCAAAATACCTACAACAAAATGTTTGTAATTTACTTAAAATTCTTGATGTAACTTAACTCGCCTGGTTAAATCTCCTTTGGGAAACCTGAAAAAACTGATTCTACCATCATATTTAATAAATAAATAAATTCAGGTTATGTATTTGCGGTTATGGGATGGGGGCGCGAATTTTAAACTAATGGCATTTTTTTATTCAAATAATTTTATCGTGTTAGGTAATTTTAAGCAGCAAATAAGTTAAAGATAATCACCTGGATATACAAAATTATGTTTCACTCGTTTTTGTTAAACAACTATTCTTAGATTCTCAAAAAAATTGAAATTGTCCATTATTAACCTAGGTCAACAATAGAAAAAATTATTAACCACTAATAGAGAAATTCAACTTCTCAGTTGGCTAGGAGACGCAATAATTGTCCACTTCACAGCTAGTAGTAGAAAAAAGTAATTATTAATACTTACAAATTAAAAAGAACTTTAGTGCCGAGGTGCATATTATATTTTTCCGAAATTCTAAAATTTGAACAAAATCTGATAATTTTATAACGTTCATTAAATAGCAAAGGTAATCAGGTGTTTTCTTTTTATTTTAAATGTTTCCACCGCGCATGCGCGTTTTAACACTTATACATTTTACACATCTCTACCGGCGAAGTGTGAACTTAAAAATCGTCGTAAAATGAAATATTACTTACTGCCGATTTTTTGTACCTTACTGACAATTTTGGAGAAAAAAGTTTTTCTAACATTTTTAATCTTAACTACATTTATTACAATAGATAATTATTAACATACATTATTTATTCATATTTATATTTTAGAGATACATTAACTTCGATATAAACTAAACCTCTTATCTAGAACACATAGATCTATTGCATATTTCTAAAAAATGACAGTTTTTAAAAATTTTGTCTTCCATCGAGAAACATGTTAGTTAATTGAAAAACATGTCTGTGAATTCTCAATAAACAGGATAACAATACTGTCAAGATTTTGTAAACATCCCATAAGACAAAAAGATGAAAAAATTATGAAAAATAACATAATGGTAACCATTACGTATTTTACCCATCCTTATAAATATAATGGAAATCGATAATTTTAATATCCCTTTTTTCTCACTTTATCCGACAAATTTAGAGTTAGCCTTCCATCCTTACATAAACACGATAGAAAGATAGAAACCACTGATCAAAAATTCATAAATATTCATTTGGTCAAAAAGAATGAAATATGCAATATGCAATACTCTAATCGGTGATATTTGCCCACATTATTGATGTTTATACAGGGTGTCCAGAAACTCTCCTGACAAACGAAGACCGGAGATTCCTCACATAATTTTAAGACAATTTAACCCAATTCACCTAATTCGAAAATGCTTCCTAAAAGCTAGAGATTATTGAAGATGGCGCCTAGTAAAGTAAAAAAGTAAAAGATAAACTTCGCGAATTGACAACAATTTGACAATGAAAACGTAGGTTTTACTTTTGTTGGCATTTCAGAGCCAACTAGTGAAAAAAATATAAATTTAAAACTTTAATGACAAAACAAAAATGTTCAAATCCTTTTTCTAGAAAACGGTGTATCCTAATGATTTGAAGTAAGAGTACCTTTTAGTACTAGAATACCTGAAAATTTAATAATCTAGTGTCACAAATGCTTAAAAGTTAAAGACAAAAAGTTATGCGTTAAAATAACCGTTGACCTACCCAAAACGGACGCCTATGACCGGTACTAGAAATTGTAATTGATGGAATCGATTCATCTCTGAAGGCTAAAACAAACATACCAGTTTTTGCTTTTCTAAGTAGAAGCGTTCTGGAGGTATTAAAAAAAACTATTTACAAGGCGCCATCTTCAAAGAGCTCTAGCTCCTTTAGGAAGCATGGACTAGGTGAATTGGGTTAAATTGTCTTAAAACCATCTGAGGACTCTCCAGTCTTTGTTTGTCAGAAAGTTCTGGACACTCTATATAAAAGTAAAATACATACTCTTGTTTACCATATAATCCACCCTCAAACTGAATTAAACGCACACTTGTGTATGACTATCTTTTTACAGATTTATTACAACTTATTACACTAATAAACAGTGGTTTTGTTGCATGAAGTTTTATACCTGATTCTAAAAGTACTTACCTCACTGATTTCAAATTTGAAGTCCCTTTTCCCGTAGCAGATCTTGTTATTCAGATATGAAGGGGAGAAATTTTTCCAATAAATACTCAAGTTTTCAAGCAAACATTTTTTATGATCAAAACTACTAAGAACAGAACTTTCTTTTGTACGATTTGCTTGCTTGAGCTGATTCAGGAGTACTACTCTGAATGCTCCAACAGTAATCGGCCATCATCATTTGCATTCCCGTGACCCTGGTATCGGTCTTCCATAGTGCGAATATCTTGATGGAAGCGTTCTCTCTGTTCCTCACTCAGATCACCCAGATTGTCAAGAAATCGGTCTAAATGGCTGAAGAGACTTTTGATTTCTCAAGAAATTTTTCTCAAATAGAGATACAGCTACTTTTTCTTTTGTTATACCGTACTCTATAGCTTCTGACTAAAACTGTCTTGGTGACAAACAAGTTTTGACCAACGTATGGCAAGGTGTATGTGCTCTGCGTTTTACAACTTCCCAAAGAGTGAAACAGTCAATCGGTGCTGTCGTTCTGTTTAGAAGACTTAATTTGCAAATTGTTCTACAGTTTTGTTTTGTATGTCGTCCTTTTCTTTTCAGTAACCTAAAATATTTCCTTGTAAATTAAATGTAGACAATTCTACCACCTTTAGTCTTAACATAATATTTTTGACCTCGTTTTCTAACATGTCTGAATCTTCTGGTTCTCTACATTCGGTCCATAATCTGTATTACAGTGACGCGCTTTTGGTTGCAATTTCGGTTTTTTGCACGGTTATTATCGTAAAGTTTTCTCAAAAAGTCTTTGCGGGCCCTCAAAATGCTGATCTCCATTCGATTCTTTATGAATTTTTAAATAAATTCCTGGGCTTGTACCAGTTGTTCTCTTGTACGGACTGTAGTGCCAAGAAACTTTTTGTATCAGATTTAGTCGTTTTCCTCCCAGGAACGAGCTACAATGTTCATAAGCCTTTCCGCTTGGTTATTGTTTTTGTTTCAATGAGGAACCAATAGGTCTAAGTCTTCTAAAATAACGAAACAATTAATCTTTTCAGCATTGCCTTAGTAAATTTTAATTGTTCTCATGAATAAAGTCATATACACAGGGTGCCTGTAAAACCTCTTTACAGACGCCTATAGTCCTTAGCCAAAAATAAGCCGATTTAAATATACTTATCGTAGTCCAAAGTCGCTTAGTTTAGATGCTATGCTGTCTTACAGTTAAAATTTTGAAATCGTTTTATTATAAATTTTGATTTATGCAGTTTTAATAAGATTTGGCATGGTCAGCTAGTATTATTAGACGAATGTTTTGATAATATTTCTATAAAATACTAATACCGTAAGAGAATAAAAACACGTATAACGAAAATTAACATAGTTTTTTTGCTGTCTGTAGTAGAGACACAAATTTTTTATTCGATAGAGAATTTAAAAGCGATCAAATTACGTCTCTTGTAAAATATTTTATTTTATTCTTTTTGAGAAAAATGAGATTCTGGTTAACTAAGATTTGTACGACGAAAAAATTGACTGTATTCTTTATAGTAAATAAGTTACCCAGAATATCTGAAACAGAAAATTTTACTAAGTCTGTTCTTTTACCTGTAATCTTTATTTGAACAGTAGATTTAGCCACGTGAAATTCATTTTGTTTATGATAGAAATCATAGGCGACTAGATTACCTTATGCTTTTTCAAACGCACCACTATCACAAGCTATTTTTTTAGTTTTTCTTGAAAACGATTAAAAATAAGAAAATTTTAAGAGACATAGTTTGATCATTTTTGAATTCTCTAAATATTATAAATAAAAATTATTTTGTGTACTAGTACAGACAGCAAAAAGTGTATGTTAATTTTCATAATGGTCATACGGGTTATTCTCACCAAACTCACTGAAAGCAGGTTACGTCATTATTATTGTAAAATATAAAAATTAATAAAATATGTTTTTGAAGAAGTAAAGGAATACATTAAAATGTATTGCCTCAGTATATAAAAAGTTTAAAAAATTATTGAATTTTTCAAAATCTGCCTGACATTATAAGAAAATTTACCTCCGTTCGATGTTACTGTTCAGTATGTTTACGATTACTGCTATTTTATTGTTCATCTTAGATATAAATCATAAAACGAAATTGCCCCAACTCTAAATTTTTAAATTTTGAATGTTATAAAATTGAATATTTAAGAGAAAAGCAACTAAAAATATAAAATGGTTTGTTACTAGTCAACCATTCACCTCCGTACTAAATTGCATGGTTAAAAAACATGTCAGATGGCGCCATCGCACTAACTTATTAGATTCTGTTTCATATATGATGCTCCAGTAAAATATACAGCTAGTTTCGCCTAGTCTGCTTTCGACGGGTAAGGGTTGCGATTTTTTTTGTGAATAAAACAAGTTAGAACCTGAGTGACCCGACTATTGTTTCACCTCCATTTAATTTTTTTAAAAATATACATGGAAATTAGTTAATAATAATTAAATGCCAGATCTCTTTTGACTTTTTATATTTGTTTAGTATTAGTAATGAATGTTTTGTCAATTTTAGGCATTTTCAATAAAATATTCACCTCAGTTCCTAGCAACTATGAACGGAGGTGACTTCAGCCCAAACGGAGGTGAACTTTTAAGGTATTTGTGGCATTATATAAGGTGATCAGATATTTTGCTCTTTGAATTTATTTATGCCTGATTAAAAAAAAAAGAGATATAATAAATGTCACATTGTTTCACTTTTAAAGAGTTGCTCACCTTGTAAAAAAATAGTTTATTGCATGATAATCAAATTGACATATATTTTAGTTGAAAAATATGCCGTTAAAAGGCAGATGGAAAAATTGAAAGTGTGAAATATATGACAACAAGGGAGCCAGAAGGCATTAAGAAAAAATGGGGAGAGAGAGGGCGGCAAGACACAAAAATAAAATGAAAGAATTAAAAACTAGAAGATTACTTTCCTCCTCCAACGCCGCCTCCCGATCCTCTTGCCGGACCGTCCAACAAAATTTAAAAAGTAGGCAAAGTAAGAAAGAGAAGGAAATACTTAAAAGAATTAAATAAAATAATTGGAGAAATGAAGACAGAATTACACAAAAGAAGAATTTAGAAGAAAAACAAATTTTTAATGATGGTACAAGAAAGAACATCATCAAATACTAGACTGATTTATTAATTAAATCTGGAAATATGGAAGAAGTAAGAAAAATTAATTTTTGGTGAAGTTGATGAAAGAGCAGTTGTCAATTAACTTTTAAAATATTAGAAAAATAAAGAAAAAGAGTATTTTTAGAAGAACTTTTTAGGTTCAATCATTAAAAAAATATAAAAATAAAATAGCTTCAATACGTAACCTCGTCAAATCTGGCAACAGAAAGAAAATGACTGACATGAAAAGAGAAGTATCCAATTTTCTTCAGTTAGTCAGCAGTAGCACACTTTGTCTTGGAAAAAAGAAATACCATCTTTTTTCTAAAGCAAAAGAAAAATAAAAGCGTTATCTGAATGATTCACTTCTTAATTTGTGAGACAGATTTTTCAAAACCATTAGCAATAAATTGAGTTACTCAACATTTTGCCGTTTTAAAACGTTTTTTGTTATAGAAAGGAATGTAAATAAGAGAGACACATGCATGCAAACTTTTGTGCAAATATAACCCTAATAATCCTCAGAAGTTGAAAATTAATAAAATAATAAGAGAAAACAACCTGAAGCAATTCTATCCCAAGCATGTGCTGTCTCCAAGAGGGGGGAAAAGAATACTAATAAATAGTGTTTATCAAGAAAATGCTATAAATGCAAGGAAAAAATTTGTAGAATTAGTTAAAGATTGCTTTGGCGAAGACTCTGTGATATATCAGAAATAAAACACAAAGTAAGAAAAAGTAAAAATTCAAGGTGTGTAGAGAAATCTTCGATTAAAAAACCGTAAAAGAAAAATTCAAACTAGTAAGCAAGATTTATTGAATGTATTACATTGAGGATTCACGCGTATTTTTAGAGCATACCAGGAATTTTTACCATCGTTTTTTCAGCCGTAAGAAATTTAAAAGACAATTTATAAACCATGAAATTATTATTCACATGGACTTCTGTGAAAATTATGTTTCCAACATTCAGAAAAGTCCAGCCAGCCCATGTTGGAACTTCAAAAGCTCAGCTATCATAACATACAGTTGTGATTTATGGTACTGAAAATAACAAGATAAAACCAACTTCGTTCTGTACGATATCTGAAAACTTGAGGCATGATCCTCATGCAATAATAATTCACTTAAAACTACGGCAACATTACAACCTACCATTTCATAAGTGACGGTCCATCAACACAATATCGGAATAAAAACTGGAAGATAGTGTGGTGACCATTAGGGTGGCACTATTCCGAGAGAGTGTCACGGAAAAGGAGCGGCTGATGATAGAGGAAGAGTTAAACGTAACACATCAGGTTGTGGCTAGAGGAAAGGACGTTACTACTGAAAGCGCTGGTTACAAATTTAGAGAAAGAATGTCCGAAAATCAAAACAAAATTAGTGGATATAAGCCATGAAGCCGTGAAAGAATTAAAATAGTTTATTTTCAAATATACTGCCATTCAAAGGGACCTTGCAAGTCCATGAAGTCGTTTGGATAAAAGGAAATAGTTATATCCTTTAAATTTAAATTTCATATTTCAATTTATTTTACGTTTGTTTAAACTTTCCTTAACAGTTTATTCAGAGCGTCTACGCTATATTGATGTATACAGTGACCTGTAGAAAGCGAAAATGGAGACAATAACACTAGCAACGTTCAGGATGACAACGCGGACAATCAGGAAATGTGATGCCGAAGAATCAATCTCATAAAATTAATGATTTTGTTTTAGTCAAGTTTGAGAAAAAAATCTGTCAAAAACTTGTAACGGTTGTAGTTCGCAAATAATAATAAAAAGCTAATGCCTTAGTACAATCTAGAGAGAAGAACTATACTATTTGGCTCGAAGTAGCGCACTCAAATTCGTGGAGGATCCAATATTTGTAGTAGTTAGCACAGCAGTTTCCGCTTAGTCGGTGAGTTGGGGAGGTCCTTGAGGAACTGTAAAGAAATAGACTGCTGCTTAA
This sequence comes from Abscondita cerata, assembly GCA_030710515.1. NCBI lineage: Eukaryota > Metazoa > Arthropoda > Insecta > Coleoptera > Lampyridae > Abscondita > Abscondita cerata. Next base: position 481,075 of record JALBCR010004268.1, read on the forward strand.
CAAGGCGCCACCTGTTGCGTAATAGAAAGAAATAAAACCGACCAACAGGAATTCAATAAGTTTTACTAAAGGTCTAATACGCTAAAACGAACACAAATCAGTGAGACAAATAGACAATTAAATATAGCAAATAACACTTGCAAAATACTAGGAGCACGTGACACAAATAAGAGAGAGGCTGTCACATAGAATTACGGGCGTTAGCAACAACAATTTAATTAAAGCTCGCAATTAATATGTGGAAATTCAGTTGGCTACTGCTTGTTCGCTTAAATTAAAGTTAGCGTTCTAATGAGGATTGGTTACTAAGGAAATTCGACGTACACACGTACCGTTTAATCGCATACGCAGCTTCATACGCCTGAATAATAAATAGGTTTCTTAAACAGTAAACTTAGCGTACACTCATGAAATTTAAAACTTGGACACCACAATTTCTGTAAACAAAAGTTTGCACATTGTGAAGCGGGCTTAAGGGTATCATTTACAATTCTAACAGCAGGTAGTCTCAGCAGGGGTTATCTTATAGAAGGACTGTAGAATGAATCATTACACTAAGCACGTTTTAGAAAATAGGTAATTTACGTTGCTTACTTAATTTTTTCTTTAAAGAATATATTTGAAGGTATCGCTAATTAAACACCATAGCTCGATTAATTATCGAATCAAAATTTTGTTTAGGAAATGTTTACAAAATAAAATTAGAAATAATTTTGATTTAAAAACGTCTACAAGCAATAACTTTTAAATTAAATCAAAAACTAAACATGGTTATTTGGGTTGACTGATTATTACTTATTTTTAAATAAATCTAACCTACTAATTATTGTAAGTTATTAAAAAAATCATTAAACTCTCTATTCATAATATTTAGTCCTTACAAAATGTATATTTTATGACGTTTCATTTTTCTGTAGTTAATATAAAAGTGAAAATAAAAACTAAGGCAATTCTTATTGTCAACGTATATATTTAGTTTTTGACAAGAATTTATTACATAATTATAATTAAGATACCAAGTTATAGTTTAAAATTAAATGAAAACTTTTTTTTAAATAAAGGTATTACTATATAAATAAATATAAGAAATCAATAATGGGTGTGACCTCCATTATTATTGATACATTCTTGGAGGCGTCTGCTCATTGACGCTATCAAGGTATCAATATAATTAATATTAATCGTTTCCCATGCGGTATCAATGGCTGCAATTAGTGCATTACGGTTTACTGGTATAAAATTTGGCCCTTGTTGTCTTCGGATAACAGCAAGTATTCGAGCCCAAACATTTTCGATAATGTTAAAATCTGGGCTTTTGCTGGCCAGGGTAACAGCTCAAGTTATTTTCTCGTATCCAATTGCGCACAACCCGCGAAGTATGAATAGGGGCGTTGTCCTTTAACAACAAAAATACATTATGAAAATGTTAATTCAACAGATCCCGAACTATTTTTGGAGAAAGTATAGTGAAATAAGAATACTTACTTGTTGGAAAATATAATCTTCGTCTGGATAAAACACTTCGACTGAAGGTTTCATAATAGTTTCAAAATATCTAAATACGCAGCAGAATCAAGACGTCCATCGATAGCCAACAAACTCCTGGACCCCGCGCGCTAACCCAACCCCACACATTCACAGAAAAATAACCACTTCGTTTTAGGACATATGTGATTATTTTCGTAACGAGTTCCTTCCATTCTAAAAACTTTTAGTGGTCCATCGTTGCGGCTATTGAACGTTTTTCGTCGCTAAAATCACTCGATTCCAAAATTCAAAGGTTCGTTCACATATCGCCTTGCAAATTCAGACGACGTCTCATATTTTCGTCACTGAGAACTTCTTTCGCAGCAGCATTATACTTCTTTATTCCCATCTCCTTTAATCTTTTTGTGCAGTTATACGGCATCCGGGAAAATGTGTATCTGCTATAGCCCTGGAGTATGTAGCAAATGGTTGTTCTGTTACGTAATGAAACAACTCGAGATCTTGAGCACGTGTAGATACTTTAGGTCTACCACTTCCGATGGCTCTTTCCAAAGTGTGTTCAAGATTCCATTTTACTCGGTAATGCCCTACGGTGCTTTTGGTATATCTAACATACGTGAAATTTCACGCACGCTACGGCCCGCCGCTAATTCCGAAACAATCCGCGCTTTCAAATCAGCACCGAGATGAGGTGGCATTTTCACAACACTTGAAATTTTAAACTAAAATGGAATTTACATTTCTTACTTTATTTATTGGTTCACACTACCCCTTCTCAAACAGTAGGTAATTGTTTATTTATTACATACTTCTAATGACCAATGTAACAACCCTTAGAGCAATATGACTCAAAGGAAGTAAATTAAACAAGCAAGGATATTCTATTGTTATTGAAACTTATTCATAAAGTAAAAGCCATTTCCTTATAATGCTAATGGACAGGATTTTCTTTTAAGTATTAAGATTACAATAGAGGACTTATAAACTTTCGAAAATATCTAATTATAAATATTTACACTGCAATTGCGCTTTTTCCTTAATAATTTCTTAGCAATAACATACACGTTCTTGGTTTTAAGTTGTCATAAATTTGATATGATATAAATTTGTGTTTCTAATATTACATCACAAACTAATCTTTATTCGCCAAAAAATTGTTGCTTAAGTTGTAAAGCTTCGTACACACCTGAACAACAAACCGAGCAACAAACATAACAACGAACCGAAAGTCAAACAGAACGACAAACGATCTTTTATGATTTCCACAATCCGAACAACAAACGGAACGTTTGTGCTGTTCCATAATTATTTTCAGTAGTTTTCAGTTCATATATATTTATTATTGGAGAAGAAAATTGCGGAAAACAAGAAGATAGTGCCAACCAAATTTTTACGCACAAAGAAGAGTAAAAATTATAATTTACTTCGCTTTTTTTATTTTGGAAATTTCCCGCCCAAATGATGCTAATAGGGACATCATTTTTTCTTGCATTCTTAAACACTGATTAATTTAAAACATTTTTCTTCTGTCAACTCCATAATATTACCTAAAACACAACAAACCCACAAAAGGGAGGACAAAAATAAATAATTTAATTCTCCCGCATAAGTTTGTTCGCCGTTTTGTTTAGATTCGTCCAAACCTGCAAACGCATTCGCGCGCATTTTCTTTGATGTCGGAGAAAAACCGACAAGTTGCGGGAACGCCGCAAACCGTTCGTGGAACAATCAGGACTTGCGAATCTGTTCTAAAATTCGTACGTAGCACCGTCCAAATTAATGTTCCGATTGCCGTTCGGTTCGTTGTTCTGTTTGTTCCTCGGTTTGTTGTTCAGGTGTGTACGAAGCTTTACAATAAGCATATTAATATGAACTATATCTTATGAAAGGAGAGTTATGTAACTATAATTAACGACTTAACGTTACGTTAGTAGATTCCATTTACTATTTACACATATTTTCTTGGAACATTCGATAATTAACTATCGGGATATGATGACCCTATACTTCGCAGGTTGTGCGCAACTGGATACAAGCAAATAACTTGGAGCTGTTACCCTGGCCAGCAAAAGCCCAGATTTTAACATTATCGAAAATGTTTGGGCTCGAATACTTGCTGTTATCCGAAGACAACAAGGGCCAAATTTTATACCAGTAAACCGTAATGCACTAATTGCAGCCATTGATACCGCATGGGAAACGATTAATATTAATTATATTGATACCTTGATAGCGTCAATGAGCAGACGCCTCCAAGAATGTATCAATAATAATGGAGGTCACACCCATTATTGATTTCTTATATTTATTTATATAGTAATACCTTTATTTAAAAAAAAGTTTTCATTTAATTTTAAACTATAACTTGGTATCTTAATTATAATTATGTAATAAATTCTTGTCAAAAACTAAATATATACGTTGACAATAAGAATTGCCTTAGTTTTTATTTTCACTTTTTATATTAACTACAGAAAAAAATGAAACGTCATAAAATATACATTTTGTAAGGACTAAATATTATGAATAGAGAGTTTAATGATTTTTTAATAACTTACAATAATTAGTAGGTTAGATTTATTTAAAAATAAGTAATAATCAGTCAACCCAAATAACCATGTTTAGTTTTTGATTTAATTTAAAAGTTATTGCTTGTAGACGTTTTTAAATCAAAATTATTTCTAATTTTATTTTGTAAACATTTCCTAAACAAAATTTTGATTCGATAATTAATCGAGCTATGGTGTTTAATTAGCGATACCTTCAAATATATTCTTTAAAGAAAAAATTAAGTAAGCAACGTAAATTACCTATTTTCTAAAACGTGCTTAGTGTAATGATTCATTCTACAGTCCTTCTATAAGATAACCCCTGCTGAGACTACCTGCTGTTAGAATTGTAAATGATACCCTTAAGCCCGCTTCACAATGTGCAAACTTTTGTTTACAGAAATTGTGGTGTCCAAGTTTTAAATTTCATGAGTGTATA
>JALBCR010004270.1:0-12500 GCA_030710515.1 Abscondita cerata
TTATATCCTAGAGAAGTTGTCAGCATGAATAGCGAAACGTTGGACACACGGATGTGTTTAAATGTTACTCTCTTTCGTAAAAGAACGTAGTATAGTAAATTTAGAGCGTAGTGATGAACTTGTCGCATTGCATACAATAGCAATAAAGATGTTCCATGTAACGCAAGAAAAAAGGTCGATAATTTTAATGTCGTATTTAACCTTTCTAACACCAACATAATTAAATAGCGATAAAAAATTCTAAATTCTGTTGTCATTAAGCAACGAATTTATCAAAGTGGATCAAGTAACACAAAAAAAAGTTGGTCTAATTTTCTTGGCAAAGTGCAATTTGTCCCACCAGCAGCATGCAAATTAGAAATTTACACTTTCAAACTCTAATTAATGTAATTATTAACTTCATATCTTCGAATCTGATCTAATTAAATCTCGACTCGAAGAATGGTAGTTTTTTTTGCCTTTTCTCCAAGTGCGATTACAAAACGAACTAATGAGTTCATACATCAACCTTGTATTCTTGATTTCTTTAATCACATAATTATATCATTTCGTGCAGAACAAATGTTTACTTGTAATCAGCGTTATACATATAGATGTGGTGATAGTGGTGAATAATTCCACGTGTGAAAACACATGTTGGCAGCACTAATTCGTACCGTGCGTGATAGATACAGCTACAGATAGCGTCAATTCGACACGGTGACATCTGAACCTTTGCTTTTTACTAGATAATCGAATTTCTGCTTTTATCGACAAGTTTGTGTAATCGAATTTACATTATCTAATTTTAGAGGTAAATTTGTTTAGTTGCGTTAATGGTAATTGGAAGGGGAGGGGTTGCTTCGATGTACTTTTCGTTAATTTGCACGTGAAATTATTAAAAAGTTGCAGCGTAAAATTTTGAAAGCTTTATGAAAACCATAATTTTTTTTCCTGAATACATTGATTCAACACTGTCCTTTAAACAAGAGTAAGGCGTGGTTCATATCCAATGCAATCGATTTACAAAACCAGCATACTGTGTTGATGTAGGTCTTGGTGTGATTGGCACAAATTGTGTTGATTCAATTTTCATCTGTTTACGGGATTTATGTATTTTAATGACCTCGGTAGCTAACATAATTTTAAAATCTTCATTTGAAATGTTTTGGAATATGAAGAAATTACGTGCAAAAATTGCGCATTTCTTTTTTTATTTTTCATGGAAAAGATTTTTAAATACTTAATGTATAACAACTTTGGTAGTTCTATTTAAAATCTTTAAACAATGGTTGTCATTTTACTATCAAAAATGTTCTTTCCTAAAATCAAAATTGACACGTTCAGGCATATTATGAATAATTTTGTAGGTTGTGTTTGATTGTTTTAAAAAATCAATGAATGCGTTTTTTAAAATATTTGCAATATTTGTTAAATGCGCAACCGTTTTGGTTGTACATTTTTTTGAGTAATACTTATTTTTGCAAATTCCAATTTTTTTTTAAATTGTGGTTTAGTTTTTATAGCGGTGACAGTATTACTTGTAGATAGTTTTGATTCTGTTTTTCAATTTTTTGGATCTTCGTTGAGTCTCGTTAAGCATCCCACGTTTAGAATATCTTCTTTACTCTCATTCGTGGTATTTGGATTTTAGCAATAGCTGACAATTACTTATTAGCCAAGTTTCTCATTACCATTGTCGTTCTCAGTTTTCAGACTCGTCCTCAGTAGGTAAACGTAACATTCTTTCATCTAATAAAATATTTCTTCTGTCTGTAAAACTGCTACATATAACTATTATATACAAAATTTGAATTTTTTAGTTGGATCATCAATAAAAAAAATAATATCAACCACTATTCGAACCTTGTGTTCCCCCATATGGAAACAACGCAATAATAGTATAAATATTTGAAATTAGTTTAAATGAACTCATACAGGTAATTGTTTACATCTCTAGTTAGAATTAAATAAGTTTAGAAGGGAAATATATTAAAAATTCAGTAAGTAAAGTACAATAAATCTAGTATACCAGGTTATTATTAACATAGTCAAAATAAAATAATATACAGGGTCACTGGTAATTGGATACATTCCTTTGGAGATCTGATAGAACAAAAGGTAGTGGAGTAAATTTAACCCTAATATGTATTATACAAAAACTCAATAGATTTTGAGATTTTGATTTTCAATTTTTCTTAAAAAAGTTGATGTTAATATGTTAAAATGTAATTTTCAAAAAATTTACGCCAACTTTTTGTGGAACTTTTTGATGGAATACTTGCTCAACACTATGGTCTTCCGTATGGAATAAAAATATCCCTTAGCATTTCCATCATGTGATAATTTCAAAGAAAAACTTGTACAAATTAATTTTTCAAAATCAGATGTGATAATTCTTTGAGGTTTTTTTCAAATAATTCTCAACGTTTCTTGCGTACAAATTGTGTTAAAACTTCCTTGTTACAATACTATCGAACAAGCTGCGAATCTTACAACAAACCCTTAACAGTTCCAAAAAAATAGTAAAAATGAAGCATCGACGGAATTTATTTAACTTCTGTCCACCATTAGACCTTATACGTTTCCATATGAAGTGGGCGAATAAACAACTAATGGTAGAATATGACGTTTCACTCGTATAACTTTTGACAGTCTTAAGATCATATTTGAAGATTCTCTTTGTTATAACTAGTTGTGGCTAAGTTCTTTAAGTTCGGTTTTGCAGATTTTTGTTGTTATTGTTGTTTATCTGAAATGGCCGCTTATAGCAAATGCAGAATACGCCGACATCTTATTTGTATACGGAGGGGTGGGGGTGTGTTTTTTTTGCTGCGAGTGGACGCCGGTGCTCCTCGCGTATATCAACCAGATGATGAGAAAGAAATATTAATCCATTTTTGAGGATAACCCAGGCACCAACTGGTAAAGTGGCGCGGCAAACTAGTGCGTTACAATGGAAAGTCTGGTCTACGATACGCGGAGTTGGATGCCATCCTTATCATTATACCCCTGTCCAGGGTTTAGATGAAGGTGATCCTGGAAGGAGATTAGGATGATAACTTTTTAACCAACATTTTATGGACGGACGAATCTAAATTTAATCGCGATGGCATAACCAATTTGGGCGGAAGAAAATCCACATTTAATTAGGGGAACTAGTTTCCAAAGGAAGTTTTCAGAAAATGTATGGATAGAGTTGTTGGCCGCTATTTAATAGGGCCTTATTTTTTACCTCAACACTTAAACGGAGAGATTCAAGCATGAAGATTTTCTGTGAAAATTTCCAGGAGCTTCCAGAAAATGTGTTCCTGTAGCCGCCAGAGCGCGAATGATTTTTCAGTACGACGATTGTCCAGCGCATTATAGGTTGACGGCACGGAATTTTGTTGAATGAAGGTTTCCCTAACCGTCCGGATTGGACATGCCCAATAGTTTGGCCAGCGCGAAGTCCAAATTTAACTCCTCTGGATTACTTTGTATTGGGGTCGTATGAAAGATATAGTATACGCAACCCCAGTCAATACAATTAGCTTGACCTTAGACAAAGGATAGTCGACGCTACCGCATCCATACGGAATTGCCATTGACCACCAGATAATAAAAAACAGAAATAAGAAGACGCTGCCGTGCGTGTATACGTAATAGGGGCTCCCATTTTGAAAAAATTATAAAAAATTTAGTACTAATGTACACTCATGAAATTTAAAACTTGGACACCACAATTTCTGTAAACAAAAGTTTGCACATTGTGAAGCGGGCTTAAGGGTATCATTTACAATTCTAACAGCAGGTAGTCTCAGCAGGGTTATCTTATAGAAGGACTGTAGAATGAATCATTACACTAAGCACGTTTTAGAAAATAGGTAATTTACGTTGCTTACTTAATTTTTCTTTAAAGAATATATTTGAAGGTATCGCTAATTAAACACCATAGCTCGATTAATTATCGAATCAAAATTTTGTTTAGGAAATGTTTACAAAATAAAATTAGAAATAATTTTGATTTAAAAAACGTCTACAAGCAATAACTTTTAAATTAAATCAAAAACTAAACATGGTTATTTGGGTTGACTGATTATTACTTATTTTTAAATAAATCTAACCTACTAATTATTGTAAGTTATTAAAAAAAATCATTAAACTCTCTATTCATAATATTTAGTCCTTACAAAATGTATATTTTATGACGTTTCATTTTTTCTGTAGTTAATATAAAAAGTGAAAATAAAAACTAAGGCAATTCTTATTGTCAACGTATATATTTAGTTTTTGACAAGAATTTATTACATAATTATAATTAAGATACCAAGTTATAGTTTAAAATTAAATGAAAACGTTTTTTTTTTAAATAAAGGTATTACTATATAAATAAATATAAGAAATCAATAATGGGTGTGACCTCCATTATTATTGATACATTCTTGGAGGCGTCTGCTCATTGACGCTATCAAGGTATCAATATAATTAATATTAATCGTTTCCCATGCGGTATCAATGGCTGCAATTAGTGCATTACGGTTTACTGGTATAAAATTTGGCCCTTGTTGTCTTCGGATAACAGCAAGTATTCGAGCCCAAACATTTTCGATAATGTTAAAATCTGGGCTTTTGCTGGCCAGGGTAACAGCTCAAGTTATTTTCTTGTATCCAATTGCGCACAACCCGCGAAGTATAGGGTCATCATATCTATTATAAATATTTACACTGCAATTGCGCTTTTTCCTTAATAATTTCTTAGTAATAACATACACGTTCTTGGTTTTAAGTTGTCATAAATTTGATATGATATAAATTTGTGTTTCTAATATTACATCACAAACTAATCTTTATTCACCAAAAATTGTTGCTTAAGTTGTAAAGCTTCGTACACACCTGAACAACAAACCGAGCAACAAACATAACAACGAACCGAAAGTCAAACAGAACGACAAACGATCTTTTATGATTTCCACAATCCGAACAACAAACGGAACGTTTGTGCTGTTCCATAATTATTTTCAGTAGTTTTCAGTTCATATATATTTATTATTGAGAAGAGAAAATTGCGGAAAACAAGAAGATAGTGCCAACCAAATTTTACGCACAAAGAAGAGTAAAAATTATAATTTACTTCGCTTTTTTTATTTTGGAAATTTCCCGCCCAAATGATGCTAATAGGGACATCATTTTTCTTGCATTCTTAAACACTGATTAATTTAAAACATTTTTCTTCTGTCAACTCCATAATATTACCTAAAACACAACAAACCCACAAAAGGGAGGACAAAAATAAATAATTTAATTCTCCCGCATAAGTTTGTTCGCCGTTTTGTTTAGATTCGTCCAAACCTGCAAACGCATTCGCGCGCATTTTTTTGATGTCGGAGAAAAAACCGACAAGTTGCGGGAACGCCGCAAACCGTTCGTGGAACAATCAGGAATCTGTTCTAAAATTCGTACGTAGCACCGTCCAAATTAATGTTCCGATTGCCGTTCGGTTCGTTGTTCTGTTTGTTCCTCGGTTTGTTGTTCAGGTGTGTACGAAGCTTTACAATAAGCATATTAATATGAACTATATCTTATGAAAGGAGAGTTATGTAACTATAATTAACGACTTAACGTTACGTTAGTAGATTCCATTTACTATTTACACATATTTTCTTGGAACATTCGATAATTAACTATCGGGATATGATGACCCTATACTTCGCAGGTTGTGCGCAACTGGATACAAGCAAATAACTTGGAGCTGTTACCCTGGCCAGCAAAAAGCCCAGATTTTAACATTATCGAAAATGTTTGGGCTCGAATACTTGCTGTTATCCGAAGACAACAAGGGCCAAATTTTATACCAGTAAACCGTAATGCACTAATTGCAGCCATTGATACCGCATGGGAAACGATTAATATTAATTATATTGATACCTTGATAGCGTCAATGAGCAGACGCCTCCAAGAATGTATCAATAATAATGGAGGTCACACCCATTATTGATTTCTTATATTTATTTATATAGTAATACCTTTATTTAAAAAAAACGTTTTCATTTAATTTTAAACTATAACTTGGTATCTTAATTATAATTATGTAATAAATTCTTGTCAAAAACTAAATATATACGTTGACAATAAGAATTGCCTTAGTTTTTATTTTCACTTTTATATTAACTACAGAAAAAAATGAAACGTCATAAAATATACATTTTGTAAGGACTAAATATTATGAATAGAGAGTTTAATGATTTTTTTAATAACTTACAATAATTAGTAGGTTAGATTTATTTAAAAATAAGTAATAATCAGTCAACCCAAATAACCATGTTTAGTTTGTTTAATTTAATTGCTTGTAGACGTTTTTAAATCAAAATTATTTCTAATTTTATTTTGTAAACATTTCCTAAACAAAATTTTGATTCGATAATTAATCGAGCTATGGTGTTTAATTAGCGATACCTTCAAATATATTCTTTAAAGAAAAAATTAAGTAAGCAACGTAAATTACCTATTTTCTAAAACGTGCTTAGTGTAATGATTCATTCTACAGTCCTTCTATAAGATAACCCCTGCTGAGACTACCTGCTGTTAGAATTGTAAATGATACCCTTAAGCCCGCTTCACAATGTGCAAACTTTTGTTTACAGAAATTGTGGTGTCCAAGTTTTAAATTTTATGAGTGTACTTATTGTTAATTTAATTTACAGCTGACTTCTATGTATAAGGTCTAATGGTGGACACCAGTTAAATAAATTCCGTCGACTACTCCTCAAAGAATTATCACATCTGATTTTGAAAAATCATTTTGTACAAGTTTTTCTTTGAAATTATCATATGATGGAAATGCTAAGGGATATTTTTTATTTCATACGGAAGACCATAGTGTTGGGTAAGTATTCCATCAAAAAAGTTCCACAAAGTTGCCGTAAATTTTTTGAAAATTACATTTTAACATATTAACATCAACTTTTTTAAGAAAAATTGAAAATCGAAATGTCTAAAATCCATTGAGTTTTGTATAATACATATTAGGGTTAAATTTACTCCTTACCTTTTGTTCTATCAGATCTCTAAAGGAATGTATCCAATTACCAGTGACCCTGTACATTGGAAGTCTCCTTAAAATTTCTAATAGTAGGTTTTATTTGGCCAATTCCTGGTCTTTTTCAAGGTATCAGAATAACCACTAATTACCATATTTATTCTGATACCTTGAAAAAGACCAGGAATTGGTCGAAACGTTGGTCGAAAGAATAGCTGTCGTTTCTATTAAGCAATCGAACTTTGATTCCTCTTGAAGGTCCACTACGTGGCGATTCACGGAAATCGTCTGTTCACAATTCCTAGATTCTCTATGCCATTGTGAGTGAAAGACAACAGTCCCACAAACTCTGCGCGAAATGGGTTCCCAAGATGCTGTCTGACCATCACAAAACTGTTATAGGAGATGAGATATGGGTCTATTATGCAACTGAAGAAACAAAAGATGTTACATACAAGAAAATGAAAAAATAAATTTTAGTAATTAAACATTGACTCTAATTAGAATCAAGTGGTAACAATAGACTTTTCCGTATCTTCGCGGTTAGATCTTTATCGCCGAAGAGCGTCGCAGATTCAGATATGCTAAAGTGATACGAAAATTTGTCCAAATTAATTAGTTGCCAATTTATTGTTAATGAGCGCCACTGACTGCTAGCAAAAGAATATGCCGTCGGTGGTGAGTCAGAACGAACCGACGTGAACCAATTTATGCCAATTGTTTGCTTGCTCCGCTACCCAAAATTACTCTCATATAAAAGAACGTTCCAATTTCGTCGTAAAGCAATCCCAGAATTCGTAGTAAATTAACCCAAAATTTTGTCGCGAAGTAACCCCCGAATTTCGTCTAAACGAAACAAGAAAAGAAATATGAGTATGCAATGTGTGTCTAGACCAACTTACGGACCGGTTACGGAAGAAATACCAAAATATCCGTTGATTTCATTAACGGTCGATGTAACAAATTCATCCACTATAAAATAGATCTCCCATTAATATGGATGTCCGCAAAAATGTCGGATAAATACCTGTATTCTTGAGACAGCGGAGCCAAATAGTTTCACCACAACTACCAGCAAGCAAATGCATCGAATCAAACGTAACGTACCGAAACGGAGTGTAGCTATCTATCGGCGCTCACAGAAAAGTTCAGCGAAAGCATAATTCGCGCGTAATTGTATAGAATTCACGTTACAAAGAACAATCCCAACAGTGGGTGCATTCGCACTCCCCGAGTCTTAAGCAGTGAAGTTCAAGTGCATGTTCTCCACTACCAAGTGTATGGCTACAGTGTTTTGGGGCCGAAAAGGTGTTTTCTTGGTAGATTTATGCCACGTGGCATAATCATTACGCAGCTTCGTACAGCGTGACTCTTCTATGCCTTCGAATGGCGATTCAGAACAAGTAAAACGAATGCTGTCATCAGGGATTAGGTATTCATTACAATGCGAGGGCTCACATTGCTGTTGCAACAACGGCCGTCTTGCAGCGTTCTGCATGAGGAGTTTTTGATCACCCACTATACAGTCCTGACTTGACTACCTCAGATTTCCATCTCTGCTCACTTGAAACGCTGGCTAGGAGGATAGAATTTGGCCACAGGCAACGAGCTGCAGATTAGCCTAAAGAATTGGTTGAAAACACAGGCTGCTGCTTTCTATGACAAAGTTATTGGAAATTGACAAATGTATGAATTGGAACGACGATTACGTCGTTCATATAAAATTTTCTGGATTCTCAATGTGATTTTGATTTAGCTACCTATTGTACCTTAAAAATGTAACCCCCGTAATATTTTTCTCAAACATCCACTGTATTTGACTTTCCCCTATGTGTTAATCATTGCGACGTTTACCATGATTATGACCGCAGTTGCTGATATTTCACTCATTACCGTAAGAATTGTCGACAAGGCGAATCCAAAAAAAATGAGAGCAGAATGGCGAAGCATCTCAAAAATAGCTAATGCTTAAAAGTCTGAAGTTAATACAACATTTTGTATTCCAGAAATGACCTTGAGAAATTAGAACATTTGTTAAATGTTTTGCTAGACTAGGAAACGTTTGCATAACGTTGCAGTTCATACGATTCAAATAAATTAACCAACAAATTAAACAAAGTGAAAAACCAAATAATCGGTTTTAAAAATGTAGTTAATAAAGAAATGCTATTCATATTTGGCACGAATTTGTAGGGAGTGGCTCAACTATTTCTGTTTAGCGTGCAGTGTGTTGTAACGGTTGTAGTTTACAAAATAACAAAAAGAAGCGACGGCTCTAGCGGGACAACCTAGAAAGAAAACTAAAGAGAATTCGGCTCTATGTAGCGCACTAAATACGTGAAAGATAAGAATATTTATAGTAGTTAGAACAGCAGCGTCTGGATTCGTCGTGGATTCTTGAATAACTATAAGAAATTAGACTGCTGGTCTAACAAGGTGCCACCTGCTGGTTAAAGAAAGAAATAAAACCGACCAACAGGATATCAACAGGTTTTACTTAAAATCTAATATGCTAAATCGAACACAAATCAGAGAGAGAGAGAGAGAGAGAGAGAGAGACAAACAATTCAGTATAACAAATCTTAAAATATTAGGGAGAATGTGACAGAAATGGCAGCCTTGCTTACAATAAATAAGGATTTTAGTTAAGGTGTCGAATTTCAGGTAAGCTTTAGTTAACGCTTGAGTTAGAATTATCATTCAAATTAAGAATTGGCTACTATTAAGGCTCTACGTACACATATCACTTACACACGGCGAGACACACTAAATCTAAACTAGAATAAAAGGGTTAAGTACCTCCCAAAAAGTTAAAAGGCCTTTTGCGTCCGCGACAACCGCTCTAAATTAATCGCTTCAGCCCTTATTGAGCTGATTGAAAACAAACTTCCGGTTGAGGAGTGTACACCGAATAAAAGTTACTTAAATATTAACTATCGAACCGTTTTATGTCATATGTACTTGAGCTTCATACGCATTATTATTATGAATAAGTGGCTTAAATACTAAAACTTAGCTGTAATCGTCGAGTGTAGTCCCGAGAATGAAGGTATTTTGCTAGCGACGGTATCGACAGTTTGGGAAAGTTGGATAGACCCAAGGATTCCTCTTAGGGGAGGTGTGCGGAGAAGAACAGCAAACAATTGACACCCTCGCTGGAAGTATGCAGCATAACCAACCTTTGTAGACGGGGTATTCACCGGTAGTCTGCAGCTTGATTAATGCGAAACCGTGATGTTGTCTTTCATTTATAGGGAAGATTTTTAATTAGATGAAAGGTAAATATTTCCTCCTATAAATTATCACTAATTGGATGGTTCTTCTTTGAGGAGGGGCACCAAAAAAACCACTATGACGTTTTTTCAGGCAAAAAAGGCCTCCTCAACGGCAGTTTCTTATCTATTCTTTCACTCTCGAAGTCTTTCAAAATTCGAGGTATGTATCCCACACACCTTGCACACTCAATAGTTACGCCAGTTTTCGACAATAAGAAAACGGATGCTCAAAGTTTTGTTTTTTCGCACACACCTTTGTTTCATGTACTATCGAAAGTATAGTTTTGAGATCTGTTACGGGTTTATTTACAAAAGTAAAACGTACGTGGAGAGCCTTCTTGTGTCGTGTGCAGCACGTTACGACGAAAGTTGAATTTGCCGCGCAGGTTGCGATTTTTCCATTGGTGGATTGATTAATTCACGAAAAGTTTCTAAGATTACGAGCGGACAATTTTCTACTTCCTTCTAATGGGTGATTGGCGTGCTTCGTGAAGCTAACATTTTACACATAAATTGTTAATGTGTGCTTCAATAATTCCAAGTTAAATTGGTGTGTAAATGTAAACCCGACCGTATTCACCGTAAGTATTTCTTTTCCGTTGTTGTTTCGTGGTTGTGTTAATTCTACTTACGACGTATGCTTTTGCACGTGTTTTGACCTTATACTTGTGTGTTACAATCTGGATGATTCCTGGGGGTGCTGTAATGGCCATTTAAGAATCCTTTGCTATGTAAAACTCGACGACTACCACGGTTTCGCTTACATTAAAGCTGCCAACGGCCGATGAACTCAACAGACTGAGGGGTCATTCACGCTGCATACTTGCTGCTTCGAGGGAACATATCTGCTTTCCTAAGGGAAATCCTGGGGCTACCTATCTTCTGAAGCTGTCAAATACTGTCGCTAGCAAGAACCTTCCTTCTCGGAACTACATACTACACAATACAGCTAAGTTTACTGTTTAAGAAACCTATTCACTATTCATGCGTATGAAGCTCACGTACATGTGACATTAAACGGTTTGAATCTCTAACATATAAGTACATTTTTATTCGGGGTAGACTCCACCACCGACGTTCGGTTTTGTTTTTAACTAGCTTCATAAGAGCTTGGGCGCTTTAGATAAAGTGGGTGAAGCTAAAACAAAAGGCCTTTTGGGTTGGCGGGAGCTACTTACCGTGCTATTCCGAGTTTAAGTTAGTTTTAAGTCACCGTGTGTAAGTGACGTGTGTACATCGAGTTTCCTTAGTAACCAATTCTCAATTGGAACGCTAACTTTAATTTGGGGGTAACAAACAAAAGCTTAACTGAATTTCGACACATTAATTGCGAGCTTTAATGAAATTGTTGTTGCTAACGCCCGTAAGTTTCTCTTTTTCTCACATATTCTCCTAGTACTGTAAGTTTTATTTGCTATATTTAATTGTATATTTGTCTCTCTGATTTGTGTTCGTTTTAGCGTATTAGACCTTTTAGTAAAACCTATTGAACTCCTGTTGGTCGGTTTTATTTCTTTCTATTACCCAGCAGGTGGCGCCTCGTTAGGCAGCAGTCTATTTCTTTACAGTTCCTTAAAGACCTCTCCAACTCACCGACTAAGCCGGACACTGCTGTGCTAACTACTATATATACTGGATCCTCCACGAATTTAGTGCGCTACTTCGAGCCAAATTATCTTATATTTTTCTCTCTAGGTTGTACCGCTAGAGCCGTCGCTTTCTTTTATTATTATTTGTGAACTACAACCGTTACAGGTCTAAACATTTAGGTTTTTACAAAACTGTAACATTTTACTAATTATAAATTAAAATTCAATAATTACTCACGTAAAAGTTGAATGAAAACAAAATGTGTGAAATGAATTATAGTCCATTCACTTTTTATAACCATTAAAGTCGACTGGATTTTGAAAGGTTTGGTAAAACATAATTTTAATTTGGACGAATTTCATTTGAAAACTACTTCGATAACGTCAGCATTATAAGGTTATGTGAAAATTAAAACTTATTTTATATGCTGGAACTATCATGTTATACTTATTTAATTCAAGAAAGTAAAAACCAAGGGAAAAAACAAAAAGTGAATGGACTATACTCTTCGTTCCTTAAAAAAATAATAATTTGTCAAAACTTGGTAGAATTCGAACATATGCTTAGTACGAACTATTACCATGAATATTCAGGTTAGGCAGGTCCATGACATGCACAATTTGTACAAAAATATTCAA